>CAWUFW010012501.1:0-538122 GCA_963921515.1 Calotriton arnoldi | reverse complement strand
ACGATGTACTTTGTTCAGTTACGTATTGCTGCCTCTTTCTGCACCTCTGTTGCTTCTTTCTGCACTTCTTTTGTTTCTTTATGCACCTCTTTTGCTTCTTCCTGTACCACTCTTGCCTCTTTCTCCACCCCTATTCCCCCTTTCTGCATCTCTGTTGCTTCTTTCTGCACTTCTCTTGCCTCTTTCTGCACCACTGTCCCTTCTTTCTGCAACCCTTGTGCCTCTTTCTGCACCCCTCTTCCCGCTCCCCTCTTGTCCCTTTCTGCACCTCTGTTGCTTCTTTCTACACTTCTTTTGTTTCTTTCTGCACCTCTCTTGCTTCTTTCTGCACCCCTCGTGCCTCTTTCTGCACCCCTCTTCCCTCTTTCTGCACTCCTCTTGCCTCTTTCTGCACCTCTGTTCCTTCTTTCTGCACTTCTTTTGTTTCTTTCTGTACCTCTCTTGCTTCTTTCTGTACCCCTCTTGCTTCTTTCTGCACCCCTTGTGCCTCTTTCACACCCCTCTTCCCTCTTTCTCTTTCACTCTTTCTGCACCTCTGTTCCTAATTTCTGCACTTCTTTTGTTTCTTTCTGCACCTCTCTTGTTTCTTTTTGTATCCCTCTTGTCTCTTTCTCCACCCCACTTCCCCCTTTCTGCATCTCTGTTGCTTCTTTCTGCACCCCTCTCCCCCTTTCTGCACTCTTCTTGCCTCTTTGTGAACCCCTGTTGCTTCTTTCTGCACTTCTTTTGTTTCTTTATGCACCTCTTTTGCTTCTTCCTGCACCACTCTTGCCTCTTTCTCCACCCCTATTCCCCCTTTTCTGCATCTCTGTTGCTTCTTTCTGCACTTCTTTTGTTTCTTTCTGCACCTCTTTTGCTTCTTCCTGCACCACTCTTGCCTCTTTCCCCTACCCTTTTCCCCCTTTCTGCATCTCTGTTGCTTCTTTCTGCACTCTCTTGCCTCTTTCTTCACCACTGTCCCTTCTTTCTGCAACCCTTGTGCCTCTTTCTGCACCCCTCTTCCCGCTCCCCTCTTGTCCCTTTCTGCACCTCTGTTGCTTCTTTTGTTTCTTTCTGCACCTCTCTTGCTTCTTTCTGCACCCCTCGTGCCTCTTTCTGCACCCCTCTTCCCTCTTCCTGCACTCCTCTTGCCTCTTTCTGCACCTCTGTTCCTTCTTTCTGCACTTCTTTTGTTTCTTTCTGTACCTCTCTGGCTTCTTTCTGTACCCCTCTTGCTTCTTTCTGCACCCCTTGTGCCTCTTTCACACCCCTCTTCCCTCTTTCACTCTTTCTGCACCTCTGTTCCTTCTTTCTGCACTTCTTTTGTTTCTTTCTGCACCTCTCTTGTTTCTTTTTGTATCCCTCTTGCCTCTTTCTCCACCCCACTTCCCCCTTTCTGCATCTCTGTTGCTTCTTTATGCACTTCTCTTGCTTCTTTCTGCACCTATCTTGCTTCTTTTTGCACCCCTCGTGCCTCCTTCTGCACCCCTCTTCCCTCTTTCTGCACTCTTCTTGCCTCTTTCTGCACCTCTGTTGCTTCTTTCTGCACTTCTTTAGTTTCTTTTTGCATCCCTCTATCCTCTTTCTGCACCACTGTTCCTTCTTTCTGTACTTCTTTTGTTTCTTTCTGCACCTCTCTCTTCTTTCTGCACCCCTTTTGCCTCTTTCTGCCACCCTCTTGCCTCTTTCTGCACCTCTGTTCCGTCTTTTTGCACTTCTTTTGTTTCTTTCTTCAGCTCTCTTGCTTTTTTCTGCACCCCCTTGCCTCTTTAACCACCCCACTTCCCTCTTTCTTCACCCCTGTTGCCTCTTTCTGGACCTCTGTTTCTTTTATCTGCACTTCTCTTGTTTCTTTCAGCACATCTCTTGCTTCTTTCTGCACCCCTGTGCCTCTTTCTGCATCCCTATTCCATCTTTTTACACCCCTCTTGCCTCTTTCTGCACCTCTGTTCCTTCTTTGTGCACTTCTTTTGTTTCTTTCTGCACATCTCTTGCTTCTTTCTGCAACCCCTTGCCTCTTTCTCCTTTCCTCCTCCCTCTTTCTATACCCCTGTTGCCTCTCACTGCACCTCTGTTCCTTCTTTCTGACCTTCTTTTGTTTCTTTCTGCACATCTCTTGCTACTTTCTGCACCCCTCGTGCCTCTTTCATACCCCTTTTGCCTCTTTCTGCACCTCTGTTCCTTCTTTCTGCACTTCTTTTGTTTCTTTCTGCTGCTCTATCGCTTCTTTCTGCAACCCCTTGCCTTTTTCTCCACCCCTCTTCCCTCTGTCTGTACCCCTGTTGCCTCTTTCTGCACCTCTGTTCTTTCTTTCTGACCTTCTTTTGTTTCTTTCTGCACCTCTCTTGCTTCTTTCTGCACCCCTCTTGCCACTTTCTCAAGCCCTGTTACCCCTTTTTGCATCTCTGTTGCTTCTTTCTGCACTTCTCTTGCCTCTTTATCCACCCCTCATCCCTCTTTCTGCACCTCTGTTGCTTCTTTCTGGACTTCTATTGCTTCTTTCTGTACCCCTCTTCCCTCTTTCTGCACTCCTCTTGCCTCTTTCTGCTCCTCTGTTGCTTCTTTATACTCTTCTCTTGCTTCTTTCTGCACCTCTCTTGCTTCTTTCTGCACCGCTCATGCCTCTTTCTGCAACCCTCTTCCCTCTTTCTGCACCTCTGTTCCTTCTTTCTGCACTTCTTTTGTTTCTTTCTGTACCTCTCTTGCTTCTTACTGTACCCCTCTTGCTTCTTTCTGCACCCCTTGTGCCTCTTTCACACCCCTCTTCGCTCTTTCTGCTCCACTCTTGCCTCTTTCTGCACCTCTGTTCCTTCTTTCTGCACTTCTTTTGTTTCTTTTTGCACCTCTCTTTTTGTATCCCTCTTGCCTAATTCTCCACCCCACTTCCCCCTTTCTGCATCCCAGTTGCTTCTTTATGCACTTCTCTTGCTTTTTTCTGCACCTCTCTTGCTTCTTTCTGCACCCCTCGTGCCTCTTTCTGCACTGCTCTCTCCTCTTTCTGCACTCTTCTTGCCTCTTTGTGCACCCCTGTTGCTTCTTTCTGCACTTCTTTAGTATCTTTCTGCACCCCTCTATCCTCTTTCTGCACCACTGTTCCTTATTTCTGCACTTCTTTTGTTTCTTTCTGCACCTCTCTTGCTTATTTCTGTATCCTCTTGCCTCTTTCTCCATCCCAATTCCCCCTTTCTGCACCTCTGTTGCTTCTTTATGCACTTCTCTTGCTTCTTTCTGCACCTCTCTTGCTTCTTTCTGCACCCCACGTGCCTCTTTCTGCACCCCTTTTCCCTCTTTCTGCACTCCTCTTGCCTCTTTCTGCACCTCTGTTGCTTCTTTCTGCACTTCTTTTGTTTCTTTATGCACCTCTTTGCTTCTTCCTGCACCACTCTTGCCTCTTTCTCCACCCCTATTCCCCCTTTCTGCATCTCTGTTGCTTCTTTCTGCCATTCTCTTGCCTCTTTCTGCACCACTGTCCCTTCTTTCTGCAACCTTTGTGCCTCTTTCTGCACCCCTTTTCCCGCTCCCCTCTTCTCCCTCTCTGCACCTCTGTTGCTTCTTTCTACACTTCTTTTCTTTCTTTCTGCACCTCTCTTGCTTCTTTCTGCAACCCTTGTGCCTCTTTCTGCACCCCTCTTCCCTCTTTCTGCACTCCTCTTGCCTCTTTCTGCACCTCTGTTCCTTCTTTCTGCACTTCTTTTGTTTCTTTCTGTACCTCTCTTGCTTCTTTCTGTACCCCTCTTGCTTCTTTCTGTACCCCTTGTGCCTCTTTCACACCCCTCTTCCCTCTTTCTCTTTCACTCGTTCTGCACCTATGTTCCTTCTTTCTGCACTTCTTTTGTTTCTTTCTGCACCTCTCTTGTTTCTTTCTGTATCCCTCTTGCCTCTTTCTCCACCCTACTTCCCCCTTTCTGCATCTCTGTTGCTTCTTTATGCACTTCTCTTGCATCTTTCTGCACCTCTCTTGCTTCTTTCTGCACCCCTCGTGCCTCTTTCTGCACCACTCTCCCCTCTTTCTGCACTCTTCTTGCCTCTTTGTGCACCCCAGTTGCTTCTTTCTGCACTTCTTTAGTTTCTTTTTGCATCCCTCTATCCTCTTTCTGCACCACTGTTCCTTCTTTCTGTACTTCTTTTGTTTCTTTCTGCACCTCTCTCTTCTTTCTGCACCCCTTTTGCCTCTTTTTGCCACCCTCTTGCCTCTTTCTGCACCTCTGTTCCGTCTTTTTGCACTTCTTTTGTTTCTTTCTGCAGGTCTCTTGCTTTTTTCTGCACCCCCTTGCCTCTTTAACCACCCCACTTTCCTCTTTCTTCACCCCTGTTGCCTCTTTCTGGACCTCTGTTCCTTTTATCTGCACTTCTCTTGTTTCTTTCAGCACATCTCTTGCTTCTTTCTGCACCCCTGTGCCTCTTTCTGCACCTCTGTTGCTTCTTTCTGCACTACTCTTGCGTCTTTCTAGACTTCTCTTGCTTCTTTCTGCACTACTCGTGCTTCTTTCTTCACCCCTCTTCCCTCTTTCTGCACCCCTTTTCCCTCTTTCTGCACTCCTCTTGCCTCTTTCTGCACCTCTGTTGCTTCTTTCTGCACTTCTTTTGTTTCTTTTGCACCTCTTTTGCTTCTTCCTGCACCACTCTTGCCTTTTTCTCCACCCCTATTCCCCCTTTCTGCATCTCTGTTGCTTCTTTCTGCCTTTCTCTTGCCTCTTTCTGCACCACTGTCCCTTCTTTCTGCAACCCTTGTGCCTCTTTCTGCACCCCTCTTCCCGCTCCCCTCTTCTCCCTCTCTGCACCTCTGTTGCTTCTTTCTACACTTCTTTTGTTTCTTTCTGCACCTCTCTTGCTTCTTTCTGCAAGCCTCGTGCCTCTTTCTGCACCCCTCTTCCCTCTTTCTGCACTCCTCTTGCCTCTTTCTGCACCTCTGTTCCTTCTTTCTGCACTTCTTTTGTTTCTTTCTGTACCTCTCTTGCTTCTTTCTGTACCCCTCTTGCTTCTTTCTGCACCCCTTGTGCCTCTTTCACACCCCTCTTCCCTCTTTCTCTTTCACTCGTTCTGCACCACTGTTCCTTATTTCTGCACTTCTTTTGTTTCTTTCTGTAACTCTCTTGCTTATTTCTGTATCCTCTTGCCTTTCTCCATCCCACTTCCCCCTTTCTGCACCTCTGTTGCTTCTTTATGCACTTCTCTTGCTTCTTTCTGCACCTCTCTTGCTTCTTTCTGCACCCCACGTGCCTCTTTCTGCACCCCTCTTCCCTCTTTCTGCACCCCCAGTTGCCTCTTTCTGCACCTCTGTTGCTTCTTTCTGCACTTCTTTTGTTTCTTTATGCACCTCTTTTGCTTCTTCCTGCACCACTCTTGCCTCTTTCTCCACCCCTATTCCCCCTTTCTGCATCTCTGTTGCTTCTTTCTGCACTTCTCTTGCCTCTTTCTGCACCACTGTCCCTTCTTTCTGCAACCCTTGTGCCTCTTTCTGCACCCCTCTTCCCGCTCCCCTCTTGTCCCTTTCTGCACCTCTGTTGCTTCTTTCTACACTTCTTTTATTTATTTCTGTACCTCATTTGCTTCTTCCTGCACCACTCTTGCCTCTTTCTCCACCCCTACTCCCCCTTTCTGCATCTCTGTTGCTTCTTTCTGCCTTTCTCTTGCCTCTTTCTGCACCACTGTCCCTTCTTTCTGCAACCCTTGTGCCTCTGTCTGCACCCCTTTTCCCGCTCCCCTCTTCTCCCTCTCTGCACCTCTGTTGCTTCTTTCTACACTTCTTTTGTTTCTTTCTGCACCTCTCTTGCTTCTTTCTGCAACCCTCGTGCCTCTTTCTGCACCCCTCTTCCCTCTTTCTGCACTCCTATTGCCTCTTTCTGCACCTCTGTTCCTTCTTTCTGCACTTCTTTTGTTTCTTTCTGTACCTCTCTTGCTTCTTTCTGTACCCTCTTGCTTCTTTCTGCACCCCTTGTGCCTCTTTCACACCCCTCTTCCCTCTTTCTCTTTCACTCGTTCTGCACCTCTGTTCCTTCTTTCTGCACTTCTTTTGTTTCTTTCTGCACCTCTCTTGTTTCTTTTTGTATCCCTCTTGCCTCTTTCTCCACCCTACTTCCCCTTTCTGCATCTCTGTTGCTTCTTTATGCACTTCTCTTGCATCTTTCTGCACCTCTCTTGCTTCTTTCTGCACCCCTCGTGCCTCTTTCTGCAACACTCTCCCCTCTTTCTGCACTCTTCTTGCCTCTTTGTGCACCCCTGTTGCTTCTTTCTGCACTTCTTTAGTTTCTTTCTGCACCCCTCTATCCTCTTTCTGCACCACTGTTCCTTATTTCTGCACTTCTTTTGTTTCTTTCTGCACCTCTCTCTTCTTTCTGCACCCCTCATGCCTCTTTCTGCACCTCTGTTCCGTATTTTTGCACTTCTTTTGTTTCTTTCTGCAGCTCTCTTGCTTTTTTCTGCACCCCCTTGCCTCTTTAACCACCCCACTTTCCTCTTTCTTCACCCCTGTTGCCTCTTTCTGGACCTCTGTTCCTTTTATCTGCACTTCTCTTGTTTCTTTCAGCACATCTCTTGCTTCTTTCTGCACCCCTCTTGCCTCTTTCTGCACCTCTGTTGCTTCTTTCTGCACTAATCTTGCATCTTTCTAGACCTCTCTTCCCTCTTTCTGCACCCCTTTTGCCTCTTTCTGTACCCCTGTTCCTTCTTTCTGCTCTTCATTTGTTTCTTTCTGCAACTGTCTTGCTTCTTTCTGCACCCCTCTCACATCTTTATCCACACCTGTTCGCCATTTTTGAATCTCTGTTGCTTCTTTCTGCACTTCTCTTGCCTCTTTCTCCACCCCTTATCCCTCTTTCTGCACCTCTGTAGCTTTTTTCTGCACTTCTCTTACTTCTTTCTGCACCTCTGTCCCTTCTTTCTGCAACTCTTGTCACTCTTTCTGCACCCGTCTTCCCTCTTTCTGCTCCCCTCTTGCCTCTCTGTTTCCCTCTTGCCTCTTTCTCCACCACAATTCCCCCTTTCTGCATCTCCATTGCTTCTTTCTGCACTTCTCTTGCCTCTTTCTGCACCTCTGTCCCTTCTTTCTGCAACCCTTGTGCCTCTTTCTGCACCCCTCTTCACTCTTTCTGCACCCCTCTTGCCTTTTTCTGCACCCCTGTTCCTTCTTTCTGCTCTTCTTTTGTTTCTTTCTGCACCTCTCTTGCGTCTTTCTGCACCCCTCTCGCCACTTTCTCCACACCTGTTCCCCCTTTCTGCATCTCGGTTGCTTCTTTCTGCACTTCTCTTGCCTCTTTCTCCACTCCTCATCCCTCTTTCTGTACCTCTGTTTTTTTCTGCACTTCTCTTGCTTCTTTCTGCACCTCTGTTCCTTCTTTCTGCATTTCTTTTGTTTCTTTCTGCAACTATCTTGCTTCTTTCTGTATCCTCTTGCCTCTTTCTCCACCCCACTTCCCCCATTCTGCATCTCTGTTGCTTCTTTATGCACTTCTCTTGCTTCTTTCTGCACCTCTTTTGCTCCTTTCTGTACCCCTTGTGCCTCTTTCTGCACCCCTCTTCCCTCTTTCTTCACCCCTGTTGCCTATTTCTGCACCTCTGTTCCTTCTTTCTGCACTTCTTTCGTTTCTTTCTGCACAGCTCTTGCTTCTTTCTGCACTCCTCGTCCCTCTTTCACACCCCTCTTTCTGCACCCCCTTGCCTCTTTCTGCACCTCTGTTCTTTCTTTCTGCTCTTCTTTTGTTTCTTTCTGCACCTCTCTTACTTCTTTCTGCACCCCTCTTGCCACTTTCTCAAGCCCTGTTACCCTTTTTGCATCTCTGTTGCTTCTTTCTACACTTCTATTGCTTCTTTCTGCACCTCTGTCCCTTTTTTCTGCAACCCTTGTGCCTCTTTCTGCACCCCTCTTTCTTCTATCTGCTCCCCTCTTGCCTCTCTCTGTACCTCTGTTCCTTCTTTCTGCACTTCTTTTGTTTCTTTCTGTAACTCTCTTGCTTCTTTCTGCACTCCTCTTGCCTCTTTCTCCATCCCACTTCCCCCTTTCTGCATCTCTGTTGCTTCTTTATGCTCTTCTCTTGCTTCTTTCTGCACCTCTTTTGCTTCTTTCTGCACCCCATGTGCCTCTTTCTGCACTCCTCTTGCCTCTTTATGCACCTCTGTTGCTTCTTTCTGCACTTCTTTTGTTTCTTTATGCACCTCTTTTGCTTCTTTCTGCACCACTCTTGCCTCTTTCTCTACCCCTATTCCCCCTTTCTGCATCTCCATTGCTTCTTTCTGCACTTCTCTTGCCTCTTTCTGCACCTCTGTCCCTTCTTTCTGCAACATTTGTGCCACTTTCTGCACCCCTCTTCCCGCTCCCCTCTTGTCTCTTTCTGCACCTCTGTTGCTTCTTTCTATACTTCTTTTGTTTCTTTCTGCACCTCTCTTGCTTCTTTCTGTGCCCTTCGTGCCTCTTTCTGCACCCCTCTTCCCTCTTTCTGCACTCCTCTTGCCTCTTTCTGCACCTCTGTTCCTTCTTTCTGCACTTCTTTTGTTTCTTTCTGTACCTCTCTTGCTTCTTTCTGTAACCCTCTTGCTTCTTTCTGCACCCGTTGTGCCTCTTTCACACCCCTCTTCCCTCTTTCTGCTTCCCTCTTTCTGCACCTCTGTTCCTTCTTTCTGCACTTCTTTTGTTTCTTTCTGCACCTCTCTTGTTTCTTTTTGTATCCCTCTTGCCTCTTTCTCCACCCCACTTCCCCCTTTCTGCATCTCTGTTGCTTCTTTATGCACTTCTCTTGCTTCTTTCTGCACCTCTCTTGCTTCTTTCTGTACCCCGCGTGCCTCTTTCTACGCCCCTCTCCCCTCTTTCTGCACTCATCTTGCCTCTTTCTGCACCCCTGTTGCTTCTTTCTGTACTTCTTTTGTTTCTTTCTGCAACTCTCTCTTCTTTCTGAACCCCTTTTGCCTCTTTCTGCACCCCTCTTGCCTCTTTCTGCACCTTTGTTCAATCTTTCTGCACTTCTTTTGTTTCTTTCTGCAGCTCTCTTGCTTTTTTCTGCACCCCCTTGCCTCTTTAACCACTCCACTTCCCTCTTTCTTCACCCCTGTTGCCTCTTTCTGGACCTCTGTTCCTTTTATCTGCACTTCTCTTGTTTCTTTCAGCACATCTCTTGCTTCTTTCTGCACCCCTGTGCCTCTTTTTGCATCCCTATTCCCTCTTTTTGCACCCCTCTTGCCTCTTTCTGCACCTCTGTTGCTTCTTTCTACACTACTCTTGCTTCTTTCTGCACCTCTCTTGCCTCTTTCTGTACCCCTATTCCTTCTTTCTGCTCTTCTTTTGTTTCTTTCTGCAACTTTCTTGCTTCTTTCTGCACCCCTCTCACCTCTTTATCCACACCTGTTCCCCATTTTTGAATCTCTGTTGCTTCTTTCTGCACTTCTCTTGCCTCTTTCTCTACCCCTTATCCCTCTTTCTGCACCTCTGTTGCTTCTTTCTGTACTTCTCTTGCTTCTTTCTGCACCTCTGTCCCTTCTTTCTGCAACTCTTGTGCCGCTTTCTGCACCCGTCTTCCCTCTTTTGGCTCCCTCTTGCCTCTTTCTGCACCTCTGTTCCTTCTTTCTGCACTTTTTTTGTTTCTTTCTGCAACTCTCTTGCTTCTTTCTGTATCCCTCTTGCCTCTTTCTCCACCACACTGCCCCCTTTCTGCTTCTCCATTGCTTCTTTCTGCACTTCTCTTGCCTCTTTCTGCACCTCTGTCCCTTTTTTCTGCAACCCTTGTGCCTCTTCTGCACCCCTCTTCATCCTTTCTGCACCCCTCTTGCCTCTTTCTGCACCCCTGTTCCTTCTTTCTGCTCTTCTTTTATTTCTTTCTGCACCTCTCTTGCTTCTTTCTGCACCCCTCTCGCCACTTTCTCCACCTCTGTTCCCCCTTTTTGCATCTCTGTTGCTTCTTTCTGCACTTCTCTTGCCTCTTTCTCCACTCCTCATCCCTCTTTCTGCACCTCTGTTACTTTCTGCACTTCTCTTGCTTCTTTCTGCACCTCTGTCCCTTCTTTCTGCAACCCTTGTGCCTCTTTCTGCATCCCTCTTCCCTCTCTCTGCACCCCTCTTGCCTCTTTCTGCACCTCTGTTCCTTCTTTCTGCATTTCTTTTGTTTCTTTCTGCAACTATCTTGCTTCTTTCTGTATCCTCTTGCCTCTTTCTCCACCCCACTTCCCCCATTATGCATCTCTGTTGCTTCTTTATGCACTTCTCTTGCTTCTTTCTGCACCTCTTTTGCTCCTTTCTGTCCCCCTCATGCCTCTTTCTGCACCCCTCTTCCCTCTTTCTGTACCCCTCTTGCCTCTTTCTGCACCTCTGTTCCTTCTTTCTGTACTTCTTTTGTTTCTTTCCGCACCTCTCTTGCTTCTTTCTGCACCCCTGTTACCTCTTTCTTCACCCCTCTTATCTCTTTCTCCACCCCTCTTGCCTCTTTCTGCACCTCTTTTCCTTCTTTCTGCCCTTCTTTTGTTTCTTTCTGCAGCTCGCTTGCCTCATTCTGCAGCCCCTTGCCTCTTTCTCCACCCCTCTTTCCTCTTTCTGCACCCCTGTTGCCTCTTTCTGCACCTCTGTTCCTTCTTTCTGCACTTCTTTTGTTTCTTTCTGCATATCTCTTGCTTCTTTCTGTACTTCTTTCACCTCTTTCTGTACTCAAATGGGAAGTGCGAGCTGTCAAGTTTAAAGATCTGCGTGCTCTTGTGACTGAGTTAAATGTCTACTTGTATATGTATTCTCACATGTGTTATGCATCTGAAGATGGTAGCTTAAAAAGTGGGTAGCTTCTTCAATAGGTCGTTAAATGTTCTCAGTTCTGTTCTGTTATTCAGTTGCACAGGCAGACATGTCTTTTGTATATAGGTGTTATAGAGCCCCTCAAATATACTATTGAATACCCATGTGCCCTGTATTATGAGCAGAAAGAAATACATACACTTTTTGTACATATATTTACAGAGTATGCTGTTTGCAACTCAGGTATTCCAGTATTTCTATTTTTATTTTTATGTAACATGTCACTCCGTAAAAGCAGAGACATGCATGCATACTTTCACTAACTTGGTCAGACTTACAACAGTGATATGCTTAGGATTGCTGTTTTATATTTGGTGGGTAGGCCTAACATTCTGAGCAGTCGATTAATAGTGAACCTTCAAGAGAAAAGTGAGGTTTAAGACATCTTGGGAGAAGGATTAGTGATTAGGCTACTTTGTATGAGTCTGTTGTAAGGTACATTCAATGTAGGCCTCTTTCTGCACCTTTGTTGGTTCTTTCTGCGCCTTTCTTCCTCTTTCTGCACATGTCCTACCTCTGTAGGCATATTTAGAAATTAGCATTTAAAAAACCTTTGAAATTCAGTGAAAAAAACATAGGTTTCAGGGGCGTTAAAGTTAGTAATTAGCATTTTAAAAAGCTTTGAAATTCACTGAAAAAAAAACACAGGTTTCAGGGACGTTATAGTTAGAAATTAGCATTTATAAAACCTTTGAAATTCACTGAAAAAAACACAGGTTTCAGGGATGTTATAGTTAGTTGGACATTTCACTCATACAAAACCAGAGAAATTTGGCCGTTGCAGTTTGTTGAGCTAACTATAACTCGCACCCCTGCAATGCACTGCTGATGACGTCACATATTGCATCACTCATGACATGGTCAGTGACATCACTGATGACATCACTGGAGAGGCCACAGTTTGCTTCTGGCTCAGGAGTGCCATAAGAGTTTGTGCCGTGCCCCACTGCACGGGACACCAAGGAACACACTACCGCAAGGGGACTTCATTGCCCAGACTGCTTTGGGCCACCGTGCTGAGGAGAAGGGGCCACAGACTGCTTCTGGCGCAGGAGCGCCATAAAAGTTCGGGCCGTGCTCCGCTGCACGGGACAACAAGGAACACACTGCTGCAGGGTGAATTCATTGCCCAGACTGCTGAGGGCTGCCATGCTGAGGAGGAGGGGCCAGAGATTGCTTCCGGTGCAGGAACGCCATAAGAGTTCAGGCGGTGCCCCACTGCGTGGTATGCGCACTTGCCGCGCCCGGGCAAACCAGGGCCAAGGGCGGGCCCATCATTGACAGGAAGAAGCAGGGCAGGGCCACCCCTGTGGTCCTTTTGTCCAACAACGACTGCTTTTGGCTCCGATTGGGAGTCTGGGTGCCGTAAGTTATCTCAAAATTGGCACTGTTGGCGAGACTCCATGTACTTTTCTTTTTAGCACTTCCTTAAGTATAGCACTTGAGTACTCAGAACGCTCACAAAAGCGCACAGAGCATAAATTTATAGACATTGCGGACATTTTGAACATCCTGGTCATTGTTGTTGATTACTTGTTTTCACCTTGCTTATTCTGCTAATTTGTGGGCACGATGGGAAAAAGAAAGGCAACAAATAATCAGTCCCCACCAAAGAAAAAGATATCAGAGACCCCATCCTTAACGTTAATGAAATATCTTGCCGGTGTGATGGGGGCGATTGAGAAACAGATTACAACTGTGGAAGAGATGATAAACTCAGGTGGGTTAGGGGTAGTAGCGCCTATGAATAATGAGGAAGCAGTAGATTTGGCTGTAATAGCCAAGACCTCTAAGGCCCAACAAATCCAGAATGGCTGCGTTCAAAATGTGTCGAAATACATAACTGTTAGCGACCGTGAATGTGACACACAGCCACCATTGAAACACCCCAGAAATCCAGAGGACACTCCCAGAGAGATAAACACAAGCAAAAAACATACTAAACACACCACAATATCAGCCATTCCAGCTACAGGCTTAAAGGGTAGATCTCAGGGGAAAGAACAATCTAAAAACCCTCAGACAGAATCCACTAAATTGTGCACAATAGTGGAAGACCTAGACAGATTTTAGCGAGATGCCCTAGATAGTTTAACAAACAGAGTGGCTTCGATCGAAGAGATACCCGGAAAGGTAAGGGCGGACAGCCATGACAGCCTAACTTATAAGCAAAGGGGGTCACTCGAGCCCATCAATAAAGAGGTAATAACTAGCCAACAGGCTGCCTCTACGGCAGCCAATCAAGTCATAGAGCCATATTGTAAAATGTGCCGAATAAAGGTTGGCCCAAGGACTCAAGTAGAAGTCACGACAGCTACCCTAGAACCCACCCACCCAATACAAGGAGCGATAATTCAAAAAAGGGCGTAAATTTGCTTACCCTTAGCACTATAGCTCCTAATAATAATAAATACTCCAACCCACGTCAGAATCAAACTAGGAATTTGTCCGATTTGGAGTGTTTGGACCTCCCGTCAGCAGCCACTCCCTGCACAGTAGTGTTAGCTAACGTACCAAGAATAGCAGCCCAGGAAATAGAATCTTGGGATACCTTGAGAAATAAAGCCCTACACTGGATAAGTATGAAAACATGGCTAACGTAGGCACTTTTTTTAGATTTTAAAATGGTCAGAAGAGTTAGCTGGATCGGCAGAGAACGCAAAATTTTGCATGGTGATTATGTGGTATTGTTGTTTAAAACACCGCACTTGGTAGAAAATATTATCAGAAGAGTGGGTAGCCTAATGATTACTAGTAATGGTATTAAACTATTGCCGTTGGGATATTTCTATCAGCCACTGACCAACATAAGGATACGACCAAGAAATAATCATGGGGCTACAAATGAAAATGCACTCTATGTATATAGCATTCCTTCAATAATCGGTTCAATAGCCATCCAACATTAGAAGAGATAGGTTGACTGAATATGACGGACACTGGTGGTGTACTATGTAATGTTCAAACTCTAGATATAGCCCCAGGCACATCAGAGTGCAGTTTTGAGACTGGAATAATTCTAATTAAAGAATTAGTAGTAGACACTCCAACAAGAACTTTATCTCCTTATCATACAGGCTCCGACGCGTTATTGAATAATCCTGTTGAAAGGACAGACGTAGGAATGGACCTAAACTCAGATATTTTACCCACAACTTCGCCCCACTCCCTAAGGGTTAATGAAAATAACTACAAAGGTAATAATAACAGAGATGATCAATGTAGTGTATTTTTCTGGAATGTTGCAGGATTACAGATAAAAGCAACAAATCCCCTCTGGATGGACTTTGTAGAGAAATGTAATATTCTCTGTTTTCAGGAGACCTGGGCAGAGGATCCTATGCATATTAGTGGGTATAAGACCTGCCACATCGCAGCAAATCCCTCGGTACATAGGAGATCTAAGGGAGGGCTAACTATGTATGCATCAAATTATATGAATGTGAAGAAGATAACCTTGGCAATTTGTGAAATTCATGCTCAATTTATCATTATTGAAATTGATAAATATTACTGTACAGTTGTGATAAACTTTTATAACAAAGCTCCGCCGGACCAAATCCTGGGGATCTTGAGAAAATTGAGTACAGATCTTAACAATGTACTTAGCGGAATTGTAAAAGATAAGTTTGTACTCTGGGGTGGAGATTTTAATACTAGTTTGTGTTCGTTCAATGGGGGGAAAAATTGTAGTATACTTTCTGATGACAACAGTAACTACACTCACTTCCCACATTCGAATTAGGGAATCGCAAAATGCTATCTACATACATCTGGACCTAAGAATTGAGGGCCAGATGTATGTAGATAGCATTTTGCGATTCCCTAATTGCGAATCACAAGGATTCGCAATTAGGAAATCGCAAAATGCAATGTATGAAGGTGTATAGTACACCTTTCGCGATTCCTAGGGGGTCGCAAATGACCTACCTCATGAATATTAATGAGGTAGGTCGCAATTTGCGACTCCCTAGGAATCGCAAAATTCACGGGGATGGTGGCCTGCTGAGATCAGCAGACCACCATGTCCGTGATTGCTTTTCAATAAAGCAATCTTTTTTTTGTAATCAGCCTGTTTTCCTTACAGGAAAACAAGATGCTTTACAAAACAAAAAATGAAAAGTTTTCTTTTCATTTTTAAGAGCAGGCAGTGGTCAGTGGGACCACTGCCTGCTCTTTAAAATGGTTTTACAAACATTCACAAAGGGGAAGGGGTCCCTTGGGGACCCCTTCCCATTTGCGAATGGGTTACCACCTACTTGAAATAGGTGGTAAAATGCGAATGTTTTGCAACCGCAATTGCGGTCACAAAACATTCATACATACCGATGCAATTCGGTATTAGGAATGGATGCCCTAAACATGCCCTTTCCTAATACCGAATCGCAAAATTAGGTTTGCAGCATCGGAAAAGCAATTTTTGCATTCGCAAACGGACAGATTCCGCGAATCTGCCAGTTTGCGAACACAAAAATGCTTGATACATCTGCCCCATAGTGTGTAAACCTCAATCAGCCTTGATAGACTGTCTTGATGAGGCGACTGATCACGCTGAAATCCTATTGAATCCTATGAAAACTATTTACCTTGCGCTCTTTGCATCGCCAACTCGGCGATGCAGCAAGCGCAAGGTAAAGAGTTTTATTTATTTATTTACTTACCTTACTCCTGCCCGTCGTATGTCCGACTCCACAGGTCAGAATCATTATTAATACCAATCTTTAAGAAAGGGGACCAACAGAACCCTGCCTGCTATCGGCCAATGTCACTCCTTGATTCTCTGGTTAAGGTGGTGGGGCGTATTGTACTTAATAGACTTCAGGACTGGGCCGAAGACAATAATGTATTATCTGAGTTGCAGCTTGGTTTTCGGGTGGGCCTAGGTACAGTCGAGCAGGGATTAAACTTAAATACTTTAATCGGGAAGTTCACAGCGGCCAAACAAGGTAGATTATACCTGGCTTTCGTAGACTTAACGGCAGCCTTTGACTGCATAGAACACGATAAATTATGGACCATACTGGCCAACGTGGGTGTGGAAGCTCCAATCTTAAATTTTTTGAGGCAGCTCTATGCTAATACGAAAGCAAGGGTACGTTTTGGGGTAAAGAGTGAATGTACTGCATCATTCGGCATAGAGAGGGAGGTAAGACAGGGCTGCGTCCTGGCACCTTTTTATTTATGCTCTATACCAATGGATTGGGACAAGCATTAGTGGATCAGTGCCAGGACTTGCCATAAATTGATAACTGCCCTATACCGGCCCTTCTCTACGCGGATGATGCCATCTTGAAGTCACATACACAATTGGGGCTCCAATGCGTGTTAACTAGTTTCACCATGTACATGCAGAACTTGGGTCTCCAAGTTAATATCTCAAAGACATTTATTATGAAGTGCGGGAAAGGGAGCACAAAATATAGAGACATATCCATAGATAATAAAAAGATAGAATCTATTTATTTATTTATTTATTTTATTTAAGAGTCTCATGTAGCACTGGCCAGACCCGAAGGTATCAGAGCGCTTTACAACATTTATCATGATGCAATCGGACACACATTATTTCAATAAGCAGCATTGTCTCGTGTCGAATCTTGTTAAGGCCTTGAGGGGATCATAGAAGCGAATCAAAAGGCAGGCGATGTAAATGCCTTCTTTTTGAGGTGACTATATTATCCGCTGGACGAGATTCCTGTGGCAGAGGAACTCTGTCTCGTTGGGTGGAAGCTATCCAGTTGGATGAGTTTGGTTGAGGAAGAGGTCTTTGAGCTGTCTTTTGAAGTTTTTGACGGAGGGGTTGGTCCTGATATGGACTGGGATGGAGTTCCAAATTTTAGGAGCATTTCCAGAGAAGGAGCATGATAAGGTTTTTTGTTTGCGAGTTTTGGGAGAAATGAGAAGTAGTGTGTTAGTGCTCCTGAGATTCCTCGTCTGGCCTGCCTTTTTGAGTTTGGAAGCCAGGTAAGCAGGTTTACCAGTGTAAAGAGTTTTGTGTGTGAGACATGCAGTTCTGAAGTTGGAACGCGCTTCAATCGGGAGCCATTTTAGTTCTCTTAGAGAGGGAGAGATGTGGTTGTATTTCTTTACTCCGGTGACCATCCTAGCAGCTGCATTTAGAGCTGCTCTGAGGTGAGCTAAGTGAGATTTTGCCGTGCCTGTGAGGGTTGCATTCCCGTTGTCCAACCTGGACCGAACCAAAGAATGTGTGGCCTGTTTAAGGTCATTGGGAGGGATGAAGGGTTTGATTTTGTTGAGTAGTGTTAGGTTGTAGAATGCGCTCTTCGCAGTGCTCTTAACCCCTTCGCTGCTAGGCCTTTTCCCCCCTGTGCTAAGCCTTTTTTTGGCTATTTGGGGTAGTGCGCGCTTAGGCCCCTGTAACTTTTTGACCACATAAGGTATCCATGCCAAATTTGTGTCCTTTTTTTCTAACATCATGGGGATTGTAAAGGTACCCAGGGTTTGTGGATTCCCCTGGAAGGGACCCAGAAATTAGCCAAAATACAGCTACATTTTGTTTTTGGGGGAAAAATGCGAAAAAGGGCTACAGATGAAAGCGTCTTGTTTTTCCCTGCAAATGGCATAAAAGGGGTTGTGGTGCTGAAATCACCATCTTCCCAGCTTTCAGGGACAAGCAGACTTTTGTCAGAAAACCAACTTTTTTACACAGTTTTGGCATTTTTCTGGGACATAGCCTATTTTTGCTATTTTTTGTGCTTTCAACCTCCTTCCAGTTAATGGTAGAAATGGGTATGAAACCAATAATGGATCCTGGAAAGCCATACATTTCTGAAAAGTAGACAAAATTCTGAATTCAGCAAGGGGTCATTTGTGTAGATCCTTAAAGTTTTCCTTATAGAAACTAACAGTTAAATAAAGGAAAAATTGAAAATTAGTTGAAAAAAACAGCCATTTGTGTCAACGTTTTCACCTGTAACTTCTTCTAATTATGACAGCTATTTGAAGGCAATATACAGTTATATCCGCTGGACCTTTCTGGTTGTGGGGATATATAGGACTTGTAGGTTCACCAAGAACCCGACGAACCCAGAGCCAATAACTGAGCAGCATCTTGCAATGGTTTTTTATTATGTACCGGGTATATAGCAATTATTTTGGGAAAATGTATACATGGGAAAATTGTTATGAAAGACACCTATGTATTTCTGAAATGGGAACAAAATGTAGATTTTAGAAACAGTAGATATTTGCACATTTCCGAAATTGGGAGTACCCATACTAGCATGAGAATTATAGGTCATTTTTCCTAATGACTTATTTTTTACACATTGTCTTTCATTTGGAAGGCAGAAATGCATCAAAAGTCAATAGGTAATAACAGCTCTACAATTCTGTGTTACACTAAGTCTCCCGATAAAAATGGTACCTCACTTGTGTGGGTAGGCCTTGTGCCCACAACAGGAAATGGCTCAAAATGCAACGTGGACGTACCACATTTTCACAATGAAAAATTACCCTTTTTTTGCAAAGTGCCTAGCTGTTGTTTTTGAACCCTAGCTCTGCGGGCACTTAGGGAAACCTAGCAAACCTATACATTTTTGAAAACTAGACACCCAGGGGAATTCAGGATGGGGTGACTTGACTGGCTCTCACCAGGTTCTGTTACCCAGAATCCCTTGCAAACCTAAAAAATTGGCAAAAAAAACACATTTTCCTCACTTTTCTGTGGTGGAAAGTTCTGGAATCTGCGTGGATCCACAAAATTTCACCCACCCCACGTTCCCCAAGGTCTTCCGAAAACAATTGTACCCACTTGTGTGGGTAGGCCTAGTGCCCGCGACAGGAAGCAGCGCAAAACGCAACGTGGACGCACCACATTTTCACAGTGAAAAATGACCCTTTTTTTGCAAAGTGCCTAGCTGTAGTTTTTGAACCCTAGCTCTGCCGGCACTTAGGGAAACCTAGCAAACCTATACATTTTTGAAAATTAGATACCCAGGGGAATCCAGGATGGGGTGACTTGACTGGCTCTCACCAGGTTCTGTTACCCAGAATCCCTTGCAAACCTAAAAAATTGGCAAAAAAACACATTTTCCTCACTTTTCTGTGGTGGAAAGTTCTGGAATCTGCGTGGATCCACAAAATTCCACCCACCCCGCGTTTCCCAAGGTCTTCCCAAAAAATGGTACCTCACTTGTGTGGGAAGGCCTAGTGCCCGCGACAGGAAGCAGCGCAAAACGCAACGTGGACGCACCACATTTTCACAGTGAAAAATGACCCTTTTTTGCAAAGTGCCTAGCTGTAGCTTTTGAACCCTAGCTCTGCCGGCACTTAGGGAAACCTAGCAAACCTATACATTTTTAAAAGTAGACACCCAGGGGAATCCAGGATGGGGTGACTTGACTGGCTCTCACCAGGTTATGTTACCCAGAATCCCTTGCAAACCTAAAAAATTGGCAAAAAACCCACATTTTCCTCACTTTTCTGTGGTGGAAAGTTCTGGAATCTGCGTGGATCCACAAAATTCCACCCACCCCGCGTTCCCCAAGGTCTTCCAAAAAAAATTGTACCTCACTTGTGTGGGTCGGCCTAGTGCCCGCGACAGGAAGCAGCGCAAAGCGCAACGTGGACGCACCACATTTTCACAGTGAAAAATGACCCTTTTTTTGCAAAGTGCCTAGCTGTAGTTTTTGAACCCTAGCTCTGCTGGCACTTTGGGAAACTTAGCAAACCTATACATTTTTGAAAAGTAGACACCCAGGGGAATCCAGGATGGGGTGACTTGACTGGCTCTCACCAGGTTCTGTTACCCAGAATCCCTTGCAAACCTAAAAAATTGGCAAAAAAACCACATTTTCCTCACTTTTCTGTGGTGGAAAGTTCTGGAATCTGCATGGATCCACAAAATTCCACCCACCACGCGTTCCCCAAGGTCTTACAAAAAAATGGTACCTCACTTGTGTGGGTAGGCCTAGTGCCCGCGACAGGCGTCTGAGAACAGACCAGGAATATCGGTGCTCCGAGGAGCGGTGGGGAAATGCGGAACAAGTGATGTGCATAATTCCAGAATCATTAGAAGTATCCAAGATGGAGCATTAATACCAACCGAATTAACTGATCTAAGATGGATTGCAAGAACAATAAATAATAATACAAATTGACAAACAGGCTCACAGTTAAGATTGAGTAAGCACAATCATCTACGAATATGTTCATGGAACGTAAATGGTCTAGCTTCCAAATTGTCTGACTTAGAATTTGTTAACTACATAAGATCTTTTGACATTGTTGCATTACAGGAAACATGGCAGGCAGACCCCCGCATCTTCAGGGCTACTTGCGTTTCTTTACCGGTGCAATTCGGAATGCAAAATACGGCCACCTCCAAGGCGGTTTAGTAACCTATGTATCAGCTACTTGTACCCAGGTGGTCAAAAAGCTGGTCCAACCTCCTCAGAATTAGTGGCAATAAAACTTTTACCTCGCAACCTAAACCAGGCACAGGGGGAATGGAACTTATCCTGATTAATGCTTATGTCCATCCAAAAAGGAAAGCAAAGGCAGTAAAAGAATTATGCAACTTTCTGGAGGAGTGTATAAGGGAAAGTCCCACAATAGATCTTATGCTTACTGGGGACTTCAACCTAAATCTTATGGGAACCTCGCCAGATGAGGAGATTCTATCTCAAAATTCAGCTTGGGACATACCATTACAAGGGAAACCACAAAGTTCCAAACAAACTAAATTAGGAACGCAGATACTAGAGGACCTTGAGCTTTTTAACATCAGAGCATTAAATGGAAGATTTATTGGAGATAATCCTCCTGCCAATACATTCTACTGCACAAGAATTAATACTATCCTGGATTATACTTTTATTTCATTATCTCTATTTCAGCACATGATTTCATTTCAGATAGGTGGAAAAGCTGATAGTGATCATTGCCCTCAAGAAACGGTCCTTAATATTAGCAAGCCTAAATTCGAGTTATCCGCGGTGCCAAAGGAGTCGGTGTATACTATTAACTATAAAAGGATTAAGTACTCAGCAGCAACTGACGAAAATATATTGGAAAAGGCTAAACAGCACTTCAATGCCAGAATCGGATCTAGTGAAGTCGAGAAATGGGAGCAATTTACAATATCTATGGCAGCTTATGCAACAAGATTAAAACCACAAGGCCAATTGAGGTGCAGCAACATGAAACACTTTCCACAAAAATACAAAGAGAAGCTTAGGTGTATAAAAAATTCAATTTATCAAACGATGAGACAACTTCGTTATAATCCTATGGATACGATAAAACATGATTTTCTACGGAAACAAAAGGCAACGTTGAAAAAAATAAAATGGGAAGCCAACAGATCAATGGAGGACCAAATGTGGGCAAAATTACATGCTGATATAAAAGGGAACGATGGTGCAAGTTTTTGGAAAACCATAAACCACTTTATAAGACCAATGCATGACGGGCTTTCCTCTAATATTACCGAAGAGGTATGGGCAAGCCATCTTAAGAATCATTTTAATCAGGATATGGATGGTAAATGTGAGACTAAAAGCGACAATGCGATAAAAAGGCTCGTTACAAATAAAAAGAGATATTCCATAGGAGGTTCAGCAATTCAGAAGGCCACGCACCACCTATAAATGATGGATTGTTAAGTATGCGAAACATCGTCAAGCGCCAAATTAAAAAGGAAGAAGTGAGGGGCGCCAGGCCCGAATGGAATTCCACCCATCTTTTACAAACAAGATGAGAATGAATGGGCAACAGCGCTTGAGCCTCTATTTTTGGAAATAAGACTTTTCAATATACTGCCTGCCTCCTGGAAGGGCTCAATTATCTCTCCGATTTTTAAGTCTGGGGATAAGTCTCTCCCGCAAAGTTATCGATTAGTGGCCCTAATGGATAACGAGGCAAAGTATTTTGCAGGTATACTTTTGGAGGAGCTGCAGGCCTGGGCCTCAGAGAAATCCCTAATTCCGGTTAACCAGACAGGCTTTGTAAAATCAGTTGGGACAACCACCAATAACTAACTATAGGTATGTTGATTGATAAGGCTGGATCAACCAAAATGCCCATTCACTTCTGTTTTATAGACTATAAGGCTGCTTTTGACCACATAAATCGGAATATTTTGTGGTCCAAATTGAATAGTTGGGGGATACCAAGATCTTTGTTGGATTTGTTGATCAACCTTCACACAGAAACTTGGGTCCAGATAAAACTGGGTGACGGATCACTTCTGTCAAGACGTATACCAACCAACAAGGGCCTTAAACAGGGCTGTGTTTTAGCCCCCACATTATTCAATTTGTTTATAGGAGACCTCGTCCCGATCCTAAACAGCTGTAACTCGCATGCCCCCAAATTAGGTGGGCTACCACTACCGTGTCTTCTCTATGCGGACGATATAGTCCTAATTAGCCATACAAAAGTAGGGCTACAACATCTTGTGAATGCTACGCAGGGCTATTCTGAAGCAAATAAACTGACCATAAACCTGGAGAAACGCAGACAATGACGATTAGTAAGAACAGGAAAAAATCGTCTATTTGGTTTTGGAACAATGTCCGTATTGAGAACACGTCAGTATACAAATATTTGGGAGTAAAAATCGACAACAGCGGTCACTTTACTGCACAGAAAACCAGCATCAGAGGTAAAGGCCTTGCCTTAGCAATCTCTTTAAAAGCACTAAACAGCAAGCTTACTGGGCCATCTCTTCTACCACTGGTACAAGTAATACAAGCTAAACTCCTGCCAACAATTACTTACGGGAGTGAAGTACAGAGAGGTAGAGACGCAATGATTTTGGATAGTACTGTTATAGCTGCCTATAGGATTATCTTTAGTCTGCCCAAATATACTTCACCAGCTCAAATTAGGCTAGAGTTCGGCGCCCAGAAACAGCTCCTGATGAGACAGGGGGCATATATAACTACTTGGGACAAAGTGCGAAAATCCAAAGAAGGACCTCTAAATAATTATTTATGGATGGAGTTAGAGCAACATTCAGCGTCTCCAGCTGCCAAGTATTTAAAAAGCAGTTTGGCAAATACTGGCTTAATTCAGCTCTGGAATACCCCCACAAATCATATAACACTTAAAAAACTGGTTAGGAAAACCGTCAAACATCTTTCATGGATTGAAGACAAGGCATCCCTTGCGAAGAGGTCACATGGCTGGATGACTTTGAATTCCTACTCCAAACAAGTATCACAGAGCTACCTTGATTTGGGTTATGCCAAATCAATCAAAATGAAGTTTTTAAAGTACAGGTTGGGCTTGCTTCCCTGTATCCAGCATTTACCACATTGGCTTAAGGATAAGGCTGGTCTTCTCTGCCGGTTATGCGGCTCAGCGCCGGAGGATATGCTGCATTTGCTTTGCTCCTGTGATAAACTGTTGGAAGAACGAAAACATCTGCTAAAATTCCATTTCAATCAGCGGGGGATACGCTCACGTAGACAGGCAGTCCTTGCCTGTTTTGCACCCCAGGATCCACAGCTGAACTGTAGACTTGTGAAGTTTTTGAAGGTGGTGGAGCGGAAAATGCCAGAACTTGATTCTTAACTGTCCTTTAGATAGATTTATAATACAAAACTGGATTTATTTTTAATTCAAGATCGCTGCTAAGCATATATTTTTATGATTTTGAAAAATTCTGATGTATGAAATTGTATCTATTTTGCACATAAGGCTGCTAAAAAGTTGGGGCATATTAGCAAGACCCACGTTAAAATTATCGCCGTTTAGCGGCAGGAAACTGCCGCTAAAACGGCGATAATAGGCTTGATAATATGCGTTATAGCATTCCAATAGAAGCCCAGGTTAGATGTGCAGGACATCTAACCTGGGCTTCTATTGGAATTCCATAACGCATATTAGCAAGCCCATTATCGCCGTTTTAGCGGCAGTTTCCTGCCCCTAAAACGGCGATAATTTTAACGTGTGTCTTGCTAATATGCCCCTATATCTTTTTATGGTTTTAAACAAAAAAAACTAAGATTCATGATATATCGGTTTTACCAATGCATGTAGGGCAAGTTTAAAAAAAAAAATTTTTCTCGATGTTTGTATTGCAATGGTTTTAATTAACTATGCAAATAAATTTACTTACTTACTTACTTACTTACTTAGTGCCCGCGACAGGAAGCGGCGCAAAACGCAACGTGGACGCACCACATTTTCACTGTGAAAAATGACCCTTTTTTTGCAAAGTGCCTAGCTGTAGTTTTTGAACCCTAGCTCTGCCGGCACTTAGGGAAACCTAGCAAACCTATACATTTTTGAAATGTAGACACCCAGGGGAATCCAGGATGGGGTGACTTGACTGGCTCTCACCAGGTTCTGTTACCGAGAATCCCTTGCAAACCTAATAAATTGGCAAAAAACCCACATTTTCCTCACTTTTCTGTGGTGGAAAGTTCTGGAATCTGCGTGGATCCACAAAATTCCACCCACCCCGCGTTCCCCAAGGTCTTCCGAAAAAAATGGTACCTCACTTGTGTGGGTAGGCCTAGTGCCCGCGACAGGAAGCAGCGCACAACGCAACGTGGACGCACCACATTTTCACAGTGAAAAATGACCCTTTTTTTGCAAAGTGCCTAGCTGTAGTTTTTGAACCCTAGCTCTGCCGGCACTTAGGGAAACCTAGCAAACCTATACATTTTTAAAAGTAGACACCCAGGGAATCCAGGATGGGGTGACTTGACTGGCTCTCGCCAGGTTCTGTTACCCAGAATCCCTTGCAAACCGAAACAATTGGCAAAAAAAACACATTTTCCTCACTTTTCTGTGGTGGAAAGTTCTGGAATCTGCGTTTATTCACAAAATTCCACCCACCCCGCGTTCCCCAAGGTCTTCTGAAAAAAATGGTGCCTCACTCGGGTGGGAGGCCCAAGTACCCGTGACAGGCAAGGGCCCACAACGTATTGAGGCGACCTCAAAATGGCCTATCACAAACCGACCTGGTTTTGCAAGGGGGTCCCATGACGTTTTGGCCCGGGGCTCGGTGGCCACCTAGGGAAACCTACCAAACCCACACATTTCTGAAAAGTAGACACCCGGGGATTCCAGGGAGGTATGGCTTGCGTGGATCCCCCAACGTTTTCTTACCCAGAATCCCTGCAAACCTGACATTTTGCTGAAAAAATCCCTTTTTTCACACATTTTGTGTGGTAAAGTTGTGGCATCACGGGGCTGACACAAATTTCCTACCACCCAGCGTTTCCCCAGGTCTCCCGATAAAAATGGTGCCTCACTCGGGTGGGAGGCCCAAGTACCCGCGACAGGCAAGGGCCCACAACGTATTGAGGCGACTTCAAAATGGCCTATCACAAACCGACCTGGTTTTGCAAGCGGGGTCCGATGACGTTTTGGCCCGGGGCTCGGCGGCCACCTAGGAAACCTACCAAACCCACACATTTCTGAAAAGTAGACACCCGGGGATTCCAGGGAGGTATGGCTTGCGTGGATCCCCCAACGTTTCTTACCCAAAATCCCCTGCAAACCTGACATTTTGCTGAAAAATCCCTTTTTCACACATTTTTGTGTGTTAAAGTTGTGGCATCACGGGGCTGACACAAATTTCCTACCACCCAGCATTCCCCAGGTCTCCGGATAAAATGGTGCCTCACTCGGGTGGGAGGCCCAAGTACCGCGACAGGCAAGGGCCCACAACGTATTGAGGCGACCTCAAAATGGCCTATCACAAAACGACCTGGTTTTGCAAGGGGGTCCCATGACGTTTTGGCCCGGGGCTCGGCGGCCACCTAGGAAACCTACCAAACCACACATTTCTGAAAAGTAGACACCCGGGGATTCCAGGGAGGTATGGCTTGCGTGGATCCCCCAACGTTTTCTTACCCAGAATCCCCTGCAAACCTGACATTTTGCTGAAAAAATCCCTTTTTCACACATTTTGTGTGGTAAAGTTGTGGCATCACGGGCTGACACAAATTTCCTACCACCCAGCGTTCCCCAGGTCTCCCGATAAAAATGGTGCCTCACTCGGGTGGGAGGCCCAAGTACCCGCGACAGGCAAGGGCCCACAACGTATTGAGGCGACATCAAAAGTGCCTATCACAAAATGTTTTGGGCCCTTGCCTGTCGCGGTACTTGGGCCTCCCACCCGAGTGAGGCACCATTTTATCGGGAGACCTGGGGAATGCTGGGTGGTAGGAAATTTGTGTCAGCCCTTGATGCCACAACTTTACCACACAAAAATGTGTGAAAAAGTGATTTTTCAGCAAAATATCAGGTTTGCAGGGATTCTGGGTAAGAAACGTTGGAGAATCCATGCAAGCCATACCTCCCTGGAATCCCGGGTGTCTACTTTTCAGAAATGTGTGGGTTTGGTAGGTTTCCTAGGTGGCCACGAGCTCGGGCCAAAACATCATGGGACCCCTTGCAAAACCAGGTTGTTTTGTGATAGGCCATTTTGAGGTCACCTCAATACGTTGTGGGCCCTTGCCTGTCGCGGGTACTTGGGCCTCCCACATGAGTGAGGCACCATTTTTATCGGGAGACCTGGGGGAACGCTGGGTGGTAGGAAATTTGTGTCAGCCCCATGACGCCACAACTTTACCACACAAAAATGTGAAAAAAGTGATTTCTTCAGCCACATTTCAGGTTTGCAGGGGATTCTGGGTAAGAAGATGTTGGGGGATCCATGCAAGCCATACCTCCTGGAATCCCAGGTGTCTACTTTTCAGAAATGTGTGGGTTTGGTAGGTTTCCCTAGGTGGCCGTCGAGCCCGGTCAAAACATCATGGGACCCCCTTGCAAAACCAGGTCGTTTTGTGATAGGCCATTTTGAGGTCGCCTCAATATGTTGTGGGCCCTTGCCTGTCGCGGGTACTTGGGCCTCCACCCGAGTGAGGCACCATTTTTATCGGGAGACCTGAGGAATGCTGGGTGGTAGGAAATTTGTGTCAGCCCTGTGATGCCACAGCTTTACCACACAAAAATGTGTGAAAAAGTGATTTGTTTCAGCAAAATATCAGGTTTGCAGGGGATTCTGGGTAAGAAAGCATTGGGGGATCCACGCAAGCCATACCTCCCTAGAATCCCCCGGGTGTCTACTTTTCAGAAATGTGTGGGTTTGGTAGGTTTCCCTAGGTGGCCGCCGAGCCCGAGCCAAACATCATGGGACCCCCTTGCAAAACCAGGTCGTTTTGTGATAGGCCATTTTGAGGTCGCCTCAATCGTTGTGGGCCCTTGCCTGTCGCGGTACTTAGGCCTCCCACCCGAGTGAGGCACCATTTTATCGGGAGACCTGGGGGAACGCTGGGTGGTAGGAAATTTGTGTCAGCCCCGTGATGCCACAACTTTACCACACAAAAATGTGTGAAAAAAGTTATTTTTTCAGCAAAATATCAGGTTTGCAGGGGATTCTGGGTAAGAAAACGTTGGGGGATCCACGCAAGCCATACCTCCCTGGAATTCTCCGGGTGTCTACTTTTCAGAAATGTGTGGGTTTGGTAGGTTTCCTAAGATGGCCGCCGAGCCCAGGGCCAAAACCTCACTGGTGTGGGTGGTTCAAGTACCCGCAACAGGCAAGGGCCCAAAACGTATTGAGGAGACATCAAAATGATCTATCACAAAACAAGCTGGTTTTGCAAGGGGAGTCACCTGGGTTTTTGGCCCCGGGCTCGGCGGCCATCTTGGGAAACTTACCAAACCCATACATTTCTGAAAACTAGACACCCGGGGGAGTCCAGCGAGGTATGACTTGCGTGGATCCCCCAACATTTTCCTACCCAGAATGCCCTGCAAACCTCAAATTTAGCTGAAAAAAATCACTTTTTTCTCAAATTTCTGTGTGGGAAAGTTCTGGAATCTAAGTGGATCCACAAATTTCCTACCACATAGTGTTCCTCCATGTCTCCCGATAAAGATGATACCTCACTCGCGTGGGTGGGTCAAGTACCCGCGACAGGAAAGGGCCCAAAACCTATTGAGGCGACATCAAAATTACCTATCACAAAACAACCTGGTTTTGCAAGGGGGTCCCATGAGTTTTGGCCCTGGGCTCAGTGGCCATCTAGGAAACCTACCAAACCCACACATTTCTGAAAACTAGACACCTGGGGGAGTCCAGCGAGGTATGGCTTGCGTGGGTCCCCTAACTTTCCCTACCCAGAATCCCTGCAAACCTCAAATTTAGCTGAAAAAAATCACTTTTTCTCAACTTTCTGTGTGGGAAAGTTCTGGAATCTACGTGGATCCACAAATTTCCTCCCACCCAGCGTTCCCCAGGTGTCCTGATAAAAATGATACCTCACTCGCGTGGGTGGGTCAAGTACCCACGACAGAAAAGGGACCAAAACCTATTGAGGCGACATCAAAATTACCTATCACAAAACAACCTGGTTTTGCAAGAGGGGTCACCTGGGTTTTTGTCCCCGGGCTCGGCGGCCATCTTGGGAAACTACCAAACCCAAACATTTCTGAAAGCTAGACACCCGGGGGAGTCCAGCGAGGTATGGCTTGCGTGGGTCCCACAACGTTTTCCTACCCAGAATCCCCTGCAAACCTCAAATTTAGCTGAAAAAATCACTTTTCCATACATTTTTGCGTGGGATCACCGTGCCGGCACAAATGTCCTACCACCCAGCGTTCCCCTTGTTCTCCCGAGTAAAATGATACCTCACTTGTGTGGGTGGGCCAAAGGCCTGTGACTGGGAAGAGCCCAAAACATAGGGATTTAGGGTATAGCACCGAGAATTCTAAGCGCTATATTTGTTTAAAAATACGTTTTTAGCCAGTTCTGCTTTGGACACCCACACAAGTGAGGTATCATTTTACTCGGGGAACAAGGGCAACGCTGGGTGGTAGGACATTTGTGCCAGCACGGTGATTCCACGCAAAAATATGTGGAAAATATGGTTTTTCAGCTAAATTTGAGGATTGCAGGGGATTCTGGGTAGGGAAACGTTGGGGGATCCACGCAAGCCATACCTCATTGGACTCCCCAGGGTGTCTAGTTTTCAGAAACATGTGGGATTGGTAGGTTTCCCTAGATGGCGGCGAGCCCGAGGCCAAAAATCCAGGTGCCCCCCCAAAACCAGGTAGTTTTGTTATAGGTAGTTTTGAAGTCTCCACAATACGATTTGGGCCATTTCCTGTTTCAGCCACTATGCCTACCCACACAAGTGAGGTACCATTTTTATCGGGAGCCCTGGGGGAACGCAGGGTGGTAGGAAATTTGTGGATCCACGCAGATTCCAGAACTTTCCCACACAGAAATTTGAGTAAAAAGTGATTTTTTCTGCTAAATTTGAGGTTTGCAGGGCATTCTGGGTAGGAAAACGTTTGGGGACCCATGCAAGCCATACCTCGCTGGACTCCCCAGGTGTCTAGTATTCAGAAATGTGTGGGTTTGGTAGGTTCCCAAGATGGCCGCTGAGCCGGGGCCAAAACCCAGGTGACCCCCTTGCAAAACCAGGTTGTTTTGTGATAGGTAATTTTGATGTCTCCTCAATACGTTCTGTGCCATTGCCTGTCGCGGGTACTTGACCCACCCACGCGAGTGAGGTATCATTTTTATCGGGAGACCTGGGGGAAAGCTGGGTGGTAGGAAATTTGTGGATCCACGTAGATTTCAGAACATTCCACACAGAAATTGGAGAAAAACATGATTTTTTCAGCTACATTTGAGGTTTGCAGGGTATTCTGGGTAAGAAAATTTTGGAGGACCCACGCAAGCCATACCTCGCTGGACTCATCCGGCTGTCTAGTTTTTAGAAATGTGTGGGTTGGGTAGGTTTCCCTAGATGGCCGTTGAGCCCGGGGCCAAAAACTCATGGGACCCCCCCTTGCAAAACCAGGTTGGTTTGTGATAGGTAATTTTGATGTCTCCTCAATAGGTTTTGGGCCCTTGCCAGTCGCGGGTACTTGACCCATCCATACAAGTGAGGTACCATTTTTCACGGAAGACTTTGGGGGACGCGGGGTGGGTGGAATTTTGTACATCCACAGAGATTCCAGAACTTTCCACCACAGAAATGTGAGGAAAATGTGTTTTTTTGGACATATTTTTAGGTTTGCAAGGGATTCTGGGTAACAGATCCTGGTGAGAGCCAGTCAAGTCACCCCATCCTGGATTCCCCTGGGTGTCTAGTTTTCAAAAATGTATAGGTTTGCTAGGTTTCCCTAGGTGCTGGCAGTGTTAGGGTTCAAAATCTACAGCTAGGCACTTTGCAAAAAAAGGGTCCGTTTTCACTGTTAAAATGTGGTGTGTCCATGTTGCGTTTTGGGCCGTTTCCTGTCTCGGCCACTAGTCCTACCCACACAAGTGAGGTACCATTTTTCTTGAAAGACTTTGGGGAACGAGGGGTGGGTGGAATTTTGTGGATCCACGCAGATTCCAGAACTTTCCACCACAGAAATGTGAGGAAAATGTGTTTTTTTGGACAAATTTTTAGGTTTGCAAGGGATTCTGGGTAACAGAACCTGGTGAGAGCCAGTCAAGTCAGCCCATCCTGGATTACCCTGGGTGTCTAGTTTTAAAAAAGGTATAGGTTTGCTAGGTTTCCCTGGGTGCCGGCAGAGCTAGGAACCAAATTCAACAGGTAGGCACATTCCGAAAAAAAGTCAGTGCCTAGTGGGCTTTCTGCCGCCCTGGGGAGGGGGAAATCAGGGGCTATTGCCCCGATATGCCCCAGAGGGGGCAGAAAGACTGTGGCTATTCTTTTGGGGGTCGGGGGCATTGGGATGCCTATTCTGGTCAGCCCCCACCCCTGCGTATAAAAAAGCCAGCATAATCGCTGGCACATAGTGGGCTTTCTGCCCCCGGAGGGCAGATCAGGGGCTACTGCCCCATCTGCCTCCTGGGAGGGGCAGAAAGACAGTGACATCTTTTTTGGGGTGGGTGGGGGCATTGGCATGTCCATTCTTGGCAGCCCCCACCCCGAACTTTGTAAAAAAAAAAATCCCTGGTGGCTAGTGGGCTTTCTGCCCCCTTGGGGGGAGCAGATAAGGTGCTATTGCCCCATCTGCCTCCCAGGGGGGGGCAGAAAGACAGTAGCATTTTTTTTGGGGTGGGTGCATTGACATGCCCATTCTGGGCAGCCCCCACCCCTACCTATATAAAAAAAAATCCCTGGCGCTTAGTGGGCTTTCTGCCCCCTCCCCGGGGGGCATATCAGGGGCTATTGCCCCCATCTGCCTCCTGGGGGGGCAGAAAGTCATTTTTTTTCTTTGGGGGGTAGGGTGGGGGCATTTGCATGCCCATTCTGGGCAGCCCCCACCCGGGCCTATAAAAAAAAGAATCCCTGGCATCTAGGGTGTTTCTGAACCGTCGGGGGGGCAGATTGGTGGCCACTGCCACCATCTGCCCCCCCGGGGGGGCAGAAAGACTGGAATTTCATGGGGGAGGGGTGGGGGCATTGGCATGCCCATCTTGGGCAACCCCCACCCCTAAATGTATCGAGGGAAAAAAACCCTGGTGTCTAGTGGGCTTTCTGCCCCGGGGGCAGATTGGGAGCTACTGCCCCCATCTGCCCCCCAGGAGGGGCAGAAAGACTGTACCTTTGTGTCGGGGTGGGGGCATTGGCATGCCCATATTGGGCAGCACCTACCCCAAATTATAATTTAAAAAAAATCCCTGGTATCTAGTGGGCTTTCTGCCCCCCCGGGGGGGCAGATTGGGGGCTACTGCCCCATCTGCCCCCCAAGGGGAGCAGAAAGACTAATTTTGTGGCCGGGGGGGGGTGGGGGCATCGGCATGCCCGTTTTGGGCAGCCCCCACCCCTAATAAACATGGGGTGGCAGAAAGACTAATCATGCCAAAAATGTTATGGGGGGAGCAGAGGCCCTTGCCCAAGGGGCCGCTCCCCCCTCCCTGGTGACTAGTGGGTGGATCCCTGCTTGGGGATCGCCCTCCTGGGGCGATCCCCAAGCAGGGATCCACTAGGAGGGTACCATTGGAAAGGGAGATTCTCCCTTTCCAGCGATACCTCTCCTGAGTTTCTACGTGCTCAGGGGGCTGAGATAGCCCCTGAGCACGTAGAAACTGAAACTGAAATGAGCCTCTTGGCTCATTTCAGTTTCACTGAAATGACATCAGCGCGACGTGCGCGCCGATCGTCATTTCAGGGAAACCAGGGAGCCCTCGGGAGCTGGGGAAGCTCTTCCCCAGCTCCCGAGGCTTTAGGGAGAAAGGGAATCCCTCTGGTGCCCGCACCAGAGGGATTTCCTGTGCTGGGTCCCATGACGAGCTGGACTCGTCATGAGCACACGAACACTGTGTGCCATGACGAGTCCAGCTCGTCATGAGCTATCGAAGGGTTAATATGTTTGCTCATGTTTAAACGTGGGTCCAGAGTGATTCCCAGGGATTTTACAGAGTCGGCCAGGGTAAGATTGCAGTTAAGAGCATCAATGGATTTTAGCCATTCTGTGACTTGGGGGTCTGCTCATTGTTGGATATGAGAAGGATTTCCGTCTTATCTTGGTTGAGTTTTAGGTGGTTGTGAGATAGCCACTGCTGGACTTCTCTTAGAGTGTCATTTAGTCTCTGTAAGTCTCCAATTGAGGATGTTTCTAGGTAGATCTGGATATCGTCCGCATAGAGGTGGAAGGGGATGTTGGCTTTTTTGAGTATGGCGGTGAGGGGCTCCATGTAGATGTTGAACAGTGATGGGGAGAGAACTGACCCTTGTGAGACACCCCTGGTTATGGGGAATAGGTCAGATGTCAAGTTGTTAATTTTTATTCATTGAGAGCGGTTTTGTAGGAAGGAGGTAAGCCATTGTAGGACCACCTCATCCGCTCCAATCCTTTCTTGGAGTGCGTTTATGAGCAGTTTGTGGTCAACTGTATCAAAGGTTGCCGATTGGTCAAGGAGTATGAGTAGGCAGCATCAGTCTACATCGAGTGACTTGTAGACATCATCTATAACATTCAGTATAGCTTGCTCGGTGCTGCATCCTTTTCTGAAGCCTGATTGGTGAGTATCCAGAAGGTTGTTGCTGTCAATGTGTTGGTTAAGTTGGCGAAGAACACATCTTTCAAGGATTTTGGCTAAGAAGGGGGGATTGGAGACAGGCCTGAAGTTGTTGGGGTTGTTTGGGTCTGTACCCGTATTTTTTAGTAATGGCGTGACTTGGCCGATTTTAAGACAGTCTGGCATGACTCCGGTTCTCAGGGAGCTATTTATAATCCTGGCCCATAGAGGAGCTAGGGCGAGGTTGAGCTTTTTTGCCAGGTGAGCAGGAATAGGGTCAGCTAAGTGGGAGGAGGGTTTGGACCTGTTAATCATTTCAGTGATGTCTGCTTCGGATATGGGGTTGAATGTCTTCCAGCAGCTGGCTGTGTGTGTGGGGGGTTGTCTCCTTCTTTGCTGGGGGCGGGCTTTAGTTGGGTGTCAGGATGTAGTCATCAAGGGAGAGCTCAATCTTGATTATTTTCTCATTAAAGAAATTAGCAAAGTTGTCACATAGATCTTTGGAGGCCTGCACGGTTATTGTGGGAGACTTGGATGTTTGTTGTTTAATGATATTGAAGAGTTCTTTGGGACGGTTTTTAGCATTGTCTAATGAGCTACCGAAGAAGGTAGTTTTTTCATTCTTGATGTGTTTTTTATATTTCCTGCGTTCAGTTCAAGGTGGGTTGTGGACGGGTTATTCCGCCAAAGTCTTTCGGCAGCTCTGAGTTGTCTACTTTCAGAGTTTAGGTCTATATTGAACCAGGATCTCGATGGGTTGTTCCTGACTCTTTTTTGTTTCAAGGGGGCTACTTGGTCTAGTATGGTTGTCATCGTTGCATTGTAGTGTGTAGTAAGTTCGGTTGTAGAGAGGTCATTCGCAGTGGGGCGAAGTAGTGTCCTCACCCTTTCTTCCAGGTCAGCAAGGGGAATCTGTCTTAAATTTCTCGCCCAATGAAGGGATTCCTGTGTACGGGGTTGCTGATGAGTCATTTGGTTAATGTGAAATAGAATGATGTGGTGATCTGACCAGTTGACAGGAAGGATGTGGTTGATAGTAACTGTATCTTCATGAGCTATAATGGTGTCAAGGATTGAGCCTCTGTTATGGGTTTGCTCTGTGCAGTGTGGGATAAGATTATTATTGAGTAAAAGTTTGTTTAAGGATTGGATCACAGTATTGTTTTCGTCATTCCAATGAAGGTTGAGGTCACCTAGTATTATGTTGTGGGATTCCAAGAGTGAGCAGTGTGTTATCAGGTCAGATAGGTGTTCTCCGAATGTGAGTGTGTTGCCTGGTGGATGGTAGAGGAGATGACAGTATAGCGTTTTGTTATCATTCGTCTTAATGGTGGAGGTTAGATATTTAAATGTGTTGTAGGTGAAAGTGTCAGTTTCAGTTATGGTAATGCTGCCCTTGTGGATGATTGCAATGCCCCCACCATGATGGTTATTTCTGTCTTTCTTGATGATTGAGACCCCGGGGGGCACAAGCATGTCAATGATTGGATAGGAGGATTCATTCAACCAAGTTTCTGTGATGAACGTGAGATCGATGTCATGGTTCAGGATGGTTTCTGCCAGTTCTGTTGCATGTTTGGTGGCAGATCTGCAGTTTATAAGCATGCAGTTGGTCGTTCCCTTGTTGTTGAGTTTCTTCGGGGGAGGTGCCATGGGAATATTGATGTGGTTAGCTGGTGGCCTCATCGTTCTTGGTGTGATGTGGCCTCTCCCAAATCCAGTGATTACCTTGGTCGTGGAGCTGGGGTTAACAACCGATGATGATGAGTCGTAAGAGTTGGCAAGATCTGTCACCTCACTCATGGACATTGCAGCACTTGTTCTTTTGGATCTCTATGGCTGGTTTATGAAAGGTGTTGAGTTCCAGCTGTGCGACTGTGCCTTGGGAAGACTTGGGTGTTGATTGTTGGTACCTGTGGGTGAAAGGTGGAAGCGTTGGGCAGGCGCCAGATTTGTGGTAAGGTTCAATAAGATTTTGTTTATACCCTGTATTACTATCTCTAATTGGCTTTCCAACAGAGAAAGTCTCTGAGTCATATTCAGTGAGGCGGGGGTAAGTGTATTTAGGTTCAAGATGTCCTGTGTTGGACAGTTCAGAAATGGAGAGTGTGTGTCAGTGAGAGTGTGGTTCACAGTGTCATTGATACCTATTTTGTTCCTGATGTTTACCATGGACATGTCGTGTGAGCTCTCTTGTCGTGTTTCAGACAGCAGTTTGTTGAGAGCTGATGGAAGGTGAGAGTTGGGAGGCTTTGTTTGTGGGTCACCTTCACAAGTTTCCTGTGGGAAAGAGGGTCATGGTAAGGGAAGGATGGGGGGGGTCGCCAGGAGGTTGGGGAGTCTTAGTAGAGACGTTCCTCAGAATTGTTCTGGATAAGATATTTTTAGTGTGCGAGTGAGGGGTAGTGGTAGAGGGGGGTAGTGGTAGAGGAAGAGAGAGTGGTGGAGGAGGGGGTAAATTTGATGTTGGTGGAGTGAGTCATGAGATTGTTTTGTATTGTCACAGGAGGGGGCGATTGGTTGCCTTCAAGAGTTGCCTGTGGAAAAGAGGGTTGTGGTAAAGGAAGGGTTGGGGGGTCGCCAGGGGGTTGGGAAGTCTTAGTAGAGACTTTCCTCGGAATTGTTCTGGATAAGATGTTTTAGTGTACAAGTGAGGGGTAGTGGTAGAGGAAGAGAGAGTGGTAGAATCTACAAAGACATTCCCTTATTTAGGTATCCTCTTTGATCACAAGGGAACATGGTCCCAGCCAGTTAAAGCTAGGAAGCTTTTATTCCTGAAATCCACGGCTGCCCTAGCAAGAAAATTGGGTAAAAGACCTCCTGAAGCATATACATGGCAAAATGTGTCTCTATCGCTATATGTGGCGCTGGTGTATGAGGCTATTCTGATACCCAGCCCCTACAGTTTGTGGAGAATGCCTTTTTAAGATTTCTTTTGCCCGTCCCAGGCAGTTCTTCCACAGATACATGCCACGCAGAGTTGGGGATACCCTACGTAACAGACTTAATAAAAATACAACCAGCACTTTTGTGGCACAGGATTTGGACCACCACGAAAACCAATTTTAACAGGGACATTATAAGAGACTGTACTAAGCTCAATCGGGCTCTTGACATCCCATGGCTGAAATATATAAAAGATTTTATGAACAATTTAGGACATCCGGAATATTATGAGGATCCAAGCTCTACACTTTCTGTCACTAGAAAAGATCTCAAAAGAGAGTGCATGACTCTTTTAGAGATAAATAGATTCTCCGCAGAAATAGCAAAGCCAACAGTCCAGCCCAATCAATTGATACTGACCACATATGGCATTCAGCCTTATCTTAAAAACTTTGAAGGTTTACAGGATAGATTTGTCCTGACTCATTTTAGGTTTGGTATCTTTCATCGATCAATAACTTTCCCTGTAATGAATGACTGGGTGAAAATGTTAAGTAAATGTCCATGTGACGACGTGTCAGTGCAGTCCACAATACACGCAGTCCTTTTCTGTAAATTTTATGTAGTACAAAGAAAAAGAAGGATCTTGCCAATTTTAAAGCTACTAGGTTTTAGACAATGCCATCCTGCATTTTTATTTTTGCAATCCTTAAATAATGAAGATCATAGTAGGTCTATAGCATCCTTTTTAAAGAATGTAATCGGATGCAGAAAAACTATCATATTATACATTTTAACAATGACTGTTTTTAGGGGCTGTAAGAGATAGGTACCCTGTTTGGATAATTGTATAATAATAATGTAAATATGTGTGATATATTGACTATGAAATATTAATGACAAACACAAATGATTTTATTGTACCTGCTTTTACGATGTTTTGTAATCGAATAAAGCATATTGAATTGAATTGAATTGAACACATTCAGAATTGTCAAAAAGAAAGCAAGGTGACTTACCACTAGTCCTTGCCACCACTAGGACTGCTCTCCCTCCTATGACTGGTAGAGCGTCCTCCACCATCCCTGGCTAGCTGACACTGATGGCAGCTCTGGTGCTATGTGTGCCTAAACAAAAACATAATGTACCCATTTTAGATACCAGATTAGCCACCTAAATACAACAGCAATACCTCACTGAAGTTAGGTTTGCAATCATTATCTTCTATCAACTTCTGGTGGTTTGGTTGACAACCTTTTTAATAGCAGGTAGTAAACCCAAAACGTTTTTCTCCTAATGAAGAAAAAAAGGCTATCAATGGATAAGAATGAAATGCAATGAAGTGGTGGTAGAGAATGCAAAGGACATATGGCATTGGTTGGTAATCATATCTCATTCCTGCCATGCTGCACTGTCTTGGAAACTGCAAAGTATAAGACAACACTGGGGGGGTCCATGACCATTCTATCTCTATCCCTGTACTTTCTGACAGGTTGATCAACAATATTAAGAAGATCTATTTTGCAATCGTATTCCCAGTGAACAGGGAGTTGACTTGCCTTTTGTTTGTTGAAAGCGGATTGGTACTCCTGGTAGGCAGTGGGTAAGGTTACGGTACAACAAATATATGAATCCACGCTAATGAGGATGAGGCATTTTGCAGGGCTGCCTGATCCCTTCAGAGAGAACACCTGGTCCTTGGTACAATGTTTTTGGCAGAACACAGAGTCAATGATTACTGAGCAAGCTGCCAAGCGTATGGTGGAGTCATGAGGTGTAACCCATGGCATCTCCAGGATTAGCCGAAATTGAGGTGCATCGACTAATTCGAATTGTAATGGTGCCAAATGTTCAGCACTGATATGCATTATTTCTGGGGTTGTATGATGCCGCATAGGTCCTGAAGTTAAACCTGTACCGTCCACTGCCTTGATGGGTTTCGGGGAACTTTTCTTAAAGCATGGAATACATAACTCCTGAACAAACCTCTGGTTGATGAAATTACTGGTGGCCCCTTGAGTCTAACAATGCCGGGCTTCCTTTTGGTGCCCATCCGATAACCACAAAGTCATGTGCACATTTATGTGCCTCAGTGATGCTTGTAATGTGTTGGCTTAAACTGACAAGATCTCATTCTCTTCCACTTCCAAACAAGGGACCTCGGTCTTCTTTGGGGTAGTTTGTTTTCTGAATCCAACTCTTCCCCAGGGCCCCTGTGAACCACAGCCTGACCTTTTCCTCTTGTCAGTTTCTCCGAGGGTTTGGTTCTGGCACGGCAGTCTCAAATGAAATGTTTGCTTTTGCCGCAGTACATACAGAGTCTTTGTTTTCATCGTTTTTCCCTTTCTTCTGGGCACAAGGGTCCTCATAGTCCATTCACTTGCATGGGTTCGACCCCATTTGCACTTTGGGATCCCTCCTCTTGGGCAGTCTTCAGATGGAATACTATGAGTTTCGCTTCACCTCGTCTCTCCTGTAATCTCTGGTCTAGTTGTACTGTCAGTTCTACAGGTTCCTCACAAGTGTTAGGCAGATTTACAACCTGGACCAAAACGTATTTCAAGTCACTACATAGACTCTGGAAAAAGAGAGACATTCGTTTTTCCACGGGGCACTGCGGGCCTGATTCACAGAACTAACTTACGTCAAAAATGTAAAGTTAGTACTTTTTGGTATTCACAGAATACACTTACTCATTTTGGTATTCACAGAATGAACTTATTCATTTCGGTATTCACAGAAGTTAGTAGTCCTAACTTTAGGACTCCTAAATGCCTTCTGTGAATACCGAAAGTCTTAAGTTAGGATTTTTCTCAGTTTAGGAGTAGTAAAGTTAGGACTCCTAACTTTAGGACTCCTAAATGCCTTCTGTGAATACCGAAAGTCTTAAAGTTAGGATTTTCTCAGTTTAGGAGTAGTAAAGTGACTCCTAACTTTACTACTCCTAAACTGAGAAAAATCCTAACTTTAAGACTTTCGGTATTCACAGAAGGCATTTAGGAGTCCTAAAGTTAGGAGTCCTAACTTTACTACTCCTAAACTGAGAAAAATCCTAACTTTAAGACTTTCGGTATTCACAGAAGGCATTTAGGAGTCCTAAAGTTAGGACTACTAACTTCTGTGAATACCGAAATGAGTAAGTTCATTCTGTGAATACCAAAATGAGTAAGTGTATTCTGTGAATACCAAAAGTACTAACTTTACGTTTTTGATGTAAGTTAGTTCTGTGAATTAGGCCCCACGTTTCCAATATCAATAGGTTAAAGTTGGCAATGTATGTTAGAAAGTCCTGAGACCCTTGCTTCAGTGTGATTAGCTCTCGATCTAATGAGAGGAGGTGGGTCTTTTGGTCGAATAACTTACTCATCTCCCTGCATAAGACTGATAAATTATATAATAAGGGATCATCCTGTTCCATTAAGGTAATAGATCAGCTGGTCGCTTTAACTTCCAAATAAGATAACACAAACACGGTTTTGGATTGTTTGTACTGGAATGCTGCGGGCTTAGCAATCTGTTAGAAGCCTGCACACTCAAACAAGCACTAACTTTGTGTCCTGGGCCAGTGGGGATGATGGTGTGAAGCCAATCCGTCCACTCCCCTTAGTGTTCTGCAAGGCAAACAGAATGAAAGACAGCCTACTGGTGTTCTGTGCTCTGGAGGGGTGTTAATGTTAATGTTAATGTTAAATTGCATTTATAAAGCGCTAATCACCAAAGGTCTCTAAGCGCTGCATCATGGATCAGACAGTCCAAAGTTCTTTCACGCCACTGAACTCAACATGGAACAGCATAAGCATGGCCAAACGCATCTGTGAACAGCATCGTCTTGAGTCTCCTCCGGAACGGAAGCAGTCTGGCTTCCTTACGCATACCATCCGGTAGCTTGTTCCAGATCTGGGGGACGGAGACTGAAAAGGCTCGGCCTCCGAAAGTAGCCCTATTGAAGCGAGGGCATGCAAGGAGGCTAGCCTGTGAAGAACGAAGGTGACGTCCAAGCTCATAGGGCTTCAAGCGGTCTTTGATGTATTTGGGTGCTTCACCAAACAGGGATTTATGTGCAATGCACAGACCCTTGAAGCTTACCCTTTGCTTAATAGGTAACCAATGCAACTGATGCAACAGGGGGGTGGCATGCGCTCTTCGAGGCAATTTATAGATCAGCCTCGCTGCGTCATTCATGACCACTTGGAGTTTCCCCAAGAGTTTACCAGGGAGACCAATGTAGACTGCATTGCCATAATCAAGGCGAGATAAAACTAATGCAGTCACCGCCGCCTGCATGGTAGCGGGTGACAAGAAGATCAACAATTTCCGGAGTTGTCGCATCAGTCCGATGCAGCTTCCCACTACAGCAGACACCTGGGTCTTTAGGGTCAGTCCAGTGTCCAGCCTGATGCCCAGACTCTTCACGGCTGGCACAGGTGTTGGAGTAGTGCCCAGCTCTTGGGGCCAAAAAGGCTGGACCAGGGGAGACTCTGAGGAAAGAACCAGGACTTCGGTTTTGTCTGGTTTCACCTTCAAAGAGTTAGAAGTCATCCAGTTCATGGTGTACCGGAGGATATTCTGGATGTTACGCTGTGAATCAGGGGAGTTGTCAATACGCACTATTAACTGAGTGTCGTCTGCATAGTTAAACACCTGACAATCTGCTTTTGCCAGAGCCTCAATCAGGGGTTGAAGGTAAATGTTAAAGAGCAAGGGGGACAGTGCCGAACCCTGCGGAACCCCCCAGCGAAGATTACCCTGCCTGGATATGCAGTCTCCTAATTGGACCCTCCGAGATCAATCCTCCAAAAAGGAAGTGATCCACTGGAGGACTGTCCCAGTGACTCCCAGCCGCCGGATACGAGCAAGTAACTGCCCATGGTTCACCGTATCAAAGGCGGCTGAGAGATCAAGTAAGATTAGTGCTGAGGGAGTCTTCTTATCGGCTGCGAGTCTCAGATCATCCAGCACTGAGAGCATCACTAACTCAGTGCTGTTGTGAGCCCTAAACCCAGCTTGTCGATTATGTAGCAAACGGTGCTGTTCAACATAAGATGAGAGAACTCTAAGTACATGTTGTTCAAGCACTTTAGCCAGGAACGGGAGTCGGGATATGGGGCGAAAGTTTTTCAGATTCCTAATATCTGCCCCTGCTTTTTTCAACAGTGGGATCACTATAGCTTCCTTGAATCTCTGTGGTACCGTTCCTGTTGTCAAGGAGAGATTCAATACGGACAACACCTCAGCCTCAACAAAAGGGATAATCGTTTTAAACACCCCTTGATGGATCACCTGGAGCATATCAAGAGGCCGGCTTGTAAAACTAGACTGGTGGTGCCACGCAACCAGTATCTACAAAAATGGGCGATGGTAGAGACAGCATTAGTTAACGTGTTTGTTCATACATCAGACCTCCTCACACACATTTCTGTGAACTCATACACTGTTTACACTACTCAGACTCTCAGACTCATTCACATGAATAATATCGTTGTATAGCTTGATTGCAGAATCAGAGAAGGAGTTTAAATTGTCACTCCTTTTATCATGCTCAGATAATGTCTTTATGAGGGTTGATGATAAACCTCTGGAAACCCTTTACTTTGTTCTCTTCTTTAACAGTTCCAAAGATGTCTGTTGTGCTCAATGTTCCAAGGCCATAAGTCAACCATGCATAATAAGCCCAAAAATGCGCTCACAGTCCGAGGTTAATATTAATTCATAAGCCCAAAATTACGAGAGATGAATCTCTCTCTTGAGCACTGAAATCTGTGATCAAGCTTTGTGCTACAGTTTGTTACCATGTGTGCATGCATTTGCTACATTGTACTTAGCTGTACAATTCAGTTCTGTTCCTTTGTTGCAGGGATACGTGGACGTGCTGTGGTGGGCAATGAGTGGCTAAATGTGAGGCGCAGTGTCCAGGGTGGCATCTACCTCTGAAAGGTAAAGCTGGAAAAGCAGGATGGCCAGAGGATGTTGCAGCTATATTTCTCAGGTGAGGAGAAGTGACCCAAACGGGTGTATTTCTGCGAGGTCCAGAGCGGCCGTCAAAACTAGGAACGTCTTGCCTGAAGGCATGATTGCCAAGCAGGGACGTGGTCAATGGACGTGGCTTTTAAGACCTTGCTTTCAAAGTGGCCACCATGATCGTGCAATCTTGCGCTGCTTACTTGATAGCCAAGAGGGGTTCTGGGTCATGGAATCCTGAATCTGGAGTGCTAGGACTCAATGAATGTGTTGGCTTATTCTGCCACACACAGGCTGCTGGAATGTGTGCATGCGCTACCCCAACAATTAATAGGCCTAAACTCATGCTCTGACTCATATGTCATCCATTGCAGCGTGCAACCTTATGTCAATTGTTTTGTGTTCAGTGTGTGTGAGTCAGTGTAGGTGAGCTAGCAAAGGTGTGAAGTGACTTTGAGTGCCATTGATGAACCTGTCTGCCCAAATACTGGAGCAGGGGGCGATTCACCTTGCGTGCTATGTGTGTATCATGAACACCCATGATACATGAGAGATGTCTTATGTGAGATCATAGACAGTGCATGGCGGGGATTGCAAGTTTTAGTTAGTGCTGCTATTTTAATTGCTGAGTTTCTGTCATCTTTTAGTTCAAAATGTTAATGGTGTCACTGAGCAATTCACCAAACTTTAACCTGACTTTAACCTTTGGTTTTTTCAGTGAATTTCTTGGGCTTTTTAAAAGTACATTTTTTTCAGTGTATGTATATTATAATAACTGAATAATATATCCTGTGTGTGGACATTATTCTGAAAGAAAAGTGTTTTCATATTGTAACTTAACAGGAAATGATGCACACTTTGCAAAATGTTTCTAAAAATTACGTTTGAGTATAAAACAAAGTAATACAACAATATTTGTGTTCAGATTGTCTATCTCTTCAGTTCTTTTTACTCTCATATTGTAAAATGCTCCCAGCAAGTAATATTGTAATAGCATATTTTTCATAGCCTTTGCATGTGTTTTTACATTAAAATCGTAACTATAATTCAGAAAGAGAATAATCAGTTTTCTTAGCATTACTTAGTATTAAGTTTAATTATAAATCTATTTTTTAAGTGTGTGATTACTCACTAGAGTTCTATATTTTGTTTTAAACTACTGTTTAGAGTTCTTTTTCATGTGTTCAGTTATTATTTAATGTTAATATGTAAAAAGTGAGTGATTAAAATGTTGTTGTAATTTTCATTTTTTTTTTTAAAGTGGTGACTCTCGCAAGACGCTCATGAGAGTCAAACACACAATCCCATTCATGGGCTCCAAGGGGGACATACTTCCTGGTCAGCTCTCATGAACCTCTTGCAAGATTGTACATTTGGGATTAAGTTAAGAACAGTGGGCCCGATTCACAAAAGTAATCTGAGACAAAATCCTAACTTTACGACTTTTGGTATTCACAAAAGGCATTTAGGAGTAGTAAAGTTAGGATTTTGTCTTAAGTTTGTCTTAAGTTTTGGTCTTAAGACAAAATCCTAACTAAGTTAAACTTAAGTTAAACTTAAGTTAGGATTTTGTCTTAAGTTTGTCTTAAGTTTTGGTCTTAAGACAAAATCCTAACTTAAGTTTAACTGAAGTTTAGCTTAAGTTAGGATTTTGTCTTAAGACCAAAACTTAAGACAAACTTAAGACAAAATCCTAACTTAAGTTTAACTTAAGTTTAGCTTAAGTTAGGATTTTGTCTTAAGACCAAAACTTAAGACAAACTTAAGACAAAATTCTAACTTTACTACTCCTAAATGCCTTTTGTTATGTTATGTTATATGGATATTTCTTGAGCGCACATTCACCAACGGTCTCTTGGCGCTATGAGTTGAACAGAGAGGGTTCGAAGCCGGAGCAGTCTAGTTATGAGCTAAAGTAAAGAGCCAGGTTTTGAGCAATTTTCTAAACCGTACATAATCTTCTTCAAGTCTCAGAGTAATCGGCATTGAGTTCCACAGTTTTGGGCCCAGTGTAGAGGACCACGACCCTCCAGTTCGTTTACGTCTGAATCTGGGTACAACCAGTTGATTCAGATGCATAGATCTAAGGGTGCGCTGGGGGGGCATACTTGCTGATTCTCGATGAGATATACCTGGGACCGGTACCCTGAATGGCTCTAAAAAGGATACACCCTGTTTTAAACATATTGTGAATACCGAAAGCCGAAAAGTTAGGATTTTGTCTCAGATTACTTTTGTGAATAGGGCCCAGTGTTTTTCTGTAATTGCGAACAAAATAACACATTACAGAAGCTGATTATATTAAAAAAATTCATTATAATGTGTTCCATTGAATATATAAAGCAATGATATTTTTACAATCTCGCGAAACACTCATAGGAGTCGAATACACAATCCCCTGCATGGACATTGAGTGGGCTTATCTTCCTGTTTGGCTCTTGTGATCTACCCGGTAGATTGCGCATTTGCAAATTAGTTAATAACAGTGGTTTCTTATTATTCTGAACAAATTAAGACATTAGAGTAATTGATATGCTTGGAAAAATTGATTATGAATTTTTCCATTGAATATATAAAGCAATACAATTTTTATAATCTAGCCAGATGCTCGCGGTAGTCTTGTGAGAGGTCCTGATGAGGACCGATACTTTAAGGAAGGATTATGATTGGTTCATATGGATGTCTTTATTTAGAAGAAGAAGATTCCATCCTTTTTACTTTATTTCACTATTGGATTTTGGTGAGAGTAGACATATTTGGCTTGTTCTCCTTTCCTGTTTGCCTCTCTACACAAAGATGTCTTCATCAGATTCAAATGAACAGCCAGGGGTGATGAGGTGACAATGAGACATAGTAGGGTGTGCACAGGCACAGGCACCACTGAAACGTCTCTGCATAGTCACAAGCATTTATAGTAACATATGCAAAAGAACTTCCTTCTCCCCTGTCACATACCTGATAGCAGATCATAGTAGAATATGAGGATGCACTGGCCTTTGTGCCAAAACTTCTCTCTTATATGAGAGGTCTGTATACTACAGTGAGCACAAGGACTGACCTATCTAGTGATACCTCACTGTTACATGAGAAGTCACCATATGTGGGTATTCAAATGATTACCTTCTCCAATAACAATTCTCTGCAGCATAAAAGATATGCATAATACCATATAGATATACATACATGCAGCAGCACTTATGCACTCCCTGAAGATGTAACTGGCAGTTGTAGTCAATCTTATATTACTGTAATAATATTCAAATCTATAAAAACTATTAAGCAAACAAATCAGAAGTAACTTTAAAAAAATGTATTACAAAAAACAATTTAACATTACAAAACTACAACTACTAAATTAACAAACTTTATCATCAAATATAAAACAAATAAAATAACCCACTTTACTCATTTATAAGGACTTCATCACATTATGATGAGCAGCATGGTGTAGCTGCACCACCTCAGCCATCTCTGCCTAGCAAAAAGTATTTGGTATGGCAGTATTTTTTAAGCTGGCTAGCAGAAAAGTCTCAGCAAAGCTTCTCATGCATACAGTTTTTTAAAAGGAGTTCAGAAATGCTAGCTCAGGCAAAGTTAGCTCGTGCTGCTGAACTACAGAGCTCATCATGTGCTTTTACATCTTTTTAACCTGGATACAATATGCCTGGTCAGGTAGTCACTGCTGAACAAAACAATAATCCTGCTTATCTTAACAAAGCTCCTTTTTGCTGCTTATTTAAGCAAATAATTATTTCCTCAGAGACAAGTAGACCTACACAGCACAAGCTTGTGCAAGATTAAAAATGACCCCATATGCAATACAAACATGATCACTTCTCCAATTAATAGTTTTTTCCTCACTTTCCACAAAGTAATTATTTCCTGGTTTTTCAAAAGTGAACAAGATTTATTTTTCTCCTCCATACATTTTCTCACATATTAGTTTTCTTGTTCACAACTTTTGTTTTCCATTTTCCTCCTACAAAAACAGAAAATAACCAAAACATTTCACAGTTACATAATAGTCAATAAATCAGCCATTCTTCACTTTATTTTGTACAGTTTTCTACACCTTTCACCCACAATCACATATTTATTTCTAGTGTGTCACTAACTTGTTATTTCTTTCTTGAGAAAAATTCTACACACACATCCAGTGCATTTTTTTTACAAATAGATTTTAACATGCCATCAAACTGATTTCATAAAAGTTTATAAAGTAACACATTCCTCTTGAGACACATTTGCTAACACTGAGCACGGTGTTTCACTCTAGAAATAGCAATATCACCACTCAAACCTCTCATAGGGCTAAAGTATATGTAAAGTGAGGTTCAGAAAAACACTAGGGCTTGTATTAACACATTTTACATTTGTTGTTTTATAATTTCAAAAACACTGTCTACCTTACTTACAAGTGCAAGTGCATACCATTGTAACACTTCAGTTTTCAACACAATCTGCAAACCATGCTCACATATCTCTTCATTATAATATGTCCCTCTCAATAGCTAAATGGACACATCCACAAACAGATTTTCACTCTGTAAACATGGTGTAGAATGAGTTTACCAACATTACTACACTTACTGACACTTCACGGCAAAGTTTATAAAATATATTATTAAATACCCGAACTTGAAGTTATTTATTTATTACAGATGAGGACACCAGTCTCTTTCAGCTCCACATTTTTTTTACATGGAAAATTATGTGTTTGAACAACACCTTTAGCTCTGTGCTACGCTTGAGTGATACTGTCCAACAAATAAATATAAATCATAATTAATTAAAAGTTAGGAGTAATTTTAGGCCAATAAATAGTTCATATTCAATGTATGGGAGCAATTCACAAAAAAGGAGTAAAACTACACTTGGATATTCAAATCTATTTTCAAGTGTAGCTCTACCACTTTTCGCACTTAATGAATCCTGATTGGAATCCACATACAAGCTGTGCTTGGTGAAGATTTATGTACGGTAGAAAGAGGTACAAATAAGTTTATTATGCATGATTAATAAAAACCGTTTGCATACTCATATCACTTTACCATTTCATTTACGTAACTCAAAACAAGATATATAAAAAAGGATTAAAAATTGTCATAAAATACAAGCTGCAAAAGTTCGTTGTGCAAAGTTTGATATGCAGAGTTGTCCTTTTAGTTAGGTTTTTATGCTGCCTTGTGGTTTGTAAATGCTTATTTGATTTACCGGTTTTGTCAGCTTATCCTGATTTGTTGGGTGTATTGCGTAGAGTGATGGCATTCTCAAAGGTTAAAAGTTATTATTGCAGCCTGGATTGTTCATGTTTGGAGAGTTAAGGTTGCTCTTGGCCCAGTTGTTATTTACTATTACTTCATTGTAAGGTGGCGTTTGGGCCAGTCTCCTTTCTGCTATGCTGAGGTATCTTGTGAAGCTGCAATTTAGTTGAGTGGGGGTTGGATTGAAGCAGAGCTTCACTGCCTGTCTAGGGGGACCCAATGCCTTGGTGATTGCAGATGGGATGAAGCATCGCTCGTCTGACGTCCAGTAGGCTTGAGCAGATGCAGATTATACGCACTAGATCCTCACTTCCGTTTCCGCAAAGACGGCAGGCATGCTGTCCGGGTTTCCTTTTCCAGGGTGCTAGGTGCAGGACTATCAGAAATATGCCCGGGCGATGTCTTAAGAATTTCTCTATCGTCGTAATGTTGAATCCTGCACTCAGGTATGGTTGTGGTTTGACAACTGTATAATCGTTGAGAATAGTCCAGCCATGTGCCCTTTTCACCAGAGTTGTTTTGTCTTCGATTAGGGATATTACTTTTGTGGCTTTCGTTACTGCCTTTTTGAAGCTCAGATGAATTGCTGGGGTCTCCAATAAATTAGTCAGGCCTAATTTCAATAGGGAGTCTAGGAGGTACTCTCTGGCTGATGAGTTTTCCCGATGAGACAATTCAGCCCATAGATGTGAGTTTAGTGAGCCTTGCTCTGCTCCCCTGATCTTATGACAACATTTTACAAACGCCCCCTATCTGGCCATGGTCTGTTTCTGTAGGCCGAATTCTAGCCATATTTGGGCTGAGTAAGTGTCGTTCGGGAGGTGGAAAATCGTTCTATAGGCACTGATGATGATTTTATCCAGGATGATTGCATCCCTCCCTCGCATTGGCTGGCTTCCATAAGTTAACACTGGCAGTAGCTTATCCTGGAGGACCTGAATTAGTGGATCCAAGGTCAGGCCTGGTAGTGCTATTTTGAGAGGCTTCATGGCTAATGATATTGTGATTAACCCTGGGCAGAGCTGGCATAACCGGACTACTCGGAGGTCCACGGAGTTGGGAACAAACTCCATGGAACTCCGCTGCACTCTGCTCCGCCACCCGCCTCCACCACGCCTATTAAAAAATTAATAATACTTTATTAAAACCCAAAAAATAAACACTTACCTGTACTGCCGGCATCCCCGGGCTGCCCTCCTCCTTTTCCTCACCGTCTCCTACTGGGGTCAATCATCTTGCAAAAACTGCACATGCGTGCGCACGCGCATGCGCAGTTTTTGCAAGCTGTTCGACCCAAGTAGGAGAGAGATGGCGAGTAAGAGGAGGAGGGCAGCCCGGGGACGCCGGCAGTACAGGTAAGTGTTTATTTTTGGGGTTTTAATAAAGTATTATTCATTTTTTAATAGGAGGGGTGGAGGCGGGGGCTGGCCAACTCCGCTCTGCTGCGGAGCAGGAATTTGCCCTATACTCCACGTTCTATGCGGAACGCGGAGTAGGCAAATCTCCGCACACTCCGCTGGCGGAGCGGAGTTGTGGCCCGGGGTTAATTGTGATGCTCTTTTGCCGCAGGGCCTCCATCTGGGTTTTGTAAAAGCCTTTGCTGTCTAGTAAGATGCTATTTGCAGTCAGTTACTGGTTCTAGGCAATGCGTGTCCAGGTGCCAGTGCAGTTTTATCTTTTTAATGTAGTTTATTGCCATTGTTTTTGTTTTGCTTAAGTTGATAAGTTGAGCATTTGCTTAAGAGAAATCTTTTGTAGTGTTCAGTATGTAGGAGAGTAGGATCTGCTTCACATGGGTACCCCCACTTTTTGCTGATGCTTCACTGTTTTTCGACTTTAGTCTGGCTGGGGCACTGCTAATCAGAACCCCAGCCTAGCTGCTTCCTCTCTAAAATGGTTTCCATGTGCCTTAAGCACATCTCTGATTGGAATCTGAAGTGCCCTTATAAGTCCCTAGTATATGGTATACTATGTACCCAGGGCATAGGTACCTCAGAGGCCTGCCAGGGGCTGAAGCATGTATTGTGCCACCCCTGGAAGGCCAGCCAAAAGGACACCACAGGTCTGCTACTGCAGCCTGGGTAAGGTGGTGCATGCACCCCTTACTGTGATATAGGTTACCTATATCACTACATACATACACACATATAAACCTATAAGTCACTCCTATGGCAGGCCTTGTCAATCCTGAAGGCAGAGTGCTTGGTTCCTATGTGAGAGGGTGCCCCTGCATGAGCAGAGCCCCTCTGCAGCGTTCGGAGACCCTTCTCTGATGCTGTTTGTAGTGCAGCCTGACCATATACTCTTAAGCGCATTATAACCTCGCGTTAAATGCTAACTTTGGGATGGCTGCACGGAAACATGTCGTGTTTGGTGTCAAACATCTTGGAATACTACCCCCCGCCATTTCTGGCGGTGGGGGTAGCATTCTACCCTTCTAGAGGGAGAGACATGTACACACCGGCCTGCCCGGTAACTTCTTTCCAAGCCCTGGCATCACAAAATGGATGCCGCTGCCACAGACACGGGTCTGGCCTCCTGCTGCTGACTGAAACTTTGGCAGGGGAGGCCTGGAAAATAGGTTTCCTGTCCCAGGGAGGTGTAACCACCTCCCCAGACAAGATAATGTGTATTGGGGCTGGGCGGGAGCACTCTCTGGTGCTTTGAAGTCCTGCACTGGGGGCACACTTGGTGTCCCTGTGCATACCCCAGTTCAAACTGGTTCAGGGGCTTCCAGACCCTGCTCTGGCACGAAACTGGACAAAGGGAATGGGTGTAACCACCGCTCTTCCCTGACCCTCCCATAGGTGGGTCCCCAGAGTATGTCCAACCCCCTAACTTATTATAAGTATGGGACCCCAGTCCTTAGGACTTTAGATTTACCTGGACGAAACTCTGACACAGAATCCTGGACCTTCGACGCTCTACTTTAAGATTAGAGGACTGAAGAATCTCCCTTGGGGTCAAGGAGTGACTCCCCTGCTTGGCAGGCACCAACGAAGCAATTGTCTGGTCTGCATCGCTGAAGCTCCCGCCGAAGTCTTTGCATAACCAGAGCTGGATTTCCAGACTTTCCCGAGGCTGCCCTGAGATCCCAGCAAAGCTGAGGCCCGTAGCTGTCGTGGGTAATGTGGAACCGTGACCCCTGGACACCGAGCGCATTTGTAAGTGCATCCTCTTCCTGGTCTTCCACGAAGTTGTGCTTTGGGCTCAGAGTAGCCCCCTCCTCCAGCACCCACTGCACCGAAGATCACTGGCCTCCACTCCACAAGTGTCCCGTGAGCCAGCTCTAAGTGCGTCCACCCGAGGCTCCTTCGCGGTCGCTAGTCTGTTGGCTAGTAGGCCCTCTCGAAGGCCAATCTTCTTCTGCTTGGGCTTACCTGGTTGCTCCAGGCATGCCCTGACTTACCCTCGCTGGGTGAGTCCCTCAGACCTTGCTGGTCTGCACCACCGTCCTTCTTCTATTTCGACAAGACTTACCATTGCCAAGGCTTGTTGGGTCCAATCCGGTCGCCGACACCCCTGCAATCGACAGACGTCGTGGGACAGCTCGAATCCAGCTCCTGGTCATTGTCGACGCCTCCTGGACCTCGTGGCTGAAGAGTCAAGATGACCGTCAACCTACCTGAAGCACCCGACATCGGTGGGCATCCGCTCATCGCCTTCCTGGTCACTGGCTAGTGACCCAGACTCTGTCCCCTCTGCTTTCAGGTTCTTCAGATCTTCAATCCACCTTTGGATCCACCCGACCACTTTCGACTTGGCCGCCAGCAGCACTTTGCAGCAGATCGCCATTGAAAACGACGACGAAACCCGACCCCGAAAGACACCTATGCACCCGGCTTCCCTGGGTGAGGTAACTCGAGTACTCCGGTGCTCCGGTGGTCTAGAATGACCCAGTTCTAAAGGGGTTTGCTCCAAGTCCTCCTCTAAGTGTCCCTTTTCTTTAAAACTCCAACCGCGACATTCCCCATAGAAGTCAATGGCGGCTCGCGGCTGTGTTCTCACACTGCACGCGTCCCCCCTGGGTCCCCTGTGTCACTACCTTGGGTGGTTCCTTGAGGGCCAAGCACTTCTACAGGCTCTAGGCCTTGTGTCTAGCTCAGTCGTGGTTCTTATACCACTTTATTGGTATATGGTTTGGTACGCCCCTAGGGCTCAAACGTGTATTTGTGCTATTACTGTTGATAACTAACTTATAACTTATGTATTTCGAACTCTAGCCTCATAAAGAGACTAGAGGGTGTGTTTAGCAATAAATACATATATTTTGAATATATACCTGGTGTGGTCCTCTTTCATTTGGTCACTCAGGAGATTATAGACTGGTAAAACAAGCTGCTTTACATTCCTTCAAGACTTAGCCTGAAGGCTGCTCTCCATAGCTACCACTAGGATAGCTTTCAATAAAGGTTGTCTTTAACCTACCTCCAATAAGGGGTTGTTTGGACTGGTGCAAGGTGCCCACTATAATTAGTGGACAGCATATACCAGGCCAACTTCTCACACAGTAGGTGCTGTAATCCAATTGGCGTTTACTTATTGAGACCAGGTCGTCCGTGTAGAGGAGGCTGGAAAGGGGCATGTTTCCAAGTTTCAACTCCACATAAATTCACTTCTGCTAAGCACAACTCAAACAGACGTCCTTCTCCTCCAAAGCACCAAGGACACACTGTGCTATTTCTGGTTCTCCACTCAATCACATCACAGCATTTCATCAACCATTTAATAAGAATGGTAACTATTGGTTGAGATTTGACCCTTTTGTTTTACTTCTCCCCATATGAGCTCATGAGACTCTCGCCGTATTGTAAAAAACCTTGTGGCAGGCCCAGTAATTTTCCATGATAGCCTCACGAGAGGCTCCCTGGATTATAAAACACTTAGTGACAAGCTCAGCAGTTTTCCATGTGGGTCTCGTGAGCGTCTCATGAGATCTCATGAGCCTCATGTGGCAAGTCTTACTCCCTGAAGCTTGCACTCTACTCTTGCAACAGTCTTGCGGGATCGCAACACAATTGTAGAGAAATAGTAGTATATGGGAAGCGCTATCCTCTCCACTAAAAACCCTCTGTTGGATAATGGGTGTGCATACTGGAATATGACAGGGGACTACCTTCTGCTTTCAAACCTTTCTCTCAAATAACAACTATGCATAGTAGGGAGTGTGCAGGGAATGGCCTCTCCGTTGAGACTCCTCTCTTGCATAACAGGTGAACATAGTAAGGAGTGTCATGGTGATGTCCTTTCGTTTCAGAGCTCTCTCTCATATCATTGGTGTGCATAGTAGTAAGTGGGAAGAACTGGCCTCTCCTTTCAGACCTCTCCCTTAAATGACGGGTATGCATAGTAGGGTGTGTGGATGGAGTAAACTCTCCTTTGAGACCTCTCTTTCTCAGGTGATGGATATGCATAGTAATGAGTGGGAAGAGACTAACCTTTCCTCTCAGACCTCACTTTGAGATGACAGGAGTGAGACAGGCTCTCCTTCCGGCCTCTCTCTTAGATGACGGATGTGTGCAGTAGGGTAGGTGGATAAACTGATCTTTCCTTTCAGAGCTCTGTCTCAGATGACAGGTGTGCGGAGTAGTGTGTGGGGAGGAACTGGCTTCTCCTGTCAGACCTCTCTCTGAGATGACGGATGTGCGTAGTAGGGTGTGGGATGGGACTGGCCTTTCCTTTCACACCTTTCTCTCAGATGACAAGGGTGCATGGTAGGGAGTGTGGAGGAAGACTGGTTTCTCTGTTGAGGCCCCACTCTTGTGCACAGTAGGGTGTGTGATTGGATTGGCCTTTCCTTTCATATGTCTGTCTCAAATGACAGGTGGGTATAGTAGTGTGTGAAGAATGACACGCCTGTCCTTTCAGACCTCTGTTTCAGATGACAGGTGTGCATAGTAGTGTTTGGAGAATGAGAGGCCTGTCCTTTCATACCTCTCTCCCTGATTACGGGTGTGCATAGTAGTATGTGGGAAGGGAGCTTGCCTGTCCTGTCAGACCTCTCTCTTAGATGACGAGTGTGCATGGTCGGGTGTGCTGCCAGAGACTATCCTCTCTGCTAAAACTTCTCTCTCAGGTGATGGGTATGTGTAGTAGGGAGTGGAGAGGAGCTGCTAACAACCCTGTCTCAGATAAAAGGTATGCATACTAGGGTGTGGGAAGAGACTGTACTCTACTCACACCTCTTACCAAGTGAATGGACGTGAATTGTAGACTCACCTCCAGTAAAACTCTTTCCTACAGTAGCAAGTGTGTATACTACAGTGTATTCAAACATCACTTCTACTTTCTACTATTCACAATCCCGCGAGAGTCTCGAGAGATCATAACATTCTTTAAAAAGAAGAATGAACCTTCTAATCATCACAGTACTTATCTCTTACACACTTCCCCTCAAAACCAAGGCCCACAATGTACATTTCTACTGATAGAGTGTATTGAGAACTCATTTACTCTTTTTTTACTATTCATGATCTCACGAGAGTCCTGTGAGATCATAAGGATTACTTAAAAACAATATACATGTATAATCTTCACAGTACTTGTCCCTTAGACACATGCTATCTAAATCTAGGATAAGAGCATGCCTTTCTGCTGCCCCCTTATGTAGCTTTTATACTTCATTTCCAAAACACCTCCAATGTTTCACAGTAAACAGTAATGGCAGCGATTTCATTTCTAACATTCCAACAGCCATCCAATCAGAGCGCTCACTTTCATGGGACAGGTGGGAACCTATTGCTGTCACGAAAGAATGAAGGCTCGTAGGAAAAACAGGCCACTCTACCAATCACAGACCTCCATTTTTGATGCCCAACAGCCAAATATGCAATTATATTTGACCTGTAATATCTAAAAAACTACTGAATGGATTTACACCAAAATCACAAACAACTCAATCTGCAGACCAATACCTATCTTTCCTGCTGAATTTGGTGCAATACTGTAAAGCTGTTTTTGCTGTAGCCCTGCCTAAAGATTTCTATGAAAGATGCATGTGGATGTTGTTTTTGTTACCCCTCTTTTTCTGGGACCCCTGCTTGATGGATCACCCCAAAACTTTAGATGCACAAACTAATTAAAAAGGAAAGCTTTGTAGACATTCCTCAAATGGTGCCACAGTTATTAGCAGCACAAAAATGCTTTTCCTATGGAAAAGCAATCTTAACTATAACAACCTAGTGGCAACCACCACTAGGTAATAAATATATATGTGTGTGTATTTTACCTTTGTTGCCTGTTGTTTTCTTGTGATCCTTCATCTATATATAGTAGTAGTAGTAGTGTATATATATATATATATATATTCACTGAAAAAACCATAGGTTTTAGGGACAGTTATAGTTACAAATTAGCATTTAAAAAACCTTTGAAATTCACTGAAAAAACCATAGGTTTCAGATATTTTATAGTTACAAATTAGCATTTAAAAAACCTTTGAAATTCACTGAAAAAACCATAGGTTTTAGGGACAGTTATAGTTAGTTGGACATTTCACTCGTACAAAACCCGTGAAATTCCCCGTTATAGTTAGTTCAGCTAACTATAACTCGCGCCCCGCAATGCACTGCTGATGATGTCACATATTACATCACTCATGACATGGTCAGTGACATCACTGATGACATCACTGATGACATCTCAAATGACATCACTGATGACATCATCCACGTGATAATCTGATGCAGCTCCTCACACCCTAATATAACCTTTGATACACCCAATCTAAATTACAGACTGCCATTCGCAAAACTATAGACACTCCAACACCAATAACTACATACCCACTCACTGATTCTTAGGTCTACACACACACATCCACTCACTCACCCGTACAGTCACTCATACTTATGGTCACTCAGTACAGGACTATCATATGCACTCTTACTCCTATATAGACACTCAAACACCGCCACTCATCCATAGAGGTACTCACACACCTAGTCAGTCATGCAAATAATTAAACACACTGCCATTTACTCACCTATACAGTTATACACACACCAGCTCACTTAATCATACAAATACTAGCACATTGTTACGCTCTTATACAATCACTGATACAAGCACACACTCATCCATACAGCCACTATCACAATCACTCACTCTCGCTTATAGCTATTTATATACTCCAACACACATATATACTGGCTTTCACATATGTAGTTACTCACACATGTACCAGTGATGTCATCAGTGATGTCACTGACCATGTCATGAGTGATGTAATATGTGACGTCATCAGCAGTGCATTGCGGGGGCGCGAGTTATAGTTAGCTGAACTAACTATAACGGGGGAATTTCACGGGTTTTGTATGAGTGCAATGTCCAAGTAACTATAACTGTCCCTAAAACCTATGGTTTTTTCAGTGAATTTCAAAGGTTTTTAAATGCTAATTTGTAACTATAACGTGTCTGAAACCTATGGTTTTTTCAGTGAATTTCAAAGGTTTTTAAATGCTAATTTGTAACTATAACGTGTCTGAAACCTATGGTTTTTTCAGTGAATTTCAAAGGTTTTTAAATGCTAATTTCTAACTATAACGTGCCTGAAACCTACGGTTTTTCAGTGAATTTCAAAGGTTTTGTAAATGACAATTTTTAAATGTATTAATTGTTATATTAATTTTTTTCATACTGATTTACTACATTTTTAGAAACAATTTTTTTTTACATATTTTATTTTTTAAATTACATTGTAATTACATTATACATTACATTACAAAAAATACTTTCTCAGAATGAATTACTTTAGTTTAAATACTTTGCAGATAGGCAATAGACTTTTAAGTACAGTAGTTACAGTTGTTGCAATGGGCAACACATTTTCAAACACAATGCAACATTCAGCTCAATGTGAATTTCTAGTTAAATGCAATTAGTTACTTTATGGATTACTTTTGTAACCACAGGACTGGATCCTAGATTCAGTCCTGGTACATCTCCTGTAAACAGTTGAGTAAAAGCGTTTTGGTTACAGTCGTGATTTTTAAGGAATATTATTGTATTTTAAAAGTTGACACTTAGAAACTTTTTCTCATTGAATCACCAATGTTATCCTATGGAAGGAAATTCACTTAGCAGGTAAAAACTGTTATCGTTACTTTTTCTTACTCAGTGTTGGATCCTGGATCCAGCACTGGTGCATCTCCTGTAAACAGTTGAAAGAATGCGTTTAAGTCATACAGGCGATTTTTAAGGAATATTTGTAGTTTGTGAAAATCAACACTTTGAAACTTTTTTGCTGAAAACCAGTCAATCTTAGCCTATGAAGGAAATTCAAGTTACCGGTAAGTACGGTTAAAATTACTTTTGAGGATCAGTACTGGGCTGAAAGATGCAGCACTGAGGTCTCTCCTGATAACAGGTGAGTAAATCGGAATTCGTATTTCCGCTGATTTTAGAGGAATATTTTAAAGTTCCAAAACTCCACACTTAGAAGAATTTCCAAGTGAAACCAGTCAATGTTAGCCTATGGAAGGAAATTCAAGTTACTGGTAAGTACGGTTAAAATTACTTTTCAGGACCAGTACTGGGCTGAAAGATGCAGCACTGAGGTCTCTCCTGATAACAGGTGAGTAAATCGGAATTCGTATTTCGGCTGATTTTAGAGGAATATTTTAAAGTTCCAAAACTCCACACTTAGAAGAATTTCCAAGTGAAACCAGTCAATGTTAGCCTATGAAGGAAATTCAAGTTACCGGTAAGTACGGTTAAAATTACTTTTCAGGACCAGTACTGGGCTGAAAGATGCAGCACTGAGGTCTCTCCTGATAACAGGTGAGTAAATCGGAATTCGTATTTCGGCTGATTTTAGAGGAATATTTTAAAGTTCCAAAACTCCACACTTAGAAGAATTTCCAAGTGAAACCAGTCAATGTTAGCCTATGAAGGAAATTCAAGTTACCGGTAAGTACGGTTAAAATTACTTTTCAGGATCAGTACTGGGCTGAAAGATGCAGCACTGAGGTCTCTCCTGATAACAGGTGAGTAAATCGGAATTCGTATTTCGGCTGATTTTAGAGGAATATTTTAAAGTTCCAAAACTCCACACTTAGAAGAATTTCCAAGTGAAACCCGTCAATGTTAGCCTATGAAGGAAATTCAAGTTACCGGTAAGTAGGGTTAAAATTACTTTTCAGGACCAGTACTGGGCTGAAAGATGCAGCACTGAGGTCTCTCCTGATAACAGGTGAGTAAATCGGAATTCGTATTCCGGCTGATTTTAGAGGAATATTTTAAAGTTCCAAAACTCCACACTTAGAAGAATTTCCAAGTGAAACCAGTCAATGTTAGCCTATGGAAGGAAATTCAAGTTACTGGTAAGTACGGTTAAAATTACTTTTGAGGATCAGTACTGGGCTGAAAGATGCAGCACTGAGGTCTCTCCTGATAACAGGTGAGTAAATCGGAATTCGTATTTCGGCTGATTTTAGAGGAATATTTTAAAGTTCCAAAACTCCACACTTAGAAGAATTTCCAAGTGAAACCAGTCAATGTTAGCCTATGAAGGAAATTCAAGTTACCGGTAAGTACGGTTAAAATTACTTTTCAGGACCAGTACTGGGCTGAAAGATGCAGCACTGAGGTCTCTCCTGATAACAGGTGAGTAAATCGGAATTCGTATTTCGGCTGATTTTAGAGGAATATTTTAAAGTTCCAAAACTCCACACTTAGAAGAATTTCCAAGTGAAACCAGTCAATGTTAGCCTATGGAAGGAAATTCAAGTTACTGGTAAGTATGGTTAGAATTACTTTTCAGGACCAGTACTGGGCTGAAAGATACAGCACTGAGGTCTCTCCTGATAACAGGTGAGTAAATCGGAATTCGTATTTCGGCTGATTTTAGAGGAATATTTGCACAATGGTGATGGGTGGGGGTGGGGCCTGAGGTGACATCTGTGCAAACGCGCCCCGTTGCGCGTTTTAAGTTGGGGGATTAAGTCCCCTTGAATCCTGAGGGTCCCTAGGGGCCAACTAGCCCACCAGGAACCTCCAATATGCGCCAGGGGCTGCGTTGCAGAGACGTGTAGAGAGGCCACACCCCTTTTACACCTCTCTGCAACGCAGCTCTGTGGCGCTTTCTGGATGTACCTGTTGGGCTACTTGGCCCCCAGGGACCCTCAGGATTGAAGGGATTTAATTCCCCATCTTAAAACGCGCCACGGGGCCTGCTTGCACACATGTCACCTGAAGCCCCGCCCCTCCCTTCACCACTGTGCAAACGCGCCCCGTGGCGCGTTTTAAGTTGGGGATTAAGTCCCCTGAATCCTGAGGGTCCCGGAGTCCAACTAGCCCACCATATACCTCCAAAAAGCGCCACAGAGCTGCGTTGCAGAGAGGTGTAAAGGGGTGTGGCCTCTCTACACGTCTCTGCAACGCAGCCCCTGGCGCATATTGGAGGTTCCTGGTGGGCTAGTTGGCCCTCAGGGACCCCCAGTATTGAAGGGAATTCGTTCCCTCTCTGCAAACGCGCCAGGGGCGCGTTTGCAGAGTGGTGAAGGAAGGGGCGGGGCCTGCGGGCCCGATCGTTTAAAAAAAAAAAAAAAATTTGTCCCCTGAAGGGGGCTGTGTGGCCCCCTTCCTTTTTCCTGTTTTTATGCCCTGGGGACCCCATCCCCCAGGGCCTTACCCCTTTTTTAAATTTTTAATTTAAAAAAAACGGGAAGGGGGCCGCGTGGCCCCCTTCCCTGGGCCTGTATTGGCCCCGGGGACCCCATCCCCGGGGCATGGCCTTTTTATTTTTATTCTTTGGAGGGGGCTGCGTGGCCCCCTCCTCTGGCCATTTAAGGCCCCGGGGACCCCATCCCCGGGGCCGGCCTTTCCATTTTTTTTTTTTTTTGATTTTTCTTTTTTGGGGAGGGGGCCGTGTGGCCCCCTCCTGGCCCACTACTTGCCCCGGGACCCCATCCCCCGGGCTGGCCCTCTCCGTTGGGGACTGTGGGGGTCCCCAATCCCCCACAGTCCCGCCGGCTCCCCACGTCCTTTGGGAGCCGGCATTGCTGTTCCACATGGGGAGCAGCTGACATGCTGCTCCCCATGTGGAAAAGCAATGTGCTTTGGATATTGGAAGAGAGCAGGTTTCCCTGCTCTCTCTTCCAATATCCAAAGCAGTTTGCTATGGCAGGACGGGAGCCGCGAGGCTCCCGTCCTGCCATAGCAAACTAGAGTGTCCCGGGGTAGGCACCCGGGACACTGCAGGAGCCGGCCCTGGGGGTGGCGGTCCCCAGGGCCATCAAGGGCTCCAGGAGGGGGCCGCGCGGCCCCCTCCCTACATGAGCACAGCCCCGGGAGGTGGTTGTCCCTGGGGCTTCGGGGTCCAAAACGGACCCCCATTTTAATTTGTTAGTGCCCCGGGGAGGTGGCGGTCCCGGGGCGTGTGGGGGGCTGGAGCCCCCACACAGGTTGTTAAATGAATTTAAAAAAGCCCGGGGAGGTGGTGGTCCCCGGGGCTGCGGGAGGGCTCAGAGCCCTCCCGCACCATTTTAAAAAGCCCGGGGGTGGCGGTCCCGGGGCTTGGGGGCCCTTGAGGCCCCCACACATTAAATTATCCCCCCACCATGCCCCCGGGACTTGGGCCACCCGGGGCCAATTAACATCGAGCGCGGAGACCGCGCTTCGTTTTTTCCGGCAGGATTCGCGCACCCTGAGCGCATCCTGCCGATTTAAAAAAAAAATGCTTTTTGCCCAGGGGTCCTTGTGGGACCCCTGAGCAGGCCTAGGGGTTAGGGTGTTTCTACCCTGCCCCTTTGTGCGTTTGCGCACTTGTTTCTTTTTTTCTCGGCGGGATACGCGCACCCTAAGCGCATCCCGCTGATTTAAAAAAATACAAATCTTTTCTGCCCAGGGGTCCTTGTGGGACCCCTGAGCAGACCTAGGGGTCAGGGTGTTTCTACCCTGCCCCTTTTGCGCTTTGCGCACTTGTTTCTGTCCCTCGGTTCTACCGAGGGACAAAATGGCTGCCAACACTTCTTGATTTGGAGTGTTGACAGCCAATTAGCATGCAGCTCGTGATCGGGAGGGTACGCGGATCCGACGCGCCCATAGATATATATGTGATTTTAATTGTGAATTTCTCAGGAACTACTGAACGGATTTACACCATTTTAGCAAAAGGCACCAGTCTGAACCAAGGGCTACCTCTTTGCCAAATTTGGGGTAATTCCGTTCAGCAGTTCGGGCTGTAGCTGCGACTAAAGGTTCCTAAGGAAAAATGAATGGGGAAAACGCGTTTTGGGACCCCCTTTTTCTCGGCCCCCGCTTGACGTATCACCCCGAGACTTTCAGGGTAGGAGCGGACCGGAGCGCCCCAACAAGTTGGAAACTTTCGCGAAGATTCGTCAACCGGCGCCAACGTTATTGCAAATAGAATGTCGCGGATTTCCTATGGATAATAGGTTGTAACTATAACTATCTACTGGCGACCGCCAGTAGATAATATATATATATATATATATATATATATATATATATATATATATATATATATATATATATATATATATATATATAATGAACACCATCCCGGTTCACCACACATCCGGCGAAAGTCAGGTACGGACCACAGCGTTGTTTTGAATAAGTTTGCAGTGCTTTATTGTAGAAACATATATATATGAAGGACCAGCCCCGGGTATGGAGTCCTCTGTGCTGAAATCAGACTTGGCAGGGGGGGGCCAAGTGGCCCCCCTCCCATTAAAAAAAAGATATTAAAAAAAGGGGCAGGCCCTGGGGATGGGGTCCCCGGGGCCCAAAATGGCCCAGGAGGGGGGCTGATCAGCCCCCTCCATTTGAATTGCTAAATAAAAAGATAAAGGCTGGGCCAAATGGGATGGGGTCCCTGTGGTCCTAATCGGCCCGGCAGGGGGGCTGTGTGGCCCCCTTCTTTTTCTAAAAATAAAATTTAAAAGGGTCAGGCTCCAGGGGATGGGGTCCCCAGGGCTCAAAATGGTCCAGAGAAGGGGGGCCATGTGACCACTGTTCCTAAAAAATAAAAAAAAATAAAGAAAAAACAAAAGCTGGTAACTCACTAGAGGCCCCGCCCCCTTTCTCCACCACTCTGCAAACGCACCTCCTGGCATGCTCCTGGTTGGGGGATGAGGTCTCCTTCGCTGCTGAGGGCAACAAGACCTCCTGTTACCTCCAGTAAGCCCCACACCCTGGGATTGCTGAGAGGTGGTCGGAGGCCACGCCCCCTTTTCCGACCACTCTGCAAACGCACCTCTCAGCGTACTGCTGGTGGGGTGATGAGGTCCCTTTACCTCCCGAAGGCCTCAGGACTAAGGTCGAATTCTTCCCGCAATGAGTAGTCTGCCAGGAAGTGTGTTTGCAGACTGGTGGGGAAAGGGTGTGTGGCCTCTGACATCTTCTCAGCAATCTACCTGTATGGGTCTAACTGGAGGTAACAGGAGAGCTGGGTGGCCCCCAAGAGCCAGGGGGACTTCATACCCCAACTAGTAGTGTGCCAGGAGGCATGTTTTCAAAGTGGTGCAGAAAGGGGGCATGGCCACCAAACTCCTCTTAGCAAACCCACTGTGTGGGACTTGCTGGAGGTAACAGGAGGGGTAGTTGGGCCCCAAGGACCCTCAATAGCCAAGGGGACTTCATTGCCCTACTAGTAGGGTACCAGAAGGCGCGTTTGCAGAGTGATGGAGAAAAGGGGCATGGCCTTCTACCAGGGCTCAGCAATCCTGCTTTGTGGGACATATAGAAGGTAATAGGAGGGTAGTTGGCCCCTATGACATCCTTGGAGGCCAACTATACTTCCTGTTATCTCCAATAAGTCCCACACAGAGGGATTGCTAAGTGGTCTTCAGGGGCCACGCCCCCTTTCTCTACCACTCTGCAAACGCAGCTTGTGATGCACTACTAGTTGGGGTATGAAGTCCACTTTACTCCTGAGGGACCTTGGGGGCCAAGAAGTCCTCCTGGTAACTCCTGTAAGTCCTACACAGTGGGATTCCAGAGAGCTGGTCGGGCCCAGCCTCCTTTCTCCACCACTTCGCAAAGGCAAATACTAGTTAAAAAACCATAGAAATTCACTGAAAAAAACCATAGGTTACAAGGACGTTACAGTTAGGAATTAGGATTTAAAAAACCTTAGAAATTCACTGAAATACCCAAAGGTTACAGTGACATTATAGTTAGGAAATTAAATTTTAAAAAACTTAGAAATTCATTGAAAAGGCCAAAGGTTGTGATGATGTTTCATATATGATGTGAATATTGTTTATCGCATATGCAATGAATATTGTATTGAAATACAACTTTTAATTGTTGCAATTAAATATTATACATGGTATATTATAAACATGGTATGTGCAATGGTTTATAAATTTATAATAAATAAAGAATTTTTTTGCAGAAAACAGTGTTCAGTGTTAAGATAGTGGAGCATAGGTAAATATAAGGGTGAATATTTGTTTGTCCTAGACAAGATACATAGAGTTGGATGGTATGAACAGAAAGAGTGAGTGACACAAAAGGGATTCTTTTTTAGTTGTATTATATATGTGAGGTCATAAGCAGTGCATTGTGGGGCATCAGTTATAGTTAGCTCAGGTACCTATTATTGCTGAATTTCACTGGTTTTGTACAAATGAAATCAGAGCCTAACTATAATGTCCCTGTAAAATGTGCTTTTTTCAGTGAATATGTATGTCAATTGAGATGTCATCAGTGATGTCACTGACCATGTCATGAGTGATGTAATATGGGAGATCATAAGCAGTGCATTGCGGGGGCTTGAGTTATAACTGCTGAATTTCTCTGGTTTTGTACGAGTAAAATGTCAGCCTAACTATAACGTCCCTGTAACCTTTGTTTTTTGCAGTGAATTTCTAAGGTTTCTTAAATGCTAATTCTGTATTTTCTTTCAATAATTGGATATTGTGTATTATATGTATATTAAATACCACTTATTATTTGATTTCATATGTGTTTATCAAAAAGTACATTAATAACTGGTTTTATTTTTAACAATTTATGTGAGTCGGCACAACATTGTCGCATTTACTGTGGAGAATCTGTGAGCAGTATATGTGTTTCGCATTATGAACTATACACTTAAAGACATTTTTTAAATAACGTTTAAGTCTAAATATTTAGCAAAATATTGTTTTAACTTTTCTTTCTGTGATCAATTTAGGAGAAAACCACCTTTACAAAAACAATTGTCATATTCGCGACTACCGGCGTCATTACGATAACGTTGGTAGTCGCAGTAGAGCGCATGTTTTGTACAAAGTATAAAACATATATTCAGACATATTCTACAGTGTATTTAACAGTAGAGCTTTATTAGTGTACTTTTCAAATTCATATTTTTGTAGTGAGTTTCCAGATTAATCATATTCAAACATTATTTTCAGTTTCCGCAAAGACAGCGGAAGCAGCGATGAGGTCGGTAATCGCAGATACCGCGTGTTTATCAACAACTCAGAAACAGATATGTAGAGGTATTTTGCACACATTTCAGTATAGCTGTTCACTATTATAGTATTGAAAGTTCTGCTTTTCTTTCCATTTTTTAAGAAAACTACTTGTTTATTTTGAATTTTTGCTTCACCGCGGTAACCTTTAACATATCGTTCACCACGAATATTGCATGACCGGAAAAGCAATGAATATCATTGGATAATATGCTTTACGTGTATAAAAAACAATTCTAAAACATATTTAATTTTTTCGCGGTGATGCTGGAGTTCGCAATGCCGTCGGTAATCGCGATGCTCGCGGACACGTCGCCAAAGTGGAAAACAAAAGCAGACATTCAATGGCCATCCAAAAATAATATGTAAAAAAATCAATTTTGAACATTGCAATACACATGTTGCTGTATGCATACTTCTTTCAAAGCATGTTTAAACTCATATTTTTCTACTAAGTTTCTTTAAAAACAATCTTTCAGACGTATTTTCCGTTTTCACGGATGTTCAGGACGTTGCAATGACGTCATTAACTGCGATGGTCACGCCTTTTTCATAAAGTGAAAACACATATATGCACACATATCACAGTATTTTACACACTAGGGGTTTATTACTATACACTTCAAACTCATGTTTTTTTAGTGTATCTCTAGAATAACCATCTCTAAAACCTATTTTACGTTTTCGCGGTGAGGCCGGAGAACACAATGATGTCAGTAATCGTGATCTCCACGGTTACGTCACGAAAGCAGAAACCAAAAGCAGGAATTCAATAGCCACCACCACATTAAAAAATTAAAACTATATAATTAATTCTAACCATACAGTAGACAACTCACAATATAAATAACTCTATAGAAACATTTATCAAAATCTCAATATCTCTATAACAATGCGTATTAATGACTCACTGATATATTTTTTTATATTTTCACCAATATTCGCGACAAAGTTGATAGTCGCGATGTCCCCGCAATGGTACATGGGGGGCCACGCATGCGATCATGGCCGCTTCGTGAATATCACGCGCGATTAAAAAAATCTATTTTGGACACATAACTTGTGTCACTAGCATCCCCATTTCTCAAACATGGGGTCAGAGTTCCTCTACTCTGACCCCTTATGTTAGCTTTTTCAGACATTTTCAGCCCCGGGAACCGTTCGCGATAGATAAAATGGTGGCGGCAACTTTCTGTTCAGGTTGCGTCCAGCCAGTCCGATCATTCCCGTTGGTGCGTGCATTCGCGATTCATCACGAAACTACCGAGAAATATCCACGGCCGGAGATATCACTATAATTTTAAAATTACATTTCTCAACAACTGCTGAACGGATTTACGCCAAATAAGCAAAAGGCACTTCCTTGAACCGACATATTATTTTTGGATGTGTTGGTGGTCATTGAATATCTGCTTTTGTTTTCTGTTTTCGCGACATGTTCGCGGGGATCACAACGTTGTCACAAAGATCCCCAAAAACGAAAAGAAAAAAAAACCTTTGGAAAATAACTTCACAATATTTTGGGTACTAGGGTGGCTCTGACAAGAGCCATTGCGTTGGTTGTGTGTATATGGCTGCTATACCTAAGACCGGATGCAGAGTTTCAGGTTACTTAGAAACACCCTGTTGCTTTCTTCTGTAAAGTGCACTTCATCATTTCTATAAATTCCATGCATGTCAAAATGCAGACTGTTGTTATAGATACAGCCCTGGCTTTTCAGTCTGTGGACAGAATTGATTTGACCACTTCCATTTCTTTCTTTGGCATATATTAGACTAGAAAGCAAACACAAGGAGATGATGGACGGAGTGCTGAAACTTTTCAAACACTCACCCCCAGTCACAGATCTGGGTTGAATCCATCATCGTTCTTTAGCTCACTTTGTCACCCTAGTTCAGACACAGCTATATGCAAATCAGTCTTGACCCTGTGCCTCATGGGAACTGTCCAGCCCGAACTGCCAAGCCATGTCTTCCCTGGACTGGACACAAGCATACTGGGACCAGTGAAGACCTGGATGTTACCCTGAAACAGGTCCCGATCATGGATTCTACCCAGATCTGTGACTGGGGGCGAGAGTCTGAAAAGTTTCAGCGCTCCGTCCATCATCTCCTTGTGTTTGCTTTGTTCGCCCTAAGTTGGCAGGGTATGCCCAAACGTGGGTCCCTTGCTCACTTTGCCACTGGATTCAAGCTAGCCTGGCTGATGAAGGGTGTTACCTTGAAACCGGTCCAAGGATGCTTGTTTGTGGTCCAGTGAAGACCTGGCTTGGCAGTTCGGGCTGAACTGTTCCCATGAGGCACAGGGTCAAGACTGATTTGCATGTGACTGGGTCTGAACTGGGGTGACGAAGTGAGCTAAAGAATGGTGATGGATTCTACCCAGATCTGTGACTGAGGGTGTGTGTCTGAAAAGTTTCAGCGCCCCGTCCATCATCTCCTTGTGTTTGATATATTAGAGTACACCAAGACAGTGGGAGGGAACAGCAACATCAGTTTGGCAAAGGTTTCTTTCTTTAGGATTTCCAGTCCTACCCCAGTCAATGTGCCTAGGTCATTGCCACTACAGTGCACAATCATGAGGTGAGGAGCTTGGGAATCCACAATGGATGCGTCATATTCATAACAATATGATGGATCCCTGTGCTCTCACCTGTGCTAGCGCACAACTGCCTGGCATGCTCCAATGGAGGCACCCTTGCAGCATGGTGCAAGGGTGCCTATGTTGTCAAGAGGATTGTTTTTTGTGCAGGAAGGCACCCTTCTTGCACAAAAACAATCACAAAAGGTGTTTTCCTATTTCTATGCGTGCTTTAGAATGCAGTACGCATAGAAAGAGAAACAAAATGAGGAAAAATAAATGTATTTCTCCTTGTTGTGCCTCCCTACCCTTCCCCTGAGATGGCACAGAATTCTGACGTATTCCCAGGTGTTTGAATCGTTGTAAAACTGGGAATGTGGCAAAATGCATGGGTGTTGCGTGGGAACACCCACAGCAACACCCATGGCATGCTCCTTTCACGCAAAGTGCTGTGTGAAAAAGGGCAGTATTAACAAGGCCACAAAAACCACGCAGAGTGGCTTTATGTGGCCTTGTAAATATAGAGCATCACACTATGCCAATGGTGTGTCAAAAAAAGTGATGCTATGGCGCATGGGGCTTGTAAATACGCTCCCTTGGCTTGATGTTCATTTTACAATTACTACAGAAGGGATAAATTGGTCTTTCACCATCCATGTATAAGTTAGAAGTGAGATATGGTGCAGTTGTGTTGTAGGACAGGGTGCTAAAATGTTAAAGGGTAGCTAATAAATAAAGATTTGTGTTTTGCTTAGGGTTTGCTATATTGAAGTAAGTGCATGGAGTAATAAAGCTAGGTTCGTCTGTAGATTTTAAACTGCAACATACCATAAAAACTATTTTTGTATTATGTGTAAGTCAGTACTAAAGTAGTTTGGATGCTGGCTAGGGTAAAAATGTAAAAATACTTGTTTTTTTTTAACAGAACAAGATATACATTAGTAGTACACACAGTTAGAATGCCTATAAAAGCTCTGACAAAAGAGCAACAGAAGCAACTACAGTATCTCTGCAGAAATGAGTTACAAAAGGGCAAAATGCAAAAAAATGCTGAAAGTAAACGTGCTACTGGTAAGAGGACAAAGTCATTCCTTAAAAATATATGTGGACTTTTGAAAAGATTACAAAATAAAGAAAATACAATTATAACTATGAGAAACAACAAGAGTGGACAAAGTGTACATTGGAATACGATAAAAGATTGTAACAAACATGGACACCACATAACCAGGAGACAGAAGTAGTTTAAGGAAATCAGAGCCACGATGTTTCATAGTAGAGTGGTTGTAAATTTAGTGATAAATTTAAAAACATGTAGAAGAAGGAGAGTTTCATAATGTACATATAATTCCTTATCAAGGTTGAACTCATATGGGGTCTTTGTCCTTAATTTGATAACGTATCTGGATTGCATGTGGTAGAGTTGATGTATCCTGCTTCCTCCTCTTTCACTTTTTTTGACCATGTAATTCCTCCAGTCACAAGTGTGGTATTTCATATAAGGTTTTGCTATAGCATAGATCTCATCTTTTCTCTGGATAGCTCTTATGTGTTCCAGAATTCTCCATTTTAAAAGCAGATGGTACTTCTCACAGATTTTAAGCCACACCCTGTGAGTTCCGCTCAACCCTAGTGGTTAGCTACCTCTGTGACAGGGACACAGGCTAGTGCAATCATTTTATAAATTTTGAAGGCAAATTGACTGTTTGTACGTTCTCTAAGCGTAGTGCATATTGTTGGAGATGTCTCTGTATGTTGTGATTAGTATAGTAGTAACAGTTTTGTATGGCTGTGTGTGGGCAAAGTTTTAAAATGGTTTGGATCATGGTTATTTAAAACCAATTATTGTATAAAGGCTGTAGTTGATTGTTTTCCTTTTAATGTGGTTTAATTGTTCATAGTAACTATTTGATTATTAGGAATTTGGGCATATATGAATGGTATGTTTGTGTTTTGATATCCACAATGTATGGTGTATATATGAGTGAATGGTTTGGGGCACATTTTGAAGGTCTCATCCATTTTCCATGTTTGACAATGGATTAGTTTTTGTAAGTTATCTGTTGTAGAAAATATTAGGATTCCTTTCTCATTGTTTAGGTTATCATGTAAGAGGACGGGTTCCTCATTATGGACCACTTTAATAATAAGAATTTATTGTGTAGTTAGTTAAAACCATTACAATTTTGGCATAAAATCATCAAGTGTGACAACATTCCTATTTACATTTAAATTTGTTAAAAAAAAGTTAAAAAGGTCATTTGGACTTCTTACATAAAACCTTAAACATAGTGTATCTAATGCCACGCCAGCACCTTTGAGTCCAAGTAGCTCGTGTGCAAAAAAGCAAATGTGAAAATCAATGTGGCGAGCACTTAGAAGATAGCGCGATCTTAAACAGCTAGGCGCAATGTGCGTCAAAACATGAGAAAAATGTACCATGTACGAGTTGATGCCAGATGACAGATGTACATCTACACTGTGCCCTTTGTTGCAACCACATAATTGAGGATTGTGTGCAAAATAAGCAAATTTAATATAGCAGTCGTATAATAGATTATTCAATTGAATATTAAACACTATTTATTTGATATTTGTAGTAATTTGCTGACTTGGTGCAGGAATTTGGCTGCCCTGCATGAAATCTGTAGCGAATGGCTGTTTAATAACGCCATTACGGCTGGTCGGCAAGATCTGACCCAAAGAGAACGAAAAGCAGGAATTAGAAAATGCCGTCTCCAGTTGTTCACAGCTTGGCCGATACACAGAAGGTGTAGGAGTGACTCTTCCGCCTGTTCACAGAGTCTGCACTGAGTGGACGGCCATGTTCGTTTCCATGTTGGGACCTGATCTTTGAACAAAAAGCTCCCAGTCGAATCAAGAGTAGAGAATGCTGTACAGTTGGCGTTATGTGTTGGACCAGATACGGCTGTGGTGAACGGATCTCATATGAAGATAAAACCATCCAGCCGTGTTTTTTCTTTGCCAGAGCAGCTTTATCCAGTAGCCAGGCTTTTTGCTTTGCAGCATTGTTTACTATTTTTTTAAATGCAGGGAAGCTATGGTTTATGTCCCAGGCTTCGTGTAAGTTAAGTGCGAGTAAAGCTTGGTCAAGGGCGGTTGGCCAGTCTTTCTTTCCTGTTGGCTGGTTCTTCAGTTCCGTCCAGCAAAGCCCCTGCAAAGATTCTTCTTGAGCTGCTCTCAGTTTCCAGCACAATTTTAGAATTGCAGCTTGCCTTTCCTCATTATGTGTGGTTGTCAAGTGTTCAGGTATTGGATATCTTAGTAAGTGCTGGTGGCTTTTTTAGATCATGCAGTTAAGCGTTTAAGGGGGGTATAGCTGGTAGTTGGCCTGTGATGTTTTCTGGGACTTTAGGAGTATATCTTTTAGGATTGTAGTTGTGGGCTCTTGGAAGCTAGTGCTTGCTTCTCTTATATCGTGCAATGCATGTCTTACTTCCATTTCTGTCACTTTTGGGGGGTGGTTGTGTTCCCTAACATTAATTACAACATCATCTTTTTAAGTGGCCCTCCCATTACAAGCATTAGATTAATATTGAGTACATTTCCAATTGACAGTTTCCATCACTGTACTTTCTTGGTTGTAGGTGTAGCCCATGTGAGATAATAATTGCTTTCCTATCTGTGATGTGATGTATCTTGCTCTTTCTGTCATTATGTCTAAAAACAGTGTAATAGTATAAATAATTACAATTTACAATGAATAATACATTTGTTATTTGCATACAAAATTATGCATCACTTTTTCTGTTTATGCTCACATGTATATTCTTGGTAGATGTTGCACACCTTCTTTGTAAGGTTTCCGGTGAGGGTGTTGTAATGTGGAGCAGGTGGTTTCTTTTCTGTTGCTTTAAAAAAGTGCATTACTTTAATTTCAAATGTTGATTTACAGTGGGGCATGAGTTAGCAAGGTTTTATTTTTTATCTGTTTTAGGTTGACTTACTGTTTAGTAATAATCTTAATCTACTTACTTTTGGTATGCCTCTTTCCAGATATAAGACTGGTTTTGTATTTCTGTAGGTGGGCAGTTTCTTTAGTGATTACTTTAGAATAACTAAACCTAAAAATTTAAAGTAGCAGAGTGTTTTGTTAAATATTTGTTTTCTGTCATTCTTAACTTAAATTCATTTTATGTTTTAGCTTAAATATATGTTTTACTTACTTTGCAAGGTAGTTGTATATATATTTCCATTTTTGTTTTTAGGTTCTGGTTCCGAAATTGTGGCAGAGTCTTCTCTACTTGCAGATTTTGTAGTTTTGCGAGTAGTGAGTTGTTAAAGTGTGTGTGCCTTTTATATTGTTTGTTTAATTGCTTGTGCGATTTTATTGGTTAAGTTTGTTTATCGTTACATTTTATTGGTTAGTTTTCATTAGGTTTGAAGTTTTTTCAGTTATGTTTTTTTATAGTGAATGCTAGTAAATGCTTGTTTTATTAAGTTTAATATATATTTAGTTAATTTGTATATTTGTACTTAGTATATCTATACATAAATAAATAATATTGTTTAAATGTTTGTAGTTATTACAAATATTTCTAGTTAAATGATTTTGTGATGTAGTTTCATTTTTATTTTGGGTAATTTATATTTACTTTAGTAATGTTATATGTGTATTAAGTTTGTAAAAAATGTTTATATGTTGTTTAATGTGGCATTTTCATATTTTGTTAAATGTAAAAAAAGTTGTTTTGATGTTTTGAAATTATAATTTAATTATTTTGGCAATATTACTGCAGTTGATATTGGGTGAATTTAGATTTTGGACTACTTATATGCTTATTTAAAGGCTACAATACTTTTGTTTCTGATATTTTAGTTACGATATTAGAGAAAAGCTATATTTGATAGCTGCAATATATTTGTTGTCGATATTTGTGTTTTTCTTAGTTAGGTATAGGAAGCCAAGATTTAAACTTCTACTTTCAATGCCTACCTTGACAATGTGTAGTTGATAATTCAGCGTCAATAACATTAAACATGGCATTGTGACACACCACCAGCCTCATAGATGAAGGTATGTGTATCATTAATAGATGAGGGGCTCCCTCTGGTTTTCAGACCCATCATGGAAAGAATATTTAATAGAGCAGACCGGTGCAACAGATAATATGGTATTAGCATGTGAAGGTTGGTCTGCTGAACTTCCCTGGTTTGCATGACTCTGTTTCTAGGTAGAGGTTGGGTGGCTTTATGCACTGCATTGGGCACCGATAATATAGAGTTATTTCTACCCCGTATGTTGATATATTGATGGTGAAAAAAAAAGATTTTCCCATCAATACAGCTTTAGAACATGGTGTGTTATGAGGTATAACAATGGCTTTCAGTGCATGAAATTTAGCAAAATGTATTTGAACAGCCAATGGTATACTAAAGCTTTTCAATCAATATCTGTTTAGCTGAAGTCTGTGAAACAAATAAGAATTATTAGCTTATTCAATTTATCTTGATACAATTTATGCATTGGAAACAGTACAGCATTGCAAATCTGTTGTAACCTACTGTATCTTTTTAACGTAATTGTCTTCAACTATGTTATGTTATGTTAATCGCACTTGTAGAGCGCACGGTTACCCTGGGGTGTCCTGGCACTAAGCACTGTCTGCTGGGAAAACTAAAGTGTATGCTACTGGGAGAAGAGCCAAGTCTTCAACCCCTTCCGGAAGGAGAGGAGATCCGGGGCATTCCTAAGATGAAAAGGAAGCTCATTCCAGGCTCTAGAGGCACAGGTGATAAAACTCCTGCCTCCCCAATTGACTTTTTTAAATGCGGGGACTTGCACTTGTTTGGCTCCAGTGGACCGTATTATTCTTCTGGGGACATACCATTGAAATTTGCGCCTAAGGAACTCAGGACCTGCTCCATTAATGGCCTTAAAAATGGTGCATAGTGCCTTAAAGCGGGATCTTTGTTTGACCGGGAGCCAGTGTAATTGCTTGAGTTCCTCCTTTACGGAGACAAATTTCGGCATTCCTGACAACAATCTGGCAGCTGCATTTTGGGCCAGTTGGAGCCGATTGATATGTTGCTTTTGGGAATTAAGATATAGGCAATTACAGTAGTCCAGGCGCGACATTATGAGGGCCGTTACCACTGTCTTGAGACTGCTTTCGGTCAGGAAAAACTTAATTTTTCTTATGATTCTTAGGACCAGAAAGCATGATGAGATCACCATATTTATTTGGTCACCCATGGCGAGTTTATTGTCCACCAATACCCCAAGGTTTTTTGCTTTCCTCGTGGGTACGGGGCAGGAACCAAGGTCATCCGGCCACCATTCTGGTGTCCACACATGAGGATTATTCCCAAACTTTATGACCTCGGTTTTGCTAGAGTTCAATTTTAAGAAATTGGAGGACATCCAGCCCGAGATGGCACTCATGCGATCATGGAAACGCGCCCCTGTTTCCTTTTCCCCACCCTCAGTCAGTGACAACACTATTTGTGTGTCGTCAGCGTAGGAGGTGAGTAGGAAGCCAAAAGACCTGATAACTCCCGCCAGGGGTGCCACATAGATATTAAAGAGCATTGGGTTGAGTAATGAGCCCTGTTGAGTGATGAGCCCTGTGGCACCCCACACGGAAGTGAAAAGGGTTTGGAGGTATTACCGTCCAGATCCACAGTTTGTGATCAGTCAGATAGAAATGACTGTAGGAGTTTCCATGCTTGTCCTTCGACTCCAATATCAGACAGCCGGTCCATCAGCACTTTGTGATGGACCGTGTCGAAGGCCGCAGACAGGTCCAGCAGGATCAGTATGGCACTGCCTCCCTTATCTACGGCCTCTCTAATCTCCTCCGTGGATTTCAGTAAGGCCAACTCAGTGCTGTGGTCTGCTCTGAACCCATATTGGGATGGGTCCAGAGAGTTATTAGACTGAAGAAATGCACTGAGTTGGATGTTCATTGCCTTTTCCAAAATTTTGGCAGGGAATGGGAGCCGTGAGATCGGCCTATAGTTGTTGGGATCTTTAGGATCCAGAGTCTGTTTCTTCAACAGGGGAAGAACAGAGGCCTTCTTCCAGATTTTGGGAAATATGCCTGAAGTGAAGATGGCATTCAACAGGGGTGTAAGTGCTGTTCCAATCACTTCTGAAATTTGTTTAATCACCAGCACAGGACACGGATCATTTGGGGCTCCTGAGCGGATCGAGTTCAGAACATTAATCATTTCTGTTATCTCCAGGGGTTATATGTTCCATATATTTCCATATACAGCCAGTGGCGGCTCGCATAGGGCATGCTGCGGGGTGGTGGGCGGGGGAGGGGCAGGGTGGGGGGTAGTAAACTCGGACATACGATGGAACGGAGGAACATAATAATTACTTTCCTCCATTCCGTCATATGTCCGAGATTACTACCCCCACACGCTGCCCCTCCCCCACCCCGCCCACCGCCCGCAGCATGCCCTATGCGAGCCGCCACTGTATACAGCTTCCTTGGCCAAACACATCTCATGCAAAATCTTTCATTCACATTCAACATTTCAACAACTTTCAAAATGAGGCAGATTAAACGACTGCACCAACTAACTGAAAATGCTAACTGTAATCTTAGCCAACATCAAAAATAGACAAAATGTGAACATTTCTTTAAATTGCAACTGTCATATCTCTCTTGGGGACACATTTCCACACTCCAAGGTACCACCCAAAAGCAGATAGACCCAGTGGCGGCTGTCTCGCAACAGGGGTGGTGAGGCAGGGGGAGAAAAGATTTTTTAAAAATTTAAAATAAACTTGCCTTCCTTTCATCGCCGCACACCTCTCCTCCATCCTCTTCCTCTGAACTGGCGGCACCGGAAGCAGACTCTCCCAGCCAATCACAGTGCTGCATGAGCAGCGTCGTGATTGGTCTGAGTGTCCTATATGGCCGCTCAGGCAGTGTCTGGGAGCCTGGACATGTTCTCCATTGGGCTGTGAAACACAGCCAGGTGGAGAACATGTTTAACCCGTTGCGTGCGTCCGTCGGCCAACGGCCGTCGCGAGCACTACCTCTGTAGTGCTGCAAACGTCCGTTGGCCAACGCGGCCCCGCCCACTCCGCTAAACCGCCGCTCCGCGGTGGAATTGCCGCCGCGGTTAAGCGGTTAATGCGCATGAAAGTTTGGCCGGCCTAAAAGGGCCGGCCAAACGTTCATACGCACTTAAGGAACTTAAACCACTGCTCACCTTGCTTAGCCCCGTATTTCTTTTGAATAGATAATTTAATGCTATATCTCTCTTATTAGGAAGCTGATCCATCCCTAACTCCCCAGTAAGTGTTCTAATTCTCTTCTTCAGAATCATAACATGCGCAGATCTTCCTTAAGGAATTAACATAAAGCAACTCATGCTGCTTTCTCTAATTATTTCAAAACAGATTCTAATATGTTGTATATAGCACTTCTGTTAATCTACCCCTTCACAGATGTGCACATGCTAGTGGCCTTAATTGTCTTACTGAGTCATGTTGTGCACATCATCTGAAAATCACTGCTACATTAGTGGAGATCATTCTATTTCTGCGGTATTAACACCACACTCAAACACAAAAATAATGTATTTGCTTCAACTCTTGGACTGTTTAGATCAACTTAGATTATATTGTTTGAAACAGAGAAGCCCCTATCAGTGCAGAAACACTGAAGTTTGAAGAATAAAGCTGCACGATATTCTACTACACCCAGACTAAAGAAATACATTCCAGACCTTTAAAAGATAAAGGAGTAGATTTTCAAACACTTTGCACTGGGCTAGCATCACAAAAGTGGAGCTAACCGGCACAAAATGTTTTTTTAACAATTTACTTTCCAATGCAAAACTTGTTTTGCGTTGAAATGTACCCTATAAGTAATGCAAAGCAGCGCAAAGCATTGCTTTGCATTACTTAGCGCTAAAGGGGCGTTACATGGGTGGTACATGGGTGTTCCCATGCAACCACCCATGCCTTTTGACACAAAACCCTATCTACAAACAATTGTGGACAGAGTTTAGTGTCAAAAGTTAACACCATATGGAAGGAGGTATTAAGAGGAGAAATGTTTTCATTTCTCCTTTCTTTTCCTACTTTGCATGCGTGCTACACTGTGCAGAACAGAACAAAGTGGGAAAAGTGTTTGAACTTATCTAAGTGAAGTATTTTGTACAGGAAGGGTACCCTTCAGCACCAGCGCAAGTGAAAGGGGAGGAGAGAGCCATATCTCTATAGATATGGTGCTCTCCTGCTCCCTCCCTGTCACGCAACGCAGCACAGACTCTTTGGGGGTCTGCACTATGTTGCTTGCCTTTACTAGCTATCTAACAAATTAGTTCAAGGACTAACTAACTGACTAACTAACCTTAACCACAGTATAGCTGTACTAATTTCTGAACCAAAAAGGAGAATAAGTTTACCACATCAATGGATAGAGACTAACAAGCATTAGCTGAATCAGTTATGAAGACTTCGGATTACCTTCAAAAGTGTATACCTAACAAAAATGCAAGATTCATAAACTCTAAGGGCCTTATTACAATGGTGGTAGGGTGAGCGTTCGACTGCATTGCAGCAGGAGTGGGTCCACCCGACAAGTAGTCGGAGGTCCCAACTGCCAGATTAGGCGGTATGAAACATCCCTTTTTCTATAGTGGCTTGTGCTGCAGCCCGGAAAAGGGCTGCAGCACAAGCCGCAATAGAAAAAGGTATGTTTTTTAATATCCATGCACCGTGTGCCAGGCACCATGTGGGGCATGACACACTGTGCATGGATGTTTGGGGGGGCACTACATGTGCCCCCAGGCTACATCGCGGAGGCCTATGGGAGACGGGGGCCCCTGCTAGGGGCCCCCAAAGTCCATTTCTGACTTTCCATGGCAGAAACTGACATCCTAATCCCTACGGCTGTGTCTCCACAGGCATCTCCTCAATTGTAGGGATTAGGCTTCGACCGCTGCCCCGACGGGCTCCTTGAGCCTGTCAGAGGCGGCAGTCTTTCCCCCGCCTGCTGCAATCCGACCACCAGTATCATAATCCGGCGGTGGGACTGCTGCCCTAGATGTCGAGCGGACCACCACTGACGGCCTGTCGGTGGCAGTCCACCTGACATCGTAATCGTGCCCTAAGGCTTGGAGATGAACACTCATTATACTTATAATTTAATCTACATAAATTCGAAAAAAGCTCAAGTGAACTCTGTGACTCATTACTTGGGCTACATAAAGATAACATTGAGGTACAAATAGATTAAATCATGGGTGTGTGAAATGGCACACTTTTTCTATAAATTTAATCAAATTCCATTCATATTTGCAAAATTATGCTACCAGAGAACAATGTGCTTTCATAGTATTCTGCGTGACATTTTTTTGGAAGCATTTACCTCAAGTAAAAAGTGTTGCAAGATAAAACCTATGGATTGGTTTGAACATTTTGTGACAGATTTACTATTTTTTCACATAGCGCACTGCAGCAGCAGAGCTCCCGATTTACTAAAATAAGGTACTCTCCTCCCCTCTCACTAGCGCCATTGCTGAAATCAGCTGCCGTGCGCAACGGAGACACCTTTGCACCATGGTGCAAGGGTGTCTCCGTGAGTCTAGCATAGGTTTTCTACTGGAAGGAACCCTTCCAGTAGAAAATACTATGCACAGACTCACTTTAACCATTTTTTCACTTTGCATGTGTGCTGTAAAGTGCAGCAGAACATGCAAAGTCGGAAAAGGATGGAGAAATAAAAGCATTTCTCCTTCCTTGCGCTTACCTGAAAAGGGCGCAGTTTTCTCACGCTCAACTTTATTTAGTAAACTGGGTTTAGCGTGAGAAACCTTGGGTGGTTGCATGGGAACGCCCATGCACCCCCCCTTTGGTACGCCCCTTGGCGCAAAGTAATACAAAGCAGCGCATACTGCTTCACATTCCTTTCCGTTAAATTAAAGAGTAAATTGGGAAAAAAGATTTTGCACCGATTTGAGTCGCTTTTGTGATGCAAACACGGCGCAAAATCATATTAAATCTCCCCAAAACGTCTCTTGGTGAGATGTTTTTTATGCAAACCAATTTCCCATGGTTATTGTATGAGATGCACACTCACTTTAAAAAAAGGAACAAGAAATTGCATAATGCAAAATTTCAAGACATTTCACGAATTTTACCTTATGGGAAGTTTGGGAATTTTGCAAATTTTATACCACACAATGCCCATTTCTTCTTGTCTGCTGCATTCCAGTCAGATATCAGTGTTTCTTTCCAGAGTAATTAAGTAGATGGGATTTACTCCATGTTGTTAGCACAAAGATTGATCATGCTTTGGTTACTGGTGAAGTTAAAGGACATCAAATTCAAAAAGAAAAAAATACTTTTGAAATTAATTTATTAAAATAACTATCACCAATTGAAATAAAAATCAAGATTGATTTCCTTGTCTATCTGTCAGCTTTTAGTTACCTAATTTTCTCTTTTTTCTGGGTACTCCAATTGCAATGTGCTGTAAAGGGAGTTCATTGTCAGACACTGATGTGCATGGCTATGTGAAGGAAATCAGAACAAGCACCGTCAACAAGTCTTATGTCTGTTCTGCTTACCATTTTGCATTTAGTTGCATCTACTTACGAAAATAATTCATTTTGGTAAAGTAGTGCTGACACAGGCATTTTCTAATGTTTAGTTTAAGGAGCACTAACTTTGTGATGTATTGCTCAGCAAATGCGTAGTGCTAAAAAGGGAAATGCGATCAAATGTAGCATGTGAGCCAAGTGGTAGGAACTGAAAGAGTCTGAACCAGATGTTCTTTTCATTTTCTTACTGACTTTTGCACATTGGGCCAAATGTACCAACTGTCCTGTGAAAAACTCCAGTAAGTCTAATGCATAAAACCCAACATTATTCAAACGTTTTACATATGTTGGTAAATGTGGAATAATTGTGCTATGGTGTAACTCATTCACTCAAGTCACTGACTTCTCAATTTTCGAAATGGGCTATATTACTTTCAGATCATTCCTTTTGCAGTAGCAATATCTGTTGCACTTTTAAGTGGGGAAATGTTACCAATGATATGTTAACCTATTTGTAAAAACATTTATTTTATGCTAGCAGTATTACACAGAAGTTCCCCTATTTTACTCTATGATTGTTTGGATAAAGCTTAAAATGTACTAAAAAAGGGAAATTGAATCTTCCAAGTTGTCTTTGGTATGGGTTTTGATGGAGAACAAAAGAGAAAATTGAGTTGTGTTATGGAAACTTATTATCAAGCGATTCATCACCGTTACTACATTACTTAGCAATGAAAAAAATATCATATAAGAAGGACACTGAGGGCCTGATTCAACAAGGGAATCCGATCTTGTGACGAAGGCCCAGCAGTCGTGGGGGAGTCTCTGCACTCGGGGCGGAATCTCCACAATGAGAATTCTCATTGAAGAGACTTCACTGTGCCTCTTACTGCCCATATGTGCACCTGAGGAGACATTTTATGTCCGCGATCAGTGTTCCAGATGGGACGAACACACATCTGTATAGTAGAGAGTCAGCAGAGGCATATCCAAAAGAAGAAAGTGACCCTTCAATCACCAAACCTAACAGACATTGGTATTTGACTGAAACAATAATTGTTCCTATTTATTCCTAGGGTCATTCCTTGTTACAGAAAAAACGAATTCCGCCAGGTCTCTGTTCTGTGAAGACCCACAAAGCATACAGGATAGAAACCTGTCAAGAACATCACCCAGGAGAAATGTTATCCAAAAATCGATCAGTGGTGCACTACAAAGCACTAAAAAATCTCAGCACTGCCCCATTTGGACTACAGGCTATCCATTCCCCTGCACAGCTGAAAATTAACCCAGAACATCTTTTTCGGTATATTTTATAAAAACATGTTTCCTGTACTTTACTCCATAACACTTAGGGAACGGTGTTTCGCTTAAAAGATCCTTTAACTTATTCCTAAACACTCCCATGAACATGAACAATTCTTTTTCAGTCTTGATGGTTCTTACCCTCCAGTGCTTTAACTGCATTACCTAAATATTGTGGGCCTCATTTATAAAAAGTGACGCATCGCTGCGTGAAAACAGCGATGCGTCACTTTTCATTGCGCCCTCCTTGCGACACCAATGATGCGTCATATTTACAGTATGACGCATCATGTCGCAAGGAGTTACAGATACGTCAGTATTTCTGACGTATCTGTAGGCGCAAAAATGACGCATTGCTGGAGTGTGTCACAAGAGTGACGCAACTCCAGCAATGTGTCCTTTCACATGGGGCAAGCCCCATGTGAAAGGACCTGCGTCAGTCTTGCCTGCCATGAGGCAGGCGTAAGATATTGACGCATTAGGGTCAAAGAAATGGTGCAGTGAAATCTTATAGATTTCACTGCGTCACTTCTACGACCCTTTCTTGCGTCGGAACGCCCCCCCCCTGCATACATTATACCTGGCGCAGGTATAATGTGGCGCAGGGGTTTACAAAGTGACGCATCTACCTAGATGCGTCACTTTGTAAATATGACGCACCATGGCGCATTTTTTACACTGCTGGTGAGTCACAAAAAGTGACGCACCCGCAGCGTAAAAGTGACGCAAGGGCTCATAAATAAGCCCCTGTCTTTTAAAAAAAATGTTTTTCTCTTTTGCTTTTCATACAATATTGTTTTATGTTCATATAGTGGGCATGATTCACAAAGGGCCTCTGCACTTGTGGTGGAGGCCCCGCAGTCGTGGGTGAGTATCCGGAAATTTACAAATGTATGTATACCTTATGAAAAGAGTCTGAATAATGGTAATGACCATTTGAATGAGAATGTTCATAGCAGAGAAATGAACACCTCCTCTGGTAGGAGTTGGAACCTGCCTGTGAGGTTACGGGACTATGTTTTATATTGATACTGTTTGTATCATACGCCATGTTTCTTTGCTGGAGTCTCGGGGAGTTATAAGACAATGTTCTATTTGAGAAGATGTTCTTGTGCATTATGTTTCCTCCCAGGGTTCTGTTTATCTTGTTTCAATTTCTCTACTGTGTTTGTTATTTTGTTATATTATTCTCCTTATCATTATTTGTACTTTGTTGAAAGGGGGATGTGTTGTAATCTAGAGATATCAGGGTAGGGGTGTTAGAATGTTACTGTGTCATGGAATGTAGTGATGCACGAGGCTTCGTGAATCACTCATTCCAGAGCTGGACATCGTGCTGGACAGTTGGTGCTGTAACATATGCTGTATCCTGAATAAACCCTTATCACAACCCTTGTGGTAACCTCTTAATTCAACATTCTACTGTTTGGATTTTTGTCATTTTGGTGTCAATTAATTTATTCAAATGTCCTCTATTTTTCTAAATGTGATTCCACTTTATTATTGCTTGTGTGCTGCATACATACTTTATGCATTGCCCCTAAGTTAAGTCTGGCTGCTTTTTGTGCAAAGCTGCCCAGCATTAAGCATAGTTTAATTTAGTTACTTTTTGTGGTTCACCCTGCAAGGGATTGCGGCTATTGCTTTACCAGGGATCACACCCCACTCAACGAACAACCCAAAATCTAACAAGCCTTTGACACTGAAAATGGTTTTGAGGGCCAGTCATATGCTACCCTTAAATTCTTACGTGTTCCACTTTTAAATACTAGGTCACTTATTTAGTATCTAAAGGTAGCATCTGTTTCTACTAAAATTGTGATGTTTACAGTTTCACCTGCAGATTTAAGGTTGCAAGCACAATATGTTCTTGAGTCCACTAGTTAAATATGCCATATTTCCAGTATCATATATTTTGGTCTTACTGTAAATTTAAAGATGCCAATCTGTTCTAATTTTACTATGTGCTAAGGTTCAGAGTACATACTCTGGGAACTGGATTGCTGGAGTTGCGTCACTCTTGTGACACACTCCAGCAATGCGTCATTTTTGCGCCTACAGATACGTCAGAAATACTGACGTATCTGTAACTCCTTGCAACATGATGTGTTATACTGTAAATATGACACTAGGAATGACCCTAGGAATAAATAGGAACAATTATTGTTTCAGTCAAATACCAATGTCTGTTAGGTTTGGTGATTGAAGGGTCACTTTCTTCTTTTGGATATGCCTCTGCTGACTCTCTACTATACAGATGTGTGTTCGTCCCATCTGGAACACTGATCGCGGACATAAAATGTCTCCTCAGGTGCACATATGGGCAGTAAGAGGCACAAGGGCTTCCTAGATGGTGCCTTAGGGGTAACCCCCCCACCCCCCAAACATTTTGTTTTTTTATTTTCTCCTGTGCATTTTGTGAGAAAGCACCTCTTTTTGAGTCATTGACCCTAATTTTTTGCTGTCTGAGTTGCTGATTTTTAAACTCTCCACGTTTGGGCACCTACATCCAGTTCCCAGAGTATGTACTCTGAACCTTAGCACATAGTAAAATTAGAACAGATTGGCATCTTTAAATTTACAGTAAGACCAAAATATATGATACTGGAAATATGGCATATTTAACTAGTGGACTCAAGAACATATTGTGCTTGCAACCTTAAATCTGCAGGTGAAACTGTAAACATCACAATTTTAGTAGAAACAGATGCTACCTTTAGATACTAAATAAGTGACCTAGTATTTAAAAGTGGAACACGTAAGAATTTAAGGGTAGCATATTACTACAGTGACTGGCCCTCAAAACCATTTTCAGTGTCAAAGGCTTGTTAGATTTTGGGTTGTTCGTTGAGTGGGGTGTGATCCCTGGTAAAGCAATAGCCGCAATCCCTTGCAGGGTGAACCACAAAAAGTAACTAAATTAAACTATGCTTAATGCTGGGCAGCTTTGCACAAAAAGCAGCCAGACTTAACTTAGGGGCAATGCATAAAGTATGTATGCAGCACACAAGCAATAATAAAGTGGAATCACATTTAGAAAAATAGAGGACATTTGAATAAATTAATTGACACCAAAATGACAAAAATCCAAACAGTAGAATGTTGAATTAAGAGGTTACCACAAGGGTTGTGATAAGGGTTTATTCAGGATACAGCATATGTTACAGCACCAACTGTCCAGCACAATGTCCAGCTCTGGAATGAGTGATTCACGAAGCCTCGTGCATCACTACATTCCATGACACAGTAACATTCTAACACCCCTACCCTGATATCTCTAGATTACAACACATCCCCCTTTCAACAAAGTACAAATAATGATAAGGAGAATAATATAACAAAATAACAAACACAGTAGAGAAATTGAAACAAGATAAACAGAACCCTGGGAGGAAACATAATGCACAAGAACATCTTCTCAAATAGAACATTGTCTTATAACTCCCCGAGACTCCAGCAAAGAAACATGGTGTATGAAACAAACAGTATCAATATAAAACATAGTCCCGTAACCTCACAGGCAGGTTCCTACTCCTACCAGAGGAGGTGTTCATTTCTCTGCTATGAACATTCTCATTCAAATGGTCATTACCATTATTCAGACTCTTTTCATAAGGTATACATACATTTGTAAATTTCCCAGAGCATTTCACCAGCCTAGACATGCTCCACATGCACCCAGTGTCCACTCTCACTACATTCTTTCTGATGGCAACAATGGTGAAGGGACCAATGAAACTGCTTTTGCCTTTCAGAGTATGTCTGGGATTTTTGACCATCACTTTGTCACCAACATTCCACTTCTTGTTCTTCACACACATTTTAGAGTCATAACTAATTTTGTATTTATGTTGGTACTCCGAAATCCTAGAACGTCTTGTTTCATCAGAAATACCCCCATTCGTACATGCAGGCAGATGGGTTTAATTTTGAAACGGCTTTCCTGCCCCTCAAACCCTCAAAAGGAGACTTCTGCGTGACTACATTCGGAGTAGTGCGGTGTGCCCTTTAGGTGTCTCTCAGGATATCACTGAAAGACAATCTAGATTCAAGAGCGCGTTGGGCACAATCTTTGACAACCCGGTTCATCCTTTCACTCAAACCATTGGCCTGAGGTGTATATAAGGCTGTTTTTTGATGAATTATGTTGTGATCATTAAGAAATTTGCACATCTCATGAGACACAAATTGTACCCCATTGTCTGTAATCAAAAACTTGGGCACACCCTCCGAAGCAAATACATCTCTAAGGAAATCAATGACAGTCTTTGTGTTCACAGTAGACACACACTTAGTAACTACCCATTTGGAAGTATAATCCACCATTAAAATAACAAAACGTTCATAGGAGGGCAAGAGTTCAAAAGGGCCTACAATATCTAATCCTAACTTCGTCCATACAACATCCGGAACTTCAACTGGAGATAACGGTGCATGATTGGGAATGTGAGACTTATCATTGGAAGCACACGACACACACTCCCTAACAACATTTTCGGTCATGTGATCCATACCAGGCCACCAGTATCTTTCTCTCACCCGAGCCTTGGTGAGACTTCTTCCTAAATGGCCCTCGTGAGCTATGTTAACTATTCTGTCCCTGAATTCAACAGGAGGAAAAACTCTGTCTCCCCTCATGAGATTTCCAGAAATAAACGACAACTCGTCCCTCACAGACCAGTACGCTTTCATTTCTTGGTCAAAAGTTTTATAATCCGGCCACCCTTGGTTTGTCCACACCCCGAGAGAAGCAAGAATTTTATCCTTCTTCACACCATCCAACCACTCCTCACTGGACAACGTTGGTTCAGTAATCCAACACACACTCTCCGTTTCAATCTCACCATGTTCATCCTCAATAGGTAACCGAGAGAGACAGTCAGCAGACTTGTTCGTTGAGCCAGGTATGTACTGTACACGAAAATTATATTCCTGAAGACCCTCACTCCAACGCTTAAGTCTGGGTGTGATATGCTCACTGTGGCGACACGAGAAGATTTGAACCAAAGGGCGATGATACGTCTTAACTAAAAAAGGAATACCCCAAAGATAAAATTTAAAATGCTGTACAGCCCAAAACACACTCAGAGCTTCCCTCTCAATACACAAGTAATTTACTTCTGCATCCCTAAGTGCTCTAGAGGCAAACGCAACTGCCCTTTCCTCTCCTTCCACAACTTGGGATAGTACCGCCCCCAGCCCCTTGAGACTGGCATCCGTAGTTAACACAGTCTTTCGGTTGACATCAAAATGCCCCAATGTAGGCATTTTCTCAATTTCAGACTTAATTTTATCAAATGCTTTTTGGCAATCATCAGACCACAAAAAATGCGCACCTTTTTTAAGGAGAGCTCTGATAGGTTCAGTCACACAGGCAAAACTTTGCACAAATTTAGAATAGAACTCAGCAAGTCCCAAAAATGACCTCACTTGATCTTTATCCTTAGGTGTAGGAGCTTTCATAATACTCTCTGCAAGTTCTAACTTTGGTTGAATCCCTTCCCCAGAGATCACATGTCCCAAATATGTAACCGATTCCAACCCAATACGACATTTTTCCTTCTTTACTGTCAGTCCTTTTTCCTTTAACTTCTCCAAGACACAAGTTAGCGTCTTTACCATGTTCTGTTTCACTTTTACCATACACCAAAATGTCGTCCTGGAAGAACATAATGTTGGGCACGTTCTTCAAGACCATTTTCATGACCCTCTGGAAGCACGCCGCTGCCAACGCTAACCCAAAGGGCATTCTCAGAAAGCGGTAGGCCCCCAGAGGTGTCACGAACGATGTAAGATGCCTCGAGTCTTTGTGTAAGAGAATTTGGTGATATGCAGATGATAAATCCAATACACTAAAAACTCGGGCTCCCTTAAGTGTGCTGAGGGACTCAGATATGTTGGGCAGAGGTTGTCGGTCTACCCAGATCCATTCGTTCAGACCCCTCAAATCAACACACATCCTAACGCTAGCACCACCATCTTTTGGGGCTAAAACGATGGGGGCCAACCATTCCGAGGCTTCTATTTCTTCAATGACCCCCAAACTTAACAGTCTCTTGAGTTCAGCCTCTAATGGTCCCATCATCATATTGGGCACTTTCCTAACTTTATGCACACAAGGTATAGCTCTTTCTTTGAGAACAATTCGGTGCTCGAAACCTTTAAGGCAGCCCAAGCTATCCGTGAAGACTTCTGGAAATCTTTTGAAGTACTCACAACCTTGATCTTCATAGTCCACCAGCATAACTTGATCTCTGGGATCTCTTGCACTGGGGTTGAGCATGATACCTAAATCACGTTGGTGTCTCCATCCCAACAAATTGTCTCCTCTCTCAGCTACATAGACCTTACCAATTGTGTTTCTGTTTTTAAATTGAATACAAGCCTCCACGTAACCAAGAACCTTAATTCTTGCACCACCATAGCTAACAGGATTTATGTCAGGTGGTGACAATGTCATACTGTCCAAACCCACAACCTCATCCCATTGCTTGTTGCCGATCATAGTGAACGGGGAACCAGAGTCAGCAAGAACAACAAAGTCATGATCATCTACTAAGATGTTCCACTCAGGCATCGCTATTTTTCCTGCATCAACTTCACCATCACTATCATTGATGCTCAGAACTACAGTACGCACAACCTCAGTGCCTTTCTCTGGGTTGCGAGTTTTGGTAGGTGACTTGCAAACTCGGGCATAATGCCCCTTGACACCACATTTGTTGCATACCGAATCCCTGGCATAACAATGAGGATAGTTTGAGAAGTGTGAGAAACTTCCACACCTGAAACACTTAGGTTTAGGAAACTCCCCAAAGGCTTTGTCGCCGGCATTACCACTAGTAGCAGTAGTGGTATTTGGACGTCGTTCAAAATCTGTTCTTACTGGCAAACTTTTGAGAGGACCACGCATGCGCGTATCCCTTTCAGGAATTCTGTTCTTTTCCACCGGAGAGACCTTGGCCACATTGTCACAACTTTCCAAAAGTCACCATCTGTCAGAGCATGGACATCACCTTGCCCCTCCTTCTTATCCTCACGATTCCTCCTCATCTCTTTCACCCAAGTAGAAGTGTTTTCCACACCTTCTACTATGGCAACTGCTTCAACCAACGTTGGGTTCTTCGATAAGAGCTTTTCTTGTACCTGAATGCTATTGGTGCACCTCACCAATTGGTCTCTGACTAAAGAGTCAGACAGTTCGCCAAACTCACAAGTCCTTGCCAAAGTCTTAAGAGAAGCAACATAACTCCCTACCCGTTCAGCTTGACCTTGAACCCTGGTAAAGAATTTGTGCCTCTCCAAAACAACGTTAATGCGGGGACCAAAGTACTTCTCTAGCATAATCATGGACATCTCGTAAACGTCAGCTGGTTCTCCATCTCCATTACCAACTGGAATGAGGTCCATACTATCATACATATTTCTTCCCTCCACACCTAAGTTGTGTAGGAGAATTGCTTGTTTCCTAAATGCCGAGAATTTCTCCCCACCAATTGCTACAATGTAGGAATCGAATAAATATTTCCATCTCTTCCAGGGAAGAATGGGTTCACCCTTCTCTGATAAGAAAGCTGGGGGCTGGGACATACTTGGTGTGGTAGCCATGGTACTACTTTGATGAATAGGTAGTTAGTTAAACATAAAAAATGAGAAAAATGAAATGTCAACAATAACCAGAGAGTCCTAATCACTGTAGAAGAGAAAAAAAAATCGTTGGCAGATCAGGAAGATGCAAAACACTCTCACTGTATACCAAAAATGTTGTGATGCTCAATCAGAAATAGTGCTATTCTGAGTGAGAAGATGAGCTGGTGAGATACAGTGTGTGTTAATTATGAGTGCTTGTTTCCTAACTGATGGGAAATAAAGTTGTCCGTTTTTTCCTTTTTTTTTTTCTAACATCGATGAAACTGATGAAAATGGCCGCACGTCGCACGCTGCGTAATCACTGCGTGCGTGCGATTACGTGTAGGAGATCAGCTTGTAGCGTGCGTTCCAGGATGCGTTGCAGAGGAACAATGGAGGCTAAGCGCGAGAGAACACCGCTCGCGCCGTGGCAGTTGAACTGGTGAGTTTTGGGATGCTCAAAACAGCCTCTTGCTCCTCGAAGACTCAAAGATAGACAGAATAAAAGTCACTTACAGTTTTTTGTACAGCCTCGTGTTTAGAAAGTCCGTGAAAAGCGGAAGACAGGGTCCAAAGTGTTCAATCCAATATGTAGGGGAATCGGTGCTGAAGGTTGCCTGTCCCCAATCAGGCAAAAGCTCCTCGTCGCCAGTGTTGAATTAAGAGGTTACCACAAGGGTTGTGATAAGGGTTTATTCAGGATACAGCATATGTTACAGCACCAACTGTCCAGCACGATGTCCAGCTCTGGAATGAGTGATTCACGAAGCCTCATGCATCACTACATTCCATGACACAGTAACATTCTAACACCCCTACCCTGATATCTCTAGATTACAACATAGAACCGGAGGTATGAGTCTTTAAAGCGCCAACCACAGACATCTGGTCACGCGGCACAGTGACAAAGTTGAAAAATATGGCTGTCTGCGATGGAGCACAGTCCGGACACAAGAAATGGTTTAGACCCAGTCAGCGCTTATCTTTAGACTTAGAAGAAAATCTGAGAAACATTTTCTGAGAAGGTAAAGTTCAGTGGGGCAAGGCTGCAGTATGTGTCCAAGGAGGGAGTGTAATTGTCGGATAGCCTTGGGTCACTGCTTCGGTGATGATTTCTATGATCGGACTAAACCTCTGAAATGGGTATTGAAAATCTCCATTGGGACTGAGGGCTGTAGCGGAAGACAGTTCCATGAGGTAAGATATCCCTTTGGTGAGGGACTGCTGAAAAGGATTTGCTGCTGTGGAGAAGAACGTAGTGAGAGAAGCCGCAAAGTCAATCCGACCGGCGATGCAACTCGGGTGGATAGGTGAGCGGGCTGGTCCCAGTCTCCTCTTGATTTTCAGAGCACTTTTGAGCCATAATTTGACTAATTCCTTAGTTTGGGATTTTGGCAATCTGGGCACTTTTAGTGCCTCTTTCAAGGGTCCAGGACTGCAGGGGTCCCACTTGGACGGTCAGAACTTACTCAGGCTGGGTCCAGGTACGGGTTCAAGATGACCCTGTGGCTCTGAACAGGAGGCCAGCAAAACTAGCCCATGTGAGTTGCTCGGGAGGTCCTGGGACAGATGAAGATTCAGTCCTTCTACCCAGTCAGAAGGCAGCATAACATCAGGACAGCAGGGCAGCAGTCCTTCAGAGTAGCAGTCCAGCACAGAGGCACTCCTTCCAGCAGCATGGCGGTCCATCTACCTGGCAGAGTATCCACTGGTCCAAAAGTGTACTGAAGAGTTGGTGTCTGAGGTCCTATTTCTATACTCTGGTGTCCTCCTTCTGGAAGGTGGGAAAAGTTTCTCAACAGTGGCGTTGAAGTGCACAGAATTTCTGCGTTTCCTGCCCTGGCTCCAAGCTGACTGCAGTGACAATGAGTAGGTGTTAGGCCCTTTGTGTGAAAGCAGAGCACAGGCTATTCAGTTGCAAGTGGGGATGTGCTCATCTCTGCCCCATCCTGCCAGCAGATGGCCCATTCAGACACACCTAGTCCCTATATTGTCAGACTACCTGGGAGGAATTTACACAGTCTAACTGTCAGTTACAGCCAGTCATGTGATCATGCAAGTCTTCAGGCTCAACGGGGAAAAGGGCAAAATACCAACTTTCTAAAAGTGGCATTTTTAAATCTGTAAGCAAAACCCAACTTTAACTCAACATTCACAGGGGAAAAACCAAGATCCTGAAAGCTAACACAGCCAGAACAACTTCAGTCACTCTTGCAGGCGATGCACGGGAATGGGTTGAGGCCTTCACCTACCTGGACAAGCAGAGTAGCACAGACGCCAACGTCAAGGCAAGAATCAACAAAGCAAGGGCTGCCTTCATTAAATTAAAGAAGATCTAGAGCTCCAAGAACCAAACGCTGCAAACCAAGAGCAGGCTTTTTAACACCAACATAAAAACGGTCCTTTTGAATGGCACAGAAACTTAGAGGACAACAGTCACCTCCACCAATAAAGTCCAGACCTTCATCAACTCCTGTCTGAGGGAAAAGCTCCAAATCCACTTGGCAAACACCATCTACAATAATGACCTATGATAGCAGACTTCCCAACTTCCTGCCCATGAAGAAATCATGAAAAGATGCTGGGACTGGATAGGTCACATCCTCCGCAAGCCTGCCTCAAACACCACTGGTAAGAAGTATCCAGGGACCTGTTCGGCATATCTCCCCTGATCAGCTAGGCTAGCTTGAATCCAGTGGCACAGCGAGCACGGAACCTACGTCTGCACATATCCTTGCCACTTAGGGCGACTACAGCAACACAAAATGATGATGGACGGAATGCTCAACATTGTCAAACATTCACCCCAAGTACAGAGATCTGGGCCTAAATCCATCCCTTATTAGCTCATCATGCCATTCCAGTTTGGACCCAGATAGTCTGGCTGATGAGGGGTGTTAGACCTGGCACCATTGGCGTGGGTCTCCCTTGCATTTTTTGCTTTTGCCTCCTATGTGTTTGCTGTGTGTTGGACTCCGTTTTTCTGGTCTAGATTCTTTGGGCACTTTGCCACTGCTGTTCAGTGCTAAAGTGCAAGTGCTCCCTTTGTAAATTGTTGTTATGGATTAGTGTTTCCATGATTGGCTGATTTGATTTACTAGTCAGTCCCTAGTACAGTGCACAGTGCATGCCAGGGGCCTGTAAATCAAATGCTGCTAGTGGGTTTGCTGCACTGATTGTGCCACCGACATAAGCAGCCTGTACATGTAACTCTGGCCTGCCATTGCAGAGCCTGTGTGCACTCTGGTACTGCCATGCCTAACCTTCCCTTTTCTTACATGTCAGTCACCCCTAAGGTAGGACCAAGGTACCCCTGTGGGCAGGGTGCAATGTATGTGAAAGGTAGCACATTCCCTGGTGTGTGTGTGGCATGTCCTGATAGTGAATTACTGCCAATTTGGTTTTTCACTATTGCAAGGCTACCTCTTCCCATAGGACAGAATGGGGAGTTTGTTTATAACATCTTATAAACATAACTACCCCTGGGAACAAGGTAGGACAATAACGTTTTGGATGCCTGAACTCAGAATGTTAAAATGCATCTTTTAGTGAGGGTAATTTTTACATACTGTTTTTGAAAATACCACTTTTAGAAAGTAGGTATTTTCTTGCTTAGCCATCCAGTATGCCTCTGCCTGGTTTGTGTATTGCATGTCTGGCTTTTGGATGACAGGGGCTGGAGAGGAGCAGTGGCTCCAGAGAGCCTGATGAGTCAGGGCTGGGCTGAATAGACCTGGGCTACATTTAGAGTAGGGGGAGGAGATTTCCTTTCACCTGAATGGGCCTGGTCTGCCTTCCACAATGCTGTCTCCACCTCCTGCCAGGAAGCTGCACCAGTGAAGACAAAACTGGTTTTGGCTGGGTACAGAGACTCTCTGCCTTCAGAGAACAAAGGATTTTTGTGTATAAAAAGAGGGGCCCAGACCCCAGACTTTTAGATTACATCTGGGAAATCATGAGGAACCTTTGCCAAAGAGAAGCGCCAGAGAAGCTGAGGAGGAAAACTGCTCCTGTGCTGTTTGCTGTCTGGGGTTGGCCTGCAGTGGCTACTTCCTGCTTCCTGCCAAGGAAAGGAGAAAAGGACTTTGCTGTTTGCTTTGTCACCTGCTTGAGGAAAAGATCTCCAAGGGCTTGAAACTGTGCTTGCCTCCTGTTCTGAAGTCTCAGGGACCCAAAGACTTCACCACCAGCTCCCTTGAACTGCCTTGCTAGGAGTTCTGACCTGCAAAGAAGTGCCTGCTTTTGTTTTGGACCTCTAGAGAACTGTTTTCCGCTGGGGGCTGGAAAAGTAATGCAACTTCGAGAAGCAAGACGCATCCACACCTTTTTCCGACGCATCGCCGAAGAAATCGTCGCAGCGCCTACCGGCGGCTCGAGAAATCGCTGCATGCTGCATCGAGTGCACCGATCTCCGAAGTCCGAGATCACCGCACCGATTTTGACGCAAGGCCTGCTGTGCGGCTGCAAGAGTTCACGCATCGTCCCGGATCATCACATCGAGGCGGCAAGTTTGTCGCATCGTTGGGGGATACAGTAAGAAACCGACTCAACGCCTCCCCACGCAGTAAGAAACCGAAGCATCACCTCCTCTGCGGTAAGGAACCAATGCATCACCTCCCCTGCGCTGCTGTAAGGAACCAACGCACCACCTCCCCCAGAGCAAGGAACTGACGCATTACCTTCCCTGAGTGTAAGGAACCGACTCATCACCTTCCCTGCGGCCCGGTTTGTTTGTTTGCGTGACACATCCAAGGTACTTTGTGTGAAAAGTGTTGCATCTGCAATTTGCTTTAAACTGAACTATTCCTACCATCTGAAAGTCATATTTTTATTACTGTATTGTGGATTTTTGTTTTGGTCTTGTTTTGGTTTAATAAAGATTCCTTATTTTTCTAAACTGGTGTGGTGTCCATTTGTAGTGTTTTCACTGTATTACTGTATGTGTTCACAAATGCTTTATACACTGCCTCTGAGATAAGCCTGTCTGCTCATGCCGAGCTACCAAGGCGGTGAGCAGGGGTTATTTTAGAAGTGTATCCCCCTTACCCTGACTAGAAGCAAGGGTCCCTATTTGGACAAAGGTACTTACCTCTGCCAACTAGAGACCCCCATTCCTAACAAGGGGTGACACCCTGAAACTGGTCCCAGGATGCTTGTTTCCTGTCTAGGGAGGACGTGCCCTGACAGTTCGACCTGGACTGTTCGCATAGGTAGCAGGGTCATGACTGATTTGCATATGGGTGGGTCCAAACTGGAATGGCATGGTGAGCAAATAAACAATGGATTTAGGCCCAGATCACAAAGACTTCACCACCAGCTCCCCTGAACTGCCTTGCTGGGAATTCTGACCTGCAAAGAAGTGCCTGCTGTTGTTTTGGACCTCTAGAGAACTGTTTTCCGCTGGGAGTTGGAAAAGTAATGCAACTTCGAGAAGCGAGACGCATCCGCACCTTTTTCCGATGCATCGCCGAAGAAACCATCGCAGCGCCTGCCGGCGGCTCGAGAAATCGCCGCATGACGCATCGAGTGCACCGAACTCCGAAGTCTGAGATCACCGCACCGATTTCGACGCAAGGCCTGCTGTGCAGCTGCAAGAGTTCACGCATCGTCCCGGATCATCGCATCGAGGTGCCAAGTTTGTCGCATCGTTGGGCGATACAGTAAGAAACCGACGCATCACCTCCCCATGCAGTAAGAAACCGACGCATCACCTCCTCTCCCATAAGGAACCGACGCATCACCTCCCCCAGAGCAAGGAACCGACGCATCACCTTCCCTTAGTGTAAGGAACCAACGCATCACCTTCCCTGCGGCCCGGTTTGTTTGTTTGCGTGACACATCCAAGGTACTTTGTGTGAAAAGTGTTGCATCTGCAATTTGCTTTGAACTGAACTATTCCTACCATCTGAAAGTCATATTTTTATTACTGTATTGTGGATTTTTGTGTTTGGTCTTGTTTTGGTTTTATAAAGATTACTTATTTTTCTAAACTGGTGTGGTGTCTATTTCTAGTGTTTTCACTGTATTACTGTATGTGTTCACAAATGCTTTACACACTGCCTCTGAGATAAGCCTGTCTGTTAGTGCCAAGCTACCAAGGGGGTGAGCAGGGGTTATTTTAGAAGTGTATCCCCCTTACCCTGACTAGAAGCAAGGGTCCCTATTTGGACAAAGGTACTTACCTTTGCCAACTAGATACCCCCATTTTTAGCAAGGGGTGACACCCCGAAACTGGTCCCAGGATGCTTGTTTCCTGTCTAGGGAGGATGTGCCCTGACAGTTCGACCTGGACTGTTCGCATAGGTAGCAGGGTCATGACTGATTTGCATATGGGTGGGTCCAAACTGGAATGGCATGGTGAGCAAATAAACAATGGATTTAGGCCCAGATCTCTGTACTGGGGGTGATACTGACACGTGAGTTTACCTATTCACTGTAACCTTATTCTGAAGGAGCCAGCCCTAAGTAAGAGCCCATGATCTTTCATTTCATACATAGCATAGGTCTGAATGACATCAGTCTGCCAGACCTAAGAACATTATAACAATACATCTAACCTGTGTTATTGTGTTATAATACAGTGCATCACAAACTTAGCAGCCCCACTGCAGTAGGTAGGTGTGAGATCGACAAAGAACATGACAAGCCATACACGGCAGGATAATAACTTGGCAAACTTTAATAGGGCCCTACCCAGCGCTCTCGAATTCACAGAGGTACAAAATAGCAAATTGTTTTCCTTTCAAGGAAAAACAGCTCTTCAACATTTAGTGATTGGAACTGGTAAATAAAGAACATAATTTCAAATGTTTAGAAATTGTTTTTTGTTGTGGTGTGACTGATTTAGATATTTCTGCATGGATGAGCAAGCAGTATTATGTGAGTCAGTCCTTATTTGAAGGGAAAATTGCAGTTGCAGCATGAATGAGAGAAGAAGCGAACACGCAATTTCAAGTGTGCATCAATCTGTCGTACTGAAAAAAAATAAAATGATTAATTCGAGTTAACAAGTGTAACAAACAAAAACATCGACCTATGCACTTTCACAATCATACAGCACTAATTGGAAGCTGAACTGGGACTTAGCTAAGTGGAGGACATATAACTCTTGTGTGATTTAATCAACTATAAAGCTGTTCCATGTTTATTAAGAATCTAGACCATTTATGAGGATGGCACATGTCAATTGACTTGCATGTTGCTTTCTCCTGCCTCCCATGCTCCAACCTTATGTGCCAAGTATTAAAGTCAAAGCATTATCCTTTTATGTAAAGCAGGTGACATAGGAGAAATAAAGAGATGTCTATGTAAAGACTGAAATGAACAATGCAAAAGCAGAAAACCTCTGATAAATTCTGGCTTTCTAGCTTGACTGAATTGTGTGATATTAGGAAAATCGCTTTCTTGTTTTTGATTTAATAGGCTGTAATGTTGCACCATGTATATTAAGAATCTAGGCCAAACATGCACATGCCATTTGGCTTCCATGTGACTTCTGCCTGCCAGTTACACTCTGACCTCATGGACAAAGAATTAAAGACAAAACATAAACCTTTGATGTGAAATTGGAGAAATAAAGAGATGTCCATTTAGTGGCTGAATTGCACAAAGTGAAACCAGAAAACCTTTGTGCTGATCATGACTCCCATATGTCAAAATTGGACCGTGGTGATGATTGAGGGCTGTCACCCTGCTTCATCGCTGTATCAAGAAGAGGGCCATTGCCCTGTGCAGTTCTGTGACTTAAAAAGGCTGTAGCCCTGGTGCGCTGTTACTACCCTAGAGGTGGGCGTGGTGAAGTGAGAGGGCGGTCATCTGGAGCCGCATGCAGCAAGAAAGGAGAAGCAAGCCATGACCCATGGAGGAAGAACAACGATTAAACTACTCAACAGTCTAAGAGGACCCAAGACCTGCTGCCATATTCAGGGAGGCATACTGAGTAGGCAGAGGAGAGCATATACGCCTGCTGCCTCTACCATAGCATCCAGACTTCTGCTCACCGCCAAGCTACCAAACTGCCACTCGAGAGAGAGCGGGATAGACTGAATATTGGGCCAACAGGTCTTGGGGGCAACTTGCTCTGACTGACGTGCTACGGCGCAGCGACACTTTGACTTCCTCAAACCCATCATGGAACTTCTAAGAGTTGAACGCAGTCTCAGTAGTGGGACCTAGCTGGAATGTCACCTCACATAAATGGGGAATAACCACGACCCCTTGACAGGGAAGTGGGACTCGAGAGTTGACCTAAGGAAAACTAGTGGGTCTGTCTAAGAAGACTGTCTTCATTATTTGTACACAAAACACATTGTTGGATGCACAGGAATGCCCATGCACCACCTATGTAATACCTCGATTGACTACGGTAACATAAGGCAGTGCAATTCTCTGCCTTGCATTTGTTTCTTTACAAAGCCACACATAAACTATCCTATGAGGTTATTTCCTCTTTGTATGTGTGCTGCAGAAAGCAGCAGATATGACAAGAGTAAAAAAACAGGAGAAATAAAGATATATTTTTCCTTGTTAAGCCAGCCTCAGATAAGTGCACCAGTTTGTCACAAAACTATATTTACAGGTCTTTGTAAATATGGGTTTGATCAAAATACATGGGAGGATGTACAGGAATACACAAGCACCACTCATGAAACTCCCACCTGACTCAATGTAACTCAAGGTAGCACAATACGTTGCCTTGTTTTAGTTCATTTTTTTGTTTTACAAAGCAAATGGGACTTGTGTGGCACTGTAAATCCCAAAATAGATTTTGTGTCATGGTTGTGCCAAACAAGTGACCAGATGCAAAATATGGGCCTCAACTTAAACATTTATCTTTTTAAAACTATGCCAGAACGAAATTGGCAGCAAGGAGAAACATGACAGTAAGTTTGTTCTGCTTAATTGATTGCAAGGTCTGCATTTTAAAATATCTTATGAGGTGAAGACAACTGCTGCAGAAATCTTTGTGTTCCCAGTAAATGTAAGAGAATAATAATAATGGTAAGATAACTCTGGTGGTTAACGCATTTGCTGGAGTGGTCTGATTTTTGTCTAGTCCCAGTTTTGACTCAAAGTAGCATCGAGGGTTAATGTAGCTCCTCCAAAGCACATCATGTAACATGCAGATGACAGAATTTTATTTTATGTAGATAGGTAATTGGGTTACTGCTTTCAACACAGAGATCCTTTTGTTACTTGCAGTCCATTGTAATCCTTCTATTATATCAGAATGAGCTTGAGGAAAGATATGAGATTCCTACACCTTGTAACCTTCACTGTCTTATGTAACACATCCTGTGCATTCATTTAAATGCTTGTATGATTTTCTGTTAATGTAATATGTATGTGCGATATAATGTGCTCCAACTCCCTGCATTGGGAGGAATAGCACTAGCAAGGAAATGCAAAATAGTGGTATGTAAATTGTTATTTGAGTAACTAGTGGAACACACCTACACATCTGACATTCGTACAGTACATGCTTAGCTCTTATTTACAGGGACTGAACACAGTCAAAAGCATGCCTCTCTTATGTACTTTTGAAGTGCTAACAAGATGTGTGCCTTTGTTTCCCCTCCATTCCTTTTACATCTATGTAGGAGGCCAAGATACTTGAACAAACGGAGGCCTGTTGGCCCCATAAATTCAGACTTTGTTATGGACCAAGCCAAAGTCCGAAATAGGAAAGCCCCGTCACTGCCTGCACGTTTCTGCTCAGAACAAAAGCAGACAACATGCAAATGCTGCTCAATGTGTCCTGGTGTCTTAAATTACACCGGGACAAGTTCAGCATATTTCAGTGGGACCCTGTGAAAATAGTGGGAAGACACAGGACCATATTATCAAGAAAGGCGTAAAGATTATCGCCGCTTTAGAGGCAGGATACTGCCGCTAAAGCGGCGATAAGGGGCTTGATAATATGCCTAGAGAATTCCAATAGAAGCCCAGGTTTGATGTCCTTGACACCAGAACCTGGGCTTCTATTGGAATTCTCTAGGGCATATTATCAAGCCCCTTATCGCCGCTTTAGCGGCAGTTTCATGCCGCTAAAGCGGAAATAATCTTTGCGCCGTTCTTGATAATATGGCCCACAGTGTACTCGCTTGTACGCCCGACTTGTGGTCTGGTACACCCTAGCAGAGGACAGGACTGTGAGCCTCACACAGTGCAGCCAAACTGTACCTCAGTTAGAGGTGCCTGACTGTGAGCCTCTCACTGTGTGGCTTGACTGTTTCCTGATAATAGAAAAAGAGGGAGGTACCCTAATACTCAGAAAAGGGACGGGGTAGCACAACAAAGAACAAAAAAGTCCCTAATCAAGACAAGCGTAAATATGTGGATCATGTGTTGGACAACAGGCTATGCAGTACAATAAATAAATACAGTTGCAATAAATTCAGAGTGCAGTGAGTATCAATTAGATACAAAAAGACAAGACGGTGCATAAAAACAATATTCCAACAAGTTTTCTTGTGATGTACACCAACAATATTGTATTCCTAGCATGAGATGTTTTTAAGCCTACATGTAATTGTATTGTCTAAATTTTAATAAATTGTTATACTGATACATTAGTTTGAATATTGTTTTTATGCACCTTCTTGTCTTTTTGTATCTAATTGATACTCACTGCACTCTGAATTTATTGCAACTGTATTTATTTATTGTACTGCATAGTCTGTTGTCCAACACATGATCCACATATTTACACTTGTCTTGATTAGGGACTTTTTTGTTCTTTGTTGCCTGTTTCCTGAGCAGAGGGGCTGGACTGTGAGCCTCCTACAATGAGGCAGAACTGTAACACTGAGCAGAAAAGATGGACAATGAGCCTCTCACAGTGAGGTAGAACTGTGCCACAGAGCAGTGGGGCCAGACTGTAGACTTCTCACAGCATGGCGGAACTGTACACCAGAGCAGAGGATCCAGATTGTGTGCCTCCGACAGTTTGGCCGGAGTGTACTGTTAGAAATGGGGGTCTCTAGTTGGCAAGGGCTTGCACCTTTGTCCAAGTAGGGACCCTTCTTCCTAGTCAGGATAAGGGAGTTACACTCCTAAAATAACCCCTGCTCACCCCCTTGGTAGCTTGGCACGAGCAGTCAGGCTTATTCTAGAGGCAGTGTGTAAAGCGTTTGCACAAAACCAACAGTAATACAATGTAAGCACTACAAACGGACACCACACCAGTTTAGAAAAATATCCAATATTTTTATATACTTAAAACAAGACCAAATACGATAAAAATCCACTATACAGTACTTCAAAAATAGTTACTTCTCAAAATGTCTTTAAGTTGAAAAACACAGTTCGTACGAGTCGGTAGCTTGGTCCGAGCCTACCGCGATGCTGAAAACAACAGAGTCTCGCAGTTCCCGCTGACCGCGTCGGTACGGGCCAGCAACAGCGGGACAGATTCGTTCACAGTACCTTTCTTCGTGCGGCTCCCACAGGCGTGGAGAGTCGGTCTTCGCACCCGTCGTGATCGCGATGCAAAATGGAAGCGGTGCAAGGTGCGGTGTCCCTCGATGCGGTGCGAGCAGCGGCTCGGTGACGATCGTGCAGACGGCATCGGTGAGACCAAGGCTGGCGGTGCAGGGCGAGTCGGTGCTCGATGCGGTGCTGGCAGGTTGCGGTGCGGGTGACAGAGCCGGTTGTGGCGTTCGTCGCGGTCACGGTGCAAGGTGGAAGCGGTGCAAGGTGCGGTGTCCCTCGATGCGGTGCGAGCAGCAGCTCGGTGACGATCGTGCAGACGGCGTCGGTGAGACCAAGGCTTGTGGTGCAGGGCGAGTCGGTGCTCGATGCGGTGCTGGCAAGTTGCGATGCGAGCGACAGAGCCGGTTGGCGGGAATTGGCGCTGGCCGAGCCGGACAGCTGTGCGTGACGAGTCGGTCACGGGTGTCGAGCCAGCAGCGATCGTGTCCGTGAGCCCCGGCCAGCGAGGTGAAGCGAGGCGATGCAGGTCGCGGTGTCTCTCGATGTGGTGCAGGCAGCGGCTCGGTGACGGAGTCGGTGAGACCAAGGCTTACGGTGCAGGGCAAGTCGGTGCGGCTTGCGGTGCCTTCGGGACACAAGGCCAGCGACGGAGTCGGTTGACAGAGTCGGTCGCGGTTCCCTCTTCTTTGTGGCAACTGAAACAGCAGTTCCAGGAGCGGTACCCAGAGGTTGGTGAAGTCTTTGCAGTCCCTGAGACTTCTTAACAGGAGGCCAGCTCAGTTCAGGCCCTTGGAGATACTCAGCACAAGTAGAGAAAGTTCAGTCCAGTCCTTTAACTGCCCAAGGCAGAAGCAGCAGCTGCAGGCCAACCCAACAAAGCAACAACACAGCAAAGGGGCAGTACTCCTCCTGGCAGCTCTTCCAGCTCTTCGTCTTGGCAGGTTCCTTGATTCCAGCGAGATCTAAAGTTCTGGGGTTTGGGTCCCCCTTTTTATCCTCAATTTCTCTTTGTTCTCTGAAGGCAGACCTTTGCCTAGTCCAAACCAGTTCTGGTCAGTCCTGGAGCACTTTGTTGACAAGTCTCCTTCTTTCCTTTTGCAGTGTAGGCCAGGGACATCAGACACACCACAGGAGGTGGAGCCAGCATTGTGGAAGGAAGGCACAGCCCTATTCAGGTCCCAGGTGCAACTCCTCCCACCCATCTACATGTAGATCTTGCTATTCAGCCCTGGGCTGACTCACCCTGTCTCCTGGAATCCCCAGCCCCTGTCACTCACACTCCAGACAAGGAATACACAACCTAGCAGAGGCAGGCTTGGATGGTTAGACAAGAAAATTCCTACTTTCTAAAAGTGGTATTTTCAAACACAGAATGTTAAAACCAACTTCACTAAAAGATGCATTTTATCATTCTGAGTTCAGGCATACTAAACTCGAATTTCTACCATGTTCCCTGGGTCAGTTAGGATCATAGGATGTAATAATCAAAACTGCCCATTCTGGCCTATGGGGAACAGGTAGCCTTGCCATAGTGAAAAACAAAGTAGGCTGTAATTCACTATCAGGACATGCCACACACACCAGGGCATGTCCTACCTTTCACATACAATGCACCCTGCCCACAGGGGTACCTTGGGCCTACCTTAGGGGTGACTAACATGTAGAAAGGGAATGTTTAGGGACTTGCAAGTGTGTGCACTTGCCAAGTCAACATGGCAGCCCCAGGCTGCGCACAGGCTCTGCAATGGTAGGCCAGAGTTACACTTTACGGGCTGTTTGCGTGGGTAGCACAATCCAGTGCTGCAGCCCACCAACAGCATTTGATCTATAGGCCCCGGCACTCGCAGTGCACTTTACTAGGGACTGACACATAGATCAAATAGGCCAATCATGGAAATACCAATCCATACACATTTTATACAGGAGCACTTGAACTTTCCCTCTGGACAGCAGTGAGGAAAGTGCGCAGAATAATTACACCAGCAAAAACAGAGTCAAAAACGGGAGGTTAGAAAGCAAAAAGTCAGGGGAAACACGCCAGAAGATGCCAAGTCTAACACATGTCCCGTCCAGCTGAAAGTAGGGAGAACTACCCAACCCCATTGGAGTTCTCTTCACTAAGGCGGAAGAACCTGGACAGACCATCTGCGTTGGCGTGTTCTGTACCAGGGCGGTGTTCCACCGTAAAGTCCATTCCCTGTAGGGAGATGGACCACCTCAGCAGTTTTGGATTCTCACCCCTCATTTGCATCAACCATCTGAGGGGCCTGTGGTCTGTCTGAACCCGCAAGTGAGTCCCAAACAGGTAGGGTCTCAGCTTCTTCAGTGCCCAGACCACAGCAAAAGCTTCCCTTTCTATGGAACTCCACCTCTGTTCCCTGGGGAGTAGTCTCCTGCTAAGGAAGACTACAGGCTGATCCAGGCCCTCTTCGTTCAGTTGTGAGAGCACCGCTCCCACACCATGCTCTGAAGCGTCAGTCTGCACGATGAATTCTTTGGAGAAGTCAGGTGCCTTGAGCACGGGTGCCGTGCACATGGCGGCCTTCAGGGCATCAAAAGCTTTCTGGCAGGACTCAGTCCAGATCACCTTCCCGGGCTGCTTCTTCGAAGTCAGCCCTGTTAAGGGGGCAACGATGGTGCCATAGCCCTTAACAAATCTCCTATAGTAGCCGGTGAGACCTAAGACGGCTCTCACCTCTGTCTGGGTCTTGGGGGGCTCCCAAGCCAGAATGGTGTCAATCTTGGGTTGTAGGGGTGCCACCTGGCCGCTTCCTACCTGGTGTCCCAAGTACACCACAGAACCCTGCCCGATCTGGCACTTACTGGCCTTGATCGTGAGGCCTGCACCTTGCAGAGCCCTCAACACTTTCTCAAGGTGCTGTAAATGTTCTTCCCAGCTGGAACTGAACACAGCAATGTCATCCAGGTAGGCGGCACTGAAATCCTCCAGTCCAGCCAACACCTGATTGACCAACCTCTGAAAGGTGGCAGGGGCATTCTTCAACCCAAAGGGCATCACCCGAAATTGGTAATGACCTTCTGGGGTTGAGAATGCTGACCTCTCCTTGTCCCCATCGGTTAAGGCAATCTGCCAGTACCCAGATGTTAAATCAAACATGCTGAGGAACCGGGCAGCTCCCAACCGATCAATGAGCTCATCAGCTCTGGGGATGGGGTGCGCGTCAGTCCTGGTGACGGCATTGAGCCCACGGTAGTCCACCAAAACCGGTGGCACCGGGTGCAGCAGCCTTTGGGACCAAGACCACTGGGCTGGCCCAAGGACTGTTGGAGGGCTCAATCACCCCTAACGCCAACATCTTAGAGACCTCCTCCTTGATGCTGGCCCTGACCCGGTCAGTCAACCTGTAAATCTTGTGCTTCACAGGAGGGCTGTCACCAGTGTCCACGTCATGGGTACACCAGTAAGTAACACCGGGGGTCAGAGAGAACAGTGGTGCGAACTGTCCCAACAACTGGTGACAGTCCCCCTGCTGCTCCTGAGTCAGTGTAGGGGAGAGGATCACACCCTCCACTGACCCATCATGCTCCTTGGTAGACAGGAGGTCAGGGAGAAGCTCGCGCTCCTCTTCCACCCCATCATCTGTCACCAGGAGCATACTCACTTCGGACCTCTCGAAGTGGGGCTTGAGGCGGTTCACGTGAAGGACCCTCAAAGGGTTCATTGGAGCCTGCAAATCCACCAGGTAGGTGACGTCACTTTTGCGCTCCACCACCTCATATGGCCCAGTTCACTTGTCCTGCAAGGCACAAGGTTCCACTGGGGCCATGACCCATACTTTTTGCCCAGGTTGAAATTCGACCAGAGTGGCATTCTGGTCATACCACCTCTTCATTTCTTCCTGGCTTGCCTCTAGGATCGCCTGAGCGAGTTTCCTGAAGCGGGCAGTTTGGTTTCTAAAGGCCAGCATGTAACTAAACACATCCTGGGGAGTTTTCCTGGGAGATGCCTCCCAGCCTTCTTTTACCAAACTCAGAGGTCCTCTGACAGGGTGGCCATACAGGAGCTCAAAGGGGCTGTACCCAAGAGACTTCTGAGGCACCTCCCTGTATGCAAAGAGTAGGCATGGCAAGAGGACGTCCCACTTACGCCTCATGGGTTCTGTTAGACCCTTGATCATGCCTTTCAAGGTCTGGTTGAATCTCTCCACCAGACCGTTTCCTTGTGGGTGGTAAGGCGTGGTGAACTTGTAGGTTACACCACACTCCTTCCACAGGGATGTCATATACTTGGATATGAAATTGGTCCCCCTGTCAGAAACTACCTCTCTGGGGAAGCCCACACGGGAAAAGATCCCCATTAACGCCCGGCCCACCACTGGTGCCGTCGTTGTCCTGAGAGGGATTCCCTCCGGGTACCGGGTGGCATGGTCCACCAAGACCAGGATGTACCTGTTGCCCATGGCTGTCTTGGGATCCAGTGGCCCCACAATATCCATCCCTACCCTTTCAAAGGGTGTTCCAACAACAGGAAAAGGTTTGAGAGAAGCTTTGACCTTCCTCCCACTCTTACCACTTGCCTGGCAAGTTTGGCAAGACCTACAGTGTGCATCTGACTGCCTTCGCATTTGGGGCCAAAAGAAGTGGGTGACAAGCCTGTCAAAGGTCTTGTCCTGCCCCAAATGTCCTGCCAAAGGCACGTCATGAGCCAGACCCAGTAGGAAGGTCCTGAAGCGCTGGGGTACCACCAGCACACGGGCTGACCCAGGCTCAGCAACCTTAGGCTCACTGTATAGGAGACCATTCTCCCAGTAGATCAGATGTGACCCGGACTGATTACCAGCTGCCTGGTCTGCAGCCTGCCGCCGCAGACCCTCCAGAGTAGGGCACTCGTTCTGCTCCCTGCAGAACTCCTCCCTGGTGGGACCCGCTTCTTGCTGCCAATGGGTCAGCTCAGAGATGTCTCCCAGTTCGGCTACCTGCTCCCCTGTAGGTACCGGGGCGTCCCCCTCGAGGTCCGCCTCCTCCCAGTCCGTGGGAACTTCGGGGGCCGGTTTCCCGCACCCCCTGCCCTTCCTCTTGGCAGGGACTTGGGCCATTGTTACAGGCTCCAAGTCCTCTTGATCACCCTTTCTGGCTGCCATTGACCGAGTAGACACGCATGCCCCACTCTGGCAACCCAAGCATCTCCAAGTGAGACCTGAGCTCAACATCCTTACATAAGGACTGCTCCAGGTCGTTACCTAGCAGACAATCTACAGGCATGGTAGGGCTCACAACCACCCTCAAGGGACCTGAGACCCCCCCCCATTCAAAGGGAACATGCGCCACCATACACTGGCGCTCAGAGTTGTCCACAGCAACTACTTGGTGGAATGCCCCTGGGACTACCTGCTTCTCAGAGACCAGGTGACACCGGACTGAGGTCACACTGGCTCCAGTATCTCTGAGAGCCTCTACCCTTTTCCCATTAATGGTCACCCAGGTGCTATATTTCTTTGTGTTAGGGGGCACCTGGTTTCCAAGGACCATCTCACTGTCCCCTAGTGAGACAAGGGTCATGTCTGCGGGATCCCCTCCCTCCTGTGGGCACCCCTCCTCCCCAAGCGCTACACTAGCCAACACCTTGGTCTGCCCACCAGTGGGTGGCTGCGTCCCCTTCGGGCACCTGGGGTCCCCCTTCATGTGACCCACCTGGTCACATGCATAACACTTGCGGGGGCTGGTCTCAGCAGGCTTTCCTGTAGAGACCCCTTTCTTCTTATCACCTGGGGGATGGGAACCTTTCCCTGGGTACTAGTTTGGGGCCCTTTAGAGAACTCCTGATTTTACCCTTGTCCCCCCCACTCTTCTGCTGGGGACCCTGCCCACCTTTGGCTGAGTCTCCCCCAAACGCTTTCTTGTGGACCCTGGTACTCACCCAGCGGTCCGCCTCCATAGCAAGCTTTCTGGGGTCAGTTAGCTTACTGTCAACTAGGTGCTGGCGCAGATCTGCAAAACATAGACTAGACAAGTGCTCCCATGCAATCAAATTTTAGAGCCCCTGAAAATCTGTTACATTACTGCCCTTCACCCAACCATCCAGCGACCTACAGAACATATCCACACATTCCAACCAAGTGTTGGCCTCAGGCTTTTTACTGGACCTAAACTGATCCCTGTACTTTTCAGGTGTGAGCCCATATCTAGTGAGGAGAGCGTCTTTCATGTCAGCATAGGTGAGGTCCTGCCCCTTACCCAAAGCTATCAGAGTATCCCTAGCTTCCTCTGGAAAGAGAGGCCACAACCCCGCTCCCCAGTTCCTCTCAGGGACCCCATTCATATGAATAGACGACTCGTACCCTTGAAACCACCTTTGAATGTCATCACCCTTCTTGTACTCTTTACCTACATTCTTGGGGATGTGTACGATCCTGTCTGTGTGTGCTGAAGAATTGCTGCCACCATCTGAGCCGGTTCTATTCTTTAGCTCCAGCTCCTTGATAATTCTCTCATGATCTAACATCATCTTCTTTTCCTCCATGGCTATTCTCTTGTCTTCCCTCTCACTTTCTATTCTGAGTTTCTCCAATTCAAACCTCCTTACTTCCCGCCTGTCCTCCAGCTCTTCTGGGGACAATCTGCTGCTGCCTGGTCTGGAGGGTTCCCCCCTCCCAAAAGCACATCCACCCTAGGAACAGGCTCCTCCACCTCTCCAGTGAGATCACCAGATTGCTCACTGGCATGTCTAGCTGCTACCCAGGCCCACAGCTCCTTCTGTAGCTCATCCTTCCTGGTGAGGCCTCTGACCTGGACTTTCAGGTTCTTGCAAATCGATTTTAACTCCTTGACATTGTAGGCTTCCAATCGATCCTCCTCAAAGGCAATTTCTACTGATGCAATTGATGATACTATAGATTCAGGCATGTTGAAGTAGCAAGTTCAAACTGGCAAGATCAAAAATAGGCCAAAAGAAAAAGAACCTGTATGTGGTACGTATTGGTCTGTGATATGGTAGTAGTGCACACCAATCACTGTAAGTCAAGTGCAAACACAAGTCCTATCCTCACCGCTGACAACCAATGTTAGAAATGGGGGTTTCTAGTTGGCAAGGGCTTGCACCTTTGTCCAGGTAGGGACCCTTCTTCCTAGTCAGGATAAGGGAGTTACACTCCTAAAATAACCCCTGCTCACCCCCTTGGTAGCTTGGCACGAGCAGTCAGGCTTATTCTAGAGGCAGTGTGTAAAGCGTTTGCACAAAACCAACAGTAATACAATGTAAGCACTACAGGCCTGATTCACAGAACTAACTTACGTCAAAATCCTAAACTTACAACAATTTTGTTATTCACAGAATGAACTTACACATTTGGGTATTCACAGAATGAACTTACACATTTGGGTATTCACAGAATGAACTTACAACAATTTGGGTATTCACAGAATGAACTTACACATTTGGGTATTCACAGAATGAACTTACAACAATTTTGGTATTCACAGAATGAACTTACACATTTGGGTATTCACAGAATGAACTTACAACAATTTTGGTATTCACAGAATTAACTTACTCATTTTGGTATTCACAGAAGGCACTTACTCATCAATGAGTAAGTGCCTTCTGTGAATACTAAAATTAGTAAGTTACACAAAATGTGTAAGTTACACAAAATGTGTAAGTTACACAAAATGAGTAAGTTACACAAAATGTGTAAGTTACACAAAATGTGTAAGTTACACAAAATGTGTAAGTTACACAAAATGTGTAAGTGTCTTCTGTGAATACCAAAATGAGTAAGTTCATTCTGTGAATACCAAAATGGTAGTAAGTTTAGGATTTTGTCGTAAGTTAGTTCTGTGAATCGGGCCCTACAAACGGACACCACACCGGTTTAGAAAAATATCCAATATTTTTATATACTTAAAACAAGACCAAATACGATAAAAATCCACTATACAGTACTTCAAAAATAGTTACTTCTCAAAATGTCTTTAAGTTGCAAAATACGTTGAAAAACACAGTTCGTACGAGTCGGTAGCTCGGTCCGAGCCTACCGCGATGCTGAAAACGAGTCTCGCAGTCCCGCTGACCGCGTCGGTACGGGCCAGCAACAGCGGGACAGATTCGTTCACAGTACCTTTCTTCGTGCGGCTCCCACAGGCGTGCGAGTCGGTCTTGGCACCCGTCGTGATCGCGATGCAAAATGGAAGCGGTGCAAGGTGCGGTGTCCCTCGATGCGGTGCGAGCAGCGGCTCGGTGACGATCGTGCAGACGGCGTCGGTGAGACTAAGGCTGGCGGTGCAGGGCAAGTCAGTGCTCGATGCGGTGCTGGCAGGTTGCGGTGCGGGTGACAGAGCCGGTTGTGGTGTTCGTCGCGGTCACGGTGCAAGGTGGAAGCGGTGCAAGGTGCAGTGTCCCTCGATGCGGTGCGAGCAGCGGCTCGGTGACGATCGTACAGACGGCGTCGGTGAGACCAAGGCTTGCGGTGCAGGGTGAGTCGGTGCTCGATGCGGTGCTGGCAAGTTGCGTTGCGAGCGACAGAGCCGGTTGGCGGGAATTGGCGCTGGCTGAGCCGGACAGCTGTGCATGACGAGTCGGTCACGGGTGTCGAGCCAGCAGCGATCGTGTCGGTGAGCCCCGGCCAGCGAGGTGAAGCGAGGCGATGCAGGTCGCGGTGTCTCTCGATGTGGTGCAGGCAGCGGCTCGGTGACGGAGTCGGTGAGACCAAGGCTTACGGTGCAGGGCGAGTTGGTGCGGCTTGCGGTGCCTTCGAGACACAAGGCCAGTGACGGAGTCGGTTGACAGAGTCGGTCGCGGTTCCCTCTTCTCTGTGGCAACTGAAACAGCAGTTCCAGGTGCGGTACCCAGAGGTTGGTGAAGTCTTTGCAGTCCCTGAGACTTCTTAACAGGAGGCCAGCTCGGTTCAGGCCCTTGGAGATACTCAGCACAAGTAGAGAAAGTTCAGTCCAGTCCTTTCACTGCCCAAGGCAGAAGCAGCAGCTACAGGCCAACCCAACAAAGCAACAACACAGCAAAGGGGCAGTACTCCTCCTGGCAGCTCTTCCAGCTCTTCGTCTTGGCAGGTTCCTTGATTCCAGCGAGATCTAAAGTTCTGGGGTTTGAGTCCCCTTTTTATCCTCAATTTCTCTTTGTTCTCTGAAGGCAGAGAGGCCTTTGCCTAGTCCAAACCAGTTCTGGTCAGTCCTGGAGCACTTTGTTGACAAGTCTCCTTCTTTCCTTTTGCTGTGTAGGCCAAGGACATCAGACACACCACAGGAGGTGGAGCCAGCATTGTGGAGGGAAGGCACAGCCCTATTTGAGGTCCCAGGTGCAACTCCTCCCACCCATCTACATGTAGATCTTGCTATTCAGCCCTGGGCTGACTCACCCTGTCTCCTGGAATCCCCCAGACAAGGAATACACAACCTAGCAGAGGCAGGCTTGGATGGTTAGACAAGAAAATACCTACTTTCTAAAAGTGGTATTTTCAAACACAGAATGTTAAAACCAACTTCACTAAAAGATGCATTTTATCATTCTGAGTTCAGGCATACTAAACTCGAATTTCTACCATGTTCCCTGGGTCAGTTAGGATCATAGGATGTAATAATCAAAACTGCCCATTCTGGCCTATGGGGAACAGGTAGCCTTGCCATAGTGAAAAACGAAGTAGGCTGTAATTCACTATCAGGACATGCCACACACACCAGGGCATGTCCTACCTTTCACATACAATGCACTCTGCCCACAGGGGTACCTTGGGCCTACCTTAGGGGTGACTAACATGTAGAAAAGGGAAGGTTTAGGGACTTGCAAGTGTGTGCACTTGCCACGTCGACATGGCAGCCCCAGGCTGCGCACAGGCTCTGCAATGGCAGGCCAGAGTTACACTTTACGGGCTGTTTGCGTGGGTGGCACAATCCAGTGCTGCAGCCCACCAACAGTATTTGATCTATAGGCCCCGGCACTCGCAGTGCACTTTACTAGGGACTGACACATAGATCAAATAGGCCAATCATGGAAATACCAATCCATACACATTTTATACAGGAGCACTTGCACTTTCCCACTGGACAGCAGTGAGGAAAGTGCGCAGAATCATTACACCAGCAAAAACAGAGTAAAAAACGGGAGGTTAGAAAGCAAAAAGTCAGGGGAAACACGCCAAAAGATGCCAAGTCTAACATGTACCCTGTGCAGAGGGGCTGTATAGTGAGTCTCTTACAATGTGGCTGGACTGTACCCTGCGCAGAGAGGCTGGACTGTGAACCTCTTATAGTGCAGCAAGAGTGTACCACAAACAGGGGGGGAGTACTGGGATCCTTTCATAGTGTGACAGAACTATATCTTTGAGCAGAGAGGCCAGACTGTGAGCCTCTTGCAGCTGACTGAAATGTACCCCCTGGCAGAGGGGCCAGACTCTAAGCCTCTCGAAAACTCTCACCAGTGGCCAAACTGTACCACCTAAGGGAGGGACCTGACTGTGAGTCTCTCACAGAGTGGTGGAACTCGGTACTCTCTGCATATTGATCCCTGCCGGAACACATCTTTGATGATGAAGAATGTCAGCATTGTATTTTTTATATAAATGTACTTTTCAATGCAAGCAGTGTGCACAGCCATGTCTACCAAAAATTCATTCAAGAAGGAGAAACCAAAAACCAATGGAGATACATCATGTTCGATTCCAGGGCTTTGAGTTGGATGAAAACATGCTGGGGTCTCTAAAAGGGGCTTGGTCTATGTAATTAAAGGTGTGGCTTAAATATGTAAACTAAAAATCTGTGCTTTAATAATAGGGGGATGGGAGCACCCTGCCTCACATGAATGTTGCCACAGTCCTCTCAGGTCTCAGTACCTCTCACTGGCGCATTTCCAAGGGCTAGTCAGCTTTCTGGCTCAAGGGAGCCTTTTTAAACAGAAGCGGGATGAGAGCACAATGCCTCACATCACAGCACAGTTCACCCCTTAGCATTATGGTAAATGCAGTACAATGTTTGCGCTTAGTTGAATATTAGCTGTAGTTTTTCACCAGAGTTGATGCAGATAGTGCTGTAAATCTCTAGACATGTCTTTCTAGATTATATCCTTCATCAATTGAAATTTTTAAAAATGTATTGAATTAGGGTTTGCTGAGAATGCTGCCACAGACCTCTCAGTTCTCAGTACCTCTTACTGGCAGAGGTGCATCTCCAAAAGCTCGTCAGCTCGCTGGCTCAAGGGAGCCTTTTTAAACAGAATCAGGATGGGAGCATGCTGCCTCACATCACAGCACAGGTCACTCCTTAGCATTATGGTAAATACAGTACAATGTGTGCGCTTACTTGATTATTAGCTGTAGTTTTTCACAAGAGATGGTGCAGATAGTGATGTAAATCTCTAGACATGTATTTCTGGATTTTACCCTTCATCAATTGAGATTTTAAAAAAAGGAATTACATTAGGGTTTGCTGAGAATGCTGCCACAGTCCTCTCAGGTCGAAGTACCTCTCACTGGCGCACAGGTGCATCTCCAAAAACTCGTCAGCTCGCTGGTTCAAGGGAGCCATTTTTTTAAACAGAAGTGGGTGGGAGCATACTGCCTCACATCACAGCACAGTTCGCCCCTTAGCCTTATGGTAAATGCAGCACAATTGCAGTACAATTGCGCTTAATTGAATATAAGCTGTTGTTTTTCACCAGTCGTGCTTTAATAGTGTGCCACCTAACTGGTATTTTACTGATTCTCTTTGCCTGCTGTTATTTTGACCAGAAATATAACACATCTCACAGATTACTGTACTATGCAAGGGTTTTGGTGATGGTGACCCACCTGAACAAACAATGGGGATAAGATGAGTTGCACTATGGTAATCCTTACTTAGGATCTACTACTAGGGATTTTGTATTGTTTTAATATTTTGGCCTGTTATTACACTATACCTGATGGCTGGCTTATGGGAAAGCTTATGAAAAATCACAGTAAGTCTGAGTTCTTTATGGTGACAAGCCAATGATAAAAGTTATAGGCTTGATTGTTTATACTGACAAGTTATGATTAAGGCGGCAGACCTGTCATATTTGTTGTGAAATAGCCATTTAAGGGTAGAATATTATTACTTTGCATTAAAGCCAACAGATAAGCGTTTTGTTACATTGAATCTCACAGATTACCACAGAAGGCCATTATTTTGATGCGGGTATTCCCTGTGACAAACAGTGGGTATAGAAGACTTTTATGTCAAAATTCTTATTAAGCCCTCTTAGGAGAGACAATATTTTGCTTTGCCAGATGAACATTTCTATACTAAGTAATTTATTGACTGCATATCTGATGGTTGGCTTCTAGGAAATCTTATGCTCAGCTGTTAATGGTGATATGCCATTAATAACAGGTGTGATTAGTTCATGTGAGGTCATAACAGTGCATTGCGGCGGCATAAGTTATAGTTAGATCAGGTAAATTTTACTGCTAAAGTTCTATGGTTTTGTGTGTGTGTGTGTGTGTGTGAAATCTGAGCCTAACTATAATGCCTCTGTAACCTTTGTTTTTTCTGAAAATTTCTAAGGTTTTCTTATTTCTATTTCGTAACTAACGTTCCTGTAACCCGTGTTTTTTTTCAGTGAATTTCTACAGTTTTTTAATGTTATTTCCTAACAAAAACATCCCTGTAATCTTTGGTTTCTTTAGTGAATCTCAATTTTTTTTTCCTAACCTGTAACCTTTGAGAGTGGGTGAGTGAGTGGTTGTATGGGTCTGTGAGTGGGTGTGTGAGTGGCTATATAGGTTTGTGAGTGGGTGTGTGAGTGTCTGTATGGGCCTATGAGTGGGTGTGTGAGTATCTGTATGAGTCAGTGGGTGGGAATGTGAGTGGCTGTATGGGTCTATGACTGGGTGTGTGAATGTCTGTGAGTGTATGAATGGGTGTGTGAGTAGTTTTGAGTGTGTGAGTTGGTGTATGAATAGTTTTGTGGGTCAGTGAGTTGGTGTTTGAGTGGCTGTATGAGTCTGTGAGTGGGTGTGTGAGTAGTTGTTTGGGTGTGTGAGTAGCTGTATTGGTCTGTAAGTGGATGTGTGAGTGGCTGTTTGGGTCAGTGAGTAGCTGTGTGAGTGTTTTTGTGGGTGTGTGAATGGGTATGTGAGTGGCTGTATGGGTCTGTGAGGGGTAGGAGTAGTTATGTGGGTACATGAGTCAATGTGTGAGTGACTGTATGGGTGTGTGAGTGGCTGAGTGGGTCAGTGAGTAGATGTGAGAGTGGCTTAATGGGTGTGTGAGTGGGTGTCTGATTAGCTATGTGAGTGTGTCAGTAGCTGTGTGAGTGACTGGGCCAGAACAGAACAGAAACACAAAAAGCACACTTTCTGGACCAACAATTAGCTTTCTGCCAGTAGGTAATATACTATAATATATACATAGCTTACATCACTGATGACATGGTCAGTGACATCACTGATGACATCACTGATGACATCTCAAATGACATCACTGATGACATCATCAAGTGAATGTAAGTGTTTTCTAAGAGTTTATGAGTGTTAAACATATATAATAACCTATAATGGGTGAATGAGTGGGCTTGACAGTGCCTCAATAAGTGTGTGTCAGTCTCTAAGTGAGTCCATGAGTGTCTGAGTGAGTCTGTGAGTGGGTGTGTGAGTCTCTGAGTGGTTGCCTGAGTACCTGAGTGACTGTCTGAATGGGTGCATGAGTGTCTGAGTGGTCTCCTGAGTGGGTGTGGTGAGTGTCTGAGTGGGTCTGTGAGTGGGTGTCAGAGTGCCTGAGTAGGTTTGCACCTGCCTCAATAAGTATGTCAGTCAGTCTGTGGGGGAGTGCATGAATCTCTGAGTGGGTCTGTGAGTCTGTGAGTGGGTCTGTGAGTGGGTACATAAGTTTCTGAGTAGGTCTATAAGTGGGTACATGAGTGTCTCAGTCGGTCTGTGAGTAGATGTATGAGTATCTAAGTGGATCTGTGAGTGTGTGCGTGAGTGTCTAAGTGGGTATGTGAGTGGGTGTATGAGTCTCTGAGTAGGTTTGTGAGTGGGTGTATGAGTTTCTCATTGGGTCTGTGAGTGAGGACGTACGTTTCTGAGTGGGTCTGTGAGTAGATGTGTGAGTGTTTGAGTGCTCTCTGGTTTCCCCTCTTCTGCTCTAGATATGCCTTTTCTGATCATTTTTCTACTCTCCATTTTGCATTTTCTTTTCATTTTTCTGCCATCTGTTTTGCCCTCTTCTGCTTTGTTTTGCCTTTTCTGCTCATGTTTCTACCCTCTGTTTTGCCTTTCCTGCTGATTTTCCTGCCCTCTGTTTTGCCTTTCCTGCTCACTTTTCTGCCCTCTAGTTTGTTTTCTGCTTGTTTTTCTGCCCTCTGTTTTGCATTTTCTGCTAGTTTTTCTGCCCTCTGTTTTACCTCTTATGACCCCGTAGACCACCACCTTGCTGGGGCTCTACTGGTATTAAGGAGGGGGCAATGGGGACACCCCTCCATTAAGCTCCTAGAGCCCCGGGAACCACCACCTCCCGACAGCTTTATTTATACCAAAGTATGAGGACCGAATGGACCCCCTTCCTGGAACTTTCATGTGCCCTGGGGACCACCATCTCCCTAAGGCTAACTCATAAATTATGGGGACACCCAGAATAAAGAGACTGGACCCCGAGGGATGGGACCCGGGGCTGAAATTGACCCGGGTAGGTCAGTTGCATGGCCCCACTCCCCACAGTGTAATGACTGGGCCTTGGGGATGGGGTCCCCAGGGCCAAAATTGGCCAGGGGAGGGAGGCCACATGGCCCCACATAATTAAAATGATATATTTTAAAAGGCTGGGTCATTTGAGATGTCATCAGTGATGTCACTGACCATGTCATGAGTAGAACTACTGAACTAATAAACCTGCACTATGTGGTATTTACTTAGTGTGTGCTTTATTGTTGGAATTTCTGTGTGGTATTCAGCACTGGCAGGCACCGCCAGTTCAGCGCACCACCTTCCTATGGGCTGTGGGATCCAGAAGGAGCACTTTGTTGTTGGGAGATATATATATATTGAAAAAACAAAAGGTTTCAGGGACATCATAGTTAGGCTCATATTCCACTCATACAAAACCGTAGAAATTCAGCAGTTATACCTACCTGAGCTAACTATAACTTACGTCCCCTTTGTGTACTACAAAGGAGCGATTATATTTCTAACATATATTATGTGATTGACAGTGACTCTATAGGTGTATGACTGGGCGTGTCAATGGCTATATGGGTGTGTAAGTGTGTTTCTGAGTAGCTATGTGGGTGAGTGAGTAGCTGTGTAATTGGCTGTATTGGTGAGTGAGTGGGTGTGTCAGTGACTGTATGGGTGTTTGAATAAATGTGTGTGCGAGTAGCTGTATGAGTGAATAAGTGGGTGTGTGAGTAGCTGTATAGGTGAGGGAGTGGCTATAAGAGTAGTTGTACAGGTGATTGAGTGGGTGTGTGAGCGTTGCAAGGTAGAATATTATATGGTATGGCTGGGAGGCCTTACCATGCAAGATCCTCACAATACACAGAGATGATCCTTGGATTCAACAACAATAATCCTTAGCTCAGTGGTGGTAGTGTGGCAAAGAGCAGTCAGGCATTACGGGCGGAACATGAGCTAAGCATTTTACAGTACCATTATGGTGCCTTGGTAATTGAGATGACACAAAAGAAATCCGGCACCATTTTACAACAATAGAGTGTATTTTATATAAATATAGACAACAAAACAAACTTTGTATTATACATTCAACCGAAGTTGTGGATTTTTAAAGCATTAAAAAATAGATGCAAATTAACCTGTCAAACTGGTCCCATTGAAATGAATGGGGAAAGCACAGGATACACTCAGTCACTTGTAGGGTGAGTTCAAACAAACCCTCTTGTGGATAAGGTCATATGGGTCCCTAGATCAAGTTCCAACAGTCGTTACTTCGTTACCTTGCCCAGGGAGTCCAGGTGCAAAGGTGGCTTGGCTGCCCTTGGAACTGAACAGGACCCAAAGGAGCTATCAAACTTGCAGCACTTGACAAAACCACACTTGGAGATGAAGTTACACTCTACGCTTGGAAAGCAATGGCCTTTGGGGTCCTAGGACCTGGTTCAACAGCTGAATTTCCTCTACCTTACTCGACAGCTCCGGGTGCAGAGATAGCTGGCAGCTGTCAATCACGGGGGCAGGTCGCTCCTAAGATCCTTTACCACACACTTGACGACTTCACCTTCAGGATGCAGGGACACAGCAGAGTGGTCATTGCCAACGTCAGTTGCTGTCGGTGGGAGGTGATCTTGGGTTGGAGATGTTGTTCAAGACATCAATCACCTGATTGTTCACCAAGCCTTGGCTGCAAGAAATGTAGTCCATGATTATTTTGGCTGCTGGAGGTCGACAGGAGTGGGGTAGCGGCTTGAAACTTGATGAAAGCTTAGCTACCACTCCGGGTTTGCAGGACACCACTTCTCTTTGGGCTTACTCTTGACAGGCCCAGCGGGTCATAATTCTTGTCACACAGCACATTGATTTTCATGCAGCTAGCAGGGGACTGGTCCACTAATCCAAGGGAGTCTGCTTCAGTTTCTGGCATCTATTGGAGACCCTCTTACTGGGAGCAATGAGCTTTGCCATGGATACACGTCCAACACATGGTTCCAGTATAGGGTCCTTTCAAGGCACTGAAATTTCCTATCTCTGCACTGCAGCAGAGTCCAAAGTCCAATTGTCAGTGACAGTGTCTTCTTAGTGTTTCTTCTCAGATTCAAAGTCAGAACTGAAGTTCTGTTGTCAGGGGAGCCCCTTAAATCCTTGTTTAGAGGGCTTTAAGGGTGTGAGGGACAGTGTCCAATGGGCTACTGGTCCCTGCGGCTAACCAGCCCTTGTAGTGACATACCAGCTCACCCTCAACATGAGAATCATGTTGAGGTGAAAACGCATGGTGTTTGACACCAAATACAACACAGTTCGGTCGTTCCATAATGGAGCTCTCTATCTCGAGTTTTCTTGGTAGCCAGCCTATGTTACTCTATGGACCGCCGGTAACTTGCAGTAAAACCTTGCTTTACAGGGTTCCTGTAGGGATATATATGTATAAATATATATATACATATTCACACATTTAATATAAATGCACTCTACCTCCTGAGCTTTGTAGGGCCACCATAAGAGTGACTTACTTACATTAAGTCAGTGGTGTGTCTTTGCAGCACATGGTGTGTGCAGAGTGACTCTCGAGCAGACAGGCTGCTCGTGCAGGACTGCAATGGCAGATCCTGCAGAAATACTTTTACTTGGGTCACACAGGGTGGCACAATACAGTGCTGCAGTCCCGGTGACCCCTTTATCACCCTTGCCCTGTGTACCACTGGTACCCTATTCTAAGGAACTTTAAGGGAAAAGGCACAGGCACTGGGCCCTGTTTAGCAGGTCCCAGTGCACTATCAGAGTCAAAAACCAGCATCCAGCTGTCTAAAATGATGTAAATAGTGGGGGGGCATCTGCAAGGAAGCTTAGTTTCCAACAGTGTGTTAGTGGGTGTGTGAGTGTCTGAGTGGGTATATGTGTGGTTGCATGAGTCTCTCAGTGTGTCTGTGAGTGGGTGCATGAGTGTCTGAGTGGGTCTGTGAGTAGGTGGATGAGTCTCTGAGTGGGTTTGTGACTTGGAGAGCGAATGTCTGTGTTGATTTCTCAGTGGATGTGTGAGTCTATGAGTCTGTATATGAGTGGATTCATAAGTGTCTTTGTAGGTCTCTGAGTAGGTGCATGAGTGTCTGTGTGAGTCTGTGAATGTCTGAGTAGGTTCTGAGTGGGAGCATGAGTCTCAGTAGATCTGTGAGTGGGTGGATGAGTGTCTGAGTGGATCTGTGAGTGGGTGCATCAGTGCCTGTGTTGGTCTGTGAGTGGGTGCATGAGTCTCTGAGTAGATATGTAAGTGGCTGCATGAGTGTCTGAATAGGTCTGTGATTGGGGTGTGAGTGTCTGCATGTGCCTGTGAGTGGATGCATGAGAGTTTGAGTGGGTCTGTGAATGTCTGAGTGGCTTCTGAGTGGGTGCATGAGTCTCTCAGTAGGTCTGTGAGTGGGTGCATAAGTGTCTGAGTAGACGTGTGAGTAGGTGCATGAGCGCCTTTGTTGGCCTGTGAGTGGGTGTGTAAGTCTCTGAGTAGATATGTGAGTGGCTGCATGAGTGTCTGTGCGGGTCTGTGATGGTGTGTGAGTCTCTGAGTAGACATGTGAGTGGCTACATGAGTGTTTGAGTGGGTGTGTGAGTAGGTGTGTGAGTCTCTGAGTTGGTCTGTGAGTGAGTACATGAGTGTCTGTGTGGGTCTGTGAGTGTGTGCATGAGTGTCTGAATGGGTCTATGAGTGGGTGCATGAGTGTATCAGTGTTTCTGCGAGTGGGTCTGTGAGTGTTCGAGTGGGTCTCTGATTGGGTACATGTGTCTCTAAGTAGGTCTTTGAGTGGGTGCATGAGTGCCTGAGTGGGTCTCTGAATGGGTACGTGAGTCTCTGAGTGTATCTGTGAGTAGGTGGAGGAATGTCTGAGGGGGTCTATGAGTGGGTACTTGAGTCTCTAAGTAGGTCTGTGAGTGGGTGAGTACATTACTGAGTGGGTCTGTGAGTAGGTGTGTGATTGTGTGTCTATTTGTGACTGTGAACGGGTGCTTAACTGTCCCTGTGGGTCTGTGAGTGGTGGTATGAGTCTGTGAGTGGGTGTGTGAGTGAGTTTAACAGTGTGAGTGGGTCTCTGAGTGAGTACAATTGCAGCTGAGTGAGTATATCAATGTATTTTTTTTATTTTTCCGGTGATATCCGTGAATGCGCTGCAGTGTTCCAAGGGGAGCGCTAAGTGTCGCGGTGAATGCCCAAATAAAACATTTGAAAAAAACAGTTTTTCAACATGTTGTACACATAAGGGGTCCCTCAAAGACCCCTCTGCAACTCCCATAAGTTCAGGGTACCTCTACGCTGACCCCTTATATATTGTCAAATCTTTATTTTCAGGCCCCCTGGACCATGTCTCATTGCATAAAATGGAGGCCGCAACTTTCCACACAGGCGGCAGCCAGCCAATCACACCATTTTTGTTGGTGCACATATTCGCGAATCACCGCAAACTATTTGCAAAGTATTCACGCCTCTAGATTTACAAATTTGGATTTTCTTCAATATCTCAAAAACTACTGAACGGATTTACACCAAATCACAAAAAGTTTACTTTCTGAACCAAGATCTAGCTTTCTGCCAATTTGGTGTAATTCCGTTCTGCGTTTCGGGGTGTGGTTGTGTCTAAAATTCCCTTTTTATTGTCCCCCGCTTGACAAATCACCCTGAAACTTTTCATGCACAGTAAGACTCAACAGCACACTTTTTGGGGAAAATTTAGTGAAGATTCGTTAGCAGTTGCCAAAGATTTAGGCAAGTCAAAAAAACGCTTTTGCAATGGAAGCTAGGTCACGACTATAACTACCTGCTGGTGACCGACAGTAGATAATATATATTACCTACTGGCAGACACCAGTAAATAGTTATAGTTAGGACCTAGTTTCCATAGGAAAAGCTTTTTTTGTTTTGCTAATAACATTGATGCTATTTGAAGAATCTTCTCAAAATGTTCAAAATTACTACGACAGTCAGTTAAGCTGCTGTGTTGAAAGTTTTGGGGGTGATTTATCAAGCGAATGCAAAGAAAAAGGAGGGGTCCCAAAACACATTTTCCCCATGCAAATTGTCATAGGAATTTTAGACACAGCCCCAACTGCTGAACGGAATGACACCAAATTTAGCAGAAAGTTAGGTCTTGGTCAAGAAAGTGACCTTTTTGTGAACTGATGTAAATCCATTCAGTAGTTTTTCAGATATTAACCCTTTCGCTGTAGTACTTTTCCCCCCTGTGCTAAGCCTTTTTTTGGCTATTTGGGGTAGTTTGCGCTTAGGCCCCTGTAACGTATTGTCCACATAAGGTATCCATGCCAAATTTACGTCTTTTTCTTCCAACATCATGCAGATTTTAAAGGTGCTGAGGGTTTGTGGATTCCCCTGGAGGGGACCTAGAAATTAGCCAAAATACAGCTACATTTTGTTTTGTTTTTTGGAAAATCGGGAAAAAGTGCTGCAGAAGGAAGCGTCTGGTTTTCTCCTTGCAAATGGTATCAACAAAGGGTTTGTGGTTCTGAAATCACCATCTTCCCAGATTTCGGGGACAGGCAGACTTTTGTCAGAAAACCAAAAAATGTTACACAGTTTTGGCATTTTACTGGGACATAACCTATTTTTCTATTTTTTGTGCTTTCAACCTCCTTCCAGTTAGTGGTAGAAATGGGTGTGAAAGCCATAATGGATTCTGGAAAGCTATACATTTCTGGAAAGAAGACAAAATTCTAAATTTAGCAAGGGGTCATTTGTGTATATCCTTCAAGTTTTTTTTTATAGAAACTAAGGGCCCGATTATAATGGTGGGCAGACTTACGTCGGCCCGCCACCCTATTGGGGATTGGGACCGCCCGACACGCTGTCGGTGGTCCCACAGTAGGCATTAGTCTGCGACTGCCACCACAGCAGTTGCAATGCCTATATTTTGCATTGCGGTGGGTGCTGCTGGCTGCAGTACCTGCCGCAATGCAAAAAAGGGACACTTGACATATGCCTGCACTATGTGACGGGCACCATGCTGTGCCTGCCACATGGTGCAGGGATATGTAGGGGGGCCCCATAGGTGCCCCCCAGGTCCTGTGTCTGGGGGCCAGGGGGTAGCTGGCCTCCCAATGTCCCTTTCCGCCAGCCTTTTCATGGCGAGTTTACCGCCATGAAAGGGCCGGCGGAAAGGAACATCGCAATACCTACCGGCACCGCCAACATTAGAGGCATTACAGACCATCAGACGGTCCGACGGGCTCCTTTAGCCCATCGGATTACTGCCGGATGGTCTTTACGCCCCGACCATCCGCCTGCCATCATAATATGGGGGGCGATAAACATGCACACGATGGCGATGAGACCGTCATTGTAATCGGGACCTAACAGTTGGAAATAAAAAATATTGAAAATGAGTTGAAAAAAACAGCCATTTGTGCCAACGTTTTCACATGTAACTTCTAAGTATGACAGATTCTTTAAAGCAATATACTGTTACATCTGCTGGACCATTTTGGTTGTGGGGATATATAGGACTTGTAGGTTCACCAAGAACCCGAGGAACCCAGAGCCAATAACTGAGCTTAGTTTTGCAATAGTTTTTCATTGTGTACCGGGTATATAACAATTCATTGGGTAAAATATAAAGAGTGAAAAATAGGTACCAAGAAAACCTATATATTTCTGAAATGGGAACAAAATATAGAGGTTAGAAGCAGTGGTTATTTGCACATCTCCAAAATTGTGGGTATTCATACAAGCATGTGAATTAGAGGTCAATTTTTAAAATGACTTATTTTTTTACAAATTGTCTTACATTTGGAAGGCAGAAATGCAAAGAAAGTCAACTGACAATAACATTTGTTCTACTATTCTGTGTTCTCCTAAGTCTCCCAATAGAAATGTTACCTCACTTCTGTGGGTAGGCCTTGCACATTTTTCCAGTGAAAACTGACCCTTTTTTTGCAATGTGCCTAGCTGTGGATTTGGAACCCTAGCTCAGCCGGAACCTAGGGAAACATAGAAAACCTATACACCCAAGGAAATCAAGGATGGGGTGACTTGTGTGGCTCTCAACAGGTTCTGTTACCCATAATCCCTTTCAAACCTCAAACTTTGTAAAAAAAAACACGTTTTCCTCATATTTCTATGATGGAAATTTCTTGAATCTGCGTGGATCCACAAACTTCCACCCACCTCACATTCCCCAAAGTCTCCCGATAAAAATGGTACCTCACTTGTGTAGGTAGGCCTAGTGCCCCCGACAGGAAACGTTCCAAAACGCAACGTGGACACATTACATTTTTCTAGTGAAAACTGACCATTTTTTTTGCAATATGCCTAGCTGTGGATTTTGAACCCTAGCTCAGTCGGCACCTTGGGAAACCTAGCAAACCTATGCAGTGTTGAAAGCCGGACACCCAGGGGAATCCAGGATGGGGTGACTTGTGGGCTCTTACCAGGTTCTATTACCCAGAATCCCTTGCAAACCTCAAACTTTGTCAAAAAAAGCATATTTTCCTCACATTTCTGTGATGGAAAGTTCTGGAATCTGCATGGATCCACAAAATTCCACCCACCCAGAATCCCCAAAGTCTCTCGATAAAAATGGTACCTCTCTTGTGTGGGTGGGCCAAGTGCACGCGGCAGGGAAGCACCCAAAACATATGTGGAGACATCAAAATTATCAATCACAAAACTACCTGGTTTAGCAAGGGGTCACCTGGGTTTTTGGCCCCGGGCTCGGTGGCCATCTAGGGAAACCTACCAAACCCAGCTGGTACTTGGCAGTCACCGCCTCCACCTTCTACAGCAGGCTTTGGAATTCTTCATAGAACATAGCCCCGTAGATGAAGCTCATCGCCACAATGAGCAGCAGCAGGACCTGGAAGACCTTGCCATGCCTGCAGAAGCAGAACCTGTTCCCCATTGCCTTTCTCATCAGGCTAGCTGCAGGCAGGTGGCTGCAAAGTTCATATGACTGCCCCGGGATCATGGTGCTGGCAGCGAGAGCTGCAACTGCTGCTATCTCGAGGTGGATTGAAGGTGTCCAGGGAGTCCAGCACAGAGCCTCCCATTAATTTTTAAAATAAACCCCAGGGAGGTGGTGGTCTTTGTTGGATCAACCTGCCCCCTTGGGATGGGAGGACACATGTGCCCACCCTCCGCTTGTGTTAATTAATGGCCCACCCAGGGCCGAAAAAAGTAGTAGCGTGGGAGACCGTGCTTGTTTTTTTTTTTGCCCGGATTCGCGACTCCATCACGATTTTACAACAAAAAGTTTAAAAATAATGTTTTTTTGCCCTGGCAGGATCCCAGGGGGACCCCAGGACCAGGGCTACAGGATCACGGTATTATTACTACCCTGCCCCTTTTCTTTTTTTTTACTTTTTTTTTTTTGGAACTCGGCTGAAGGCGAGACCCAAAATGTCTGCCAACACTCCCTGGTTGAAGTGTTGGCAGCCAATCAGATATCAGCACGGGGACTGTCGGATCCGCTGAGGCTCCACATCCCTATATACACAAACTTTGATTTCACTTAACCCCTTGGGTGCGTCAGACGTGCGGGAGCCACCCGACGCAAAAGTGCTCATGTGCGTTGGACGGCTCCTGCGCATCTGACGATATGGCACAGGAAATCCCTCAGGTGAGGGCACCAGAGGGATTTCCTTTCACCCTAGACAGCATCTGGAGCTGGGGAAGAGCTACCTCCCCAGCTCCCGAGGCAGTTTGGTTTGTTTCACTGAAATCACGGTCAGCGCACACATCGCGCTGACGTCATTTCAATGAAGCCGAACCTGAAATGAGCCAATCGGCTCATTTCAGTTTCACTTTCTACGTGCTTGTGAGGATATCTCCGTGCCCCGAGCACATAGAAAGACAGGAGAGTCTCCCCTTTTCAATGGTGCCCCTCTCCTCAGGAGAGCGATCCCCAAGTAGAGATCTACCACTAGACACAAGGGAGGGGGGAGCGGCCCATTGGGAAAGGGCAATAGCCCCTAATCAGGCCCCCCCCCGGGGTCAGAAAGCCCACAAAGTACCAGGGATTATGTTGTTTTTTTATACGTAGGGACTGCCCAGAATGGGCATGCCAGTGCTTCACCTCCCCAAAAAATTGCCACACTCTTTCTGCCCCCCCCCCGGGAGGCAGATGAGGGCAAAGCAGAAGGCCCACTAGGCACTAGAGATGAATTTTTTTAATACGTAGGGGTGGGGGCTGCCGAGAATGGGCATGCTAATGCCCCCATCCCCCAAAAAGTTTTTTTGCCCCCCCGGAAGGAAGATCGGGGCAATATCTCCTTATCTGCCCCACCCACTAGGCAGCAGGGATATGCTTATGGGCATGTCAGGGAGAAGCCCCATTGACAAGGGTCACTCCCCTTTTTTTCTAGGCACACATTTTGGCTGTTTCAGTTATATGTTTAGTCTCATCTGCCCCCAACCGGGGCCAGAAAACCACTAGAAACCAGGGAGAGTTTGTGTGTATTTGAGCTGGAGTTTGGCTGATGGTCTGCGTGTACTGAACTTTGGCTGGCATTTTGCTTTTGGTGTGTGTGGACCTGCACTGGTCTAATGGTGTGTGTGGACTCACGTTTGATGACGGTGTGTGTAGATTGGGCTTTGCCTGGTGGTGTGCGTGGAGTGACACTTGGCTGGTGGTGTAGTTGGACTGGTGCTTGGCTGACAGTGTGCATGGATGATGCTTGGCTGCAGGGCTGGATTTGCCGTAGCATGCACCGGGTGTTTCCCCGGTGGGCCGGAGGGGTGGGGGCTGATTTTCTGACCTTGGGGGTCAGTTTTGTCACTGGGGGCCGGTTTTGCAGCAGTGCTGCAATATCGGCTCCCAGTAACAAAAGCGGTAGCGGTGCTTTTTACAACAACCCCCCCTCCGAGGGCCGGTCGAGCAGCTACCTGCCAGGGATGTTTGCTGTTCCCAGTCCAGCCCTGCTTGGCTGGCGGTGTGCGGGGATGGCGCTTGGTTGGTGGAGTGCGTGGATGGCGCTTGGCTGGCAGTGTGTGTGGATAGTGCTTGGCTGACTGTGTGCATGGATGGAATTTGGCTGGCGGTGTACGTGGATGGTGCTTGGCTGGCAGTGTGCATGGATGGTGCTTGGCTGGCGGTGTGTGTGGATGGCACTTGGTTAGCGGTGGGCATGGATAGGGCTTGGCTGGTGGTGTGCATGGATGGTGGTATGCGTGTACTAACTCTTGGCTGGCGGTATGGCTTGCATGTATCCCCCAGCGTTTTCTTACCCAGAATTCCCTGCAAACCTCAAATTTACTTACAAAGTCACATTTTCCTCATATTTCTGTGTGGGTAAGTTGTAGGATCACCGTGCAGGCATAGATTTCCTACCACCCAGCATTACCCTAGGTCTCCATAGAAAAATCTCTTGTGTGGGTGCCCCAAGTAGCATCAGCCTAAAAACGTATAAACAAACTGCCCTTTTGGACCCGCTTTGGGCCCCCCTCAATCTCTATTGGTTTTTGGCCCTTCCATGTCATAGGCACTCAGCCCATCCACACAAGTAAAGTATCATTTTTATCGGGTGACTGAGGGGAACGCTGAGTGGTAGGAAATTTGTGCCCTGCTGTGATCCCACTACTTTCCCACACAGATATTAGAGGCAAATTTGACTTTTTAGCAAAATTTGAGGTTTGCAGCGGATTCTGGGAAGGAAAATGTTGGGGGATCAACGCGTCACACCTGCTGGGACTCCCACGGGTGTCTACTTTTCAGAAATGTCTGGGTTTTTTAGGGTCCCCTAGATGACTGCAAGCCCAGGACCAAAAACACAGGTGCCCACCTATCTATTACAAAATGACCTAGTTTTTCAAGGGGTCACCTGTGTTTTTGGTCCCAGGCTCAGCGGTCATTTAGGGGAACCTACCAAGCCCAGACATTTCTGAAAACTAGATATCCTGGAGAGTCCAGGGAGGTACAGCTTGCGTGGACCCACTAACGTTTTCCTACGCAGCATCCCCTGTAACCTCAAATTTAGCTGAGAAAATCAAATTTTTCTCACATTTCTGTGTAGGAAAGTTGTAGGATCACCGAGCTGACACAAATGTCATACCACACAGCGTTACCCCAGGTCTCCCAATAAAAATGGTACCTCACTTGCGTGGGTGAGCCAAGTACCCGCGGCAGGGAAGGGCCCAAAACGTATTGTGGAGACACCCTGCACAATGTGCCTCCATTGGTTGTGGCCTGCTAACTTTTGCCCCACATCAGTCTTGTTCACTGGGCAGCATCATATTGTTGTCAATGAGATGCAGCCCTGTGATGCCAATTAGTATGAGCGTGGTGTTGAGGCAAGGAGGCCAATGCGACACCATGCCAACTCTCCAGTCAATACACCCTTTTACTTGTAACTGAGGTGCCAAAAGAAAACAAGGGAACCCCAATATTAGAACCAGGGGTAACTATATATTTTACAAAAAACAGTGGTTTCTAAGTGACCAACAAGGTCCAAGGAAAATGCGAGAGTAGCGCTAAGGTTATACTTAACCAATATGCCTGTATTTAAGTGGGCATATAGGGAATTCATGCCAGGAGGAACAGTGAGTAAGTACTTCAACAGGGACAAGGAGGAGTTTATATGACACACATTTATTTGTTGTCACAACAAATTAAGTATAGTTCAACTGCTCACACAAAGTGACAGCAAGCGTGGGGTGACAAGTGAAGGTGACTATTAAAATATATACATCGTATTGACAACAGGAAGTAGAAACTCCTAAGAACCAAGTTTTTTACAATAAGAGGAGTTTCTTGTTGTAGGAAGTCGACGGCGTTTCGATCTCATAAACTAGAGATCATCATCAGGACAGTGGGAGTGTGAGCAAGAGGAATTAGAGTACCTGGCGGGGGCCAGCGTGGTACTCGGAAATAAGTAGCTCGAGCAGCGTGGGATGCTATAATTGGCATCTATCGGTAGTGCACGTCGAAGCGAAACCAGGCTATAAGTGCCCCGTGGAGCCTGGAGTGCGTGCCGGCGTGTTAACTTGCTGGCAGCAGCGGTGTGTCCAAGTCAGAGTCAGCCAGGAGGGAGGGGCCCACGTTGAGCAAAGCGATTTAATTGAAGAGCATTAATCCCAGGGCATGCCTGGTCAGTAGATTGAGGAGAATTAGGAAAAGCCAGCCGAGTTGGTAGTCGGGGCAGAGATTGACGGAGAAATATGAAGCACACTGACTTGGCGCCACCGGACTTGAAATGAAGACCGCATCAGTCGGTCCAAGAGTAGAAAGACAGGCAGCCGCTCCGTCAAGTGGTTCTGCTCGCATTGGCAGAACCACTTGACGGAGCGGCTGCGGTCTTTATTTCAAAAGCAATCTCCGCCCCGACTACCAACTCGGCTGGCTTTTCCTAATGCTCCTCAATCTATTGACCAGACATCCCCTGGGATTAATGCTCTTCAATTAAATCGCTTTGCTCAATGTGGGCCCCTCCCTCCTGGCTGACTCTGACCCAGACACACCACTGCTGCCAGCAAGTTAACACGCCGGCACGCACTCCAGGCACCACAGGGCACTTATAGCCCGGTTTTGCTTCGACGCGCACTACCGATAGACACAAATTATAGCGTCCCACGCTGCTCGAGCTACTTATTTCTGAGTACCACACTGGCCCCCGCCAGGTGCTCTAATTCCTCTTGCTCACACTCCCACTGTCCTGATGATGATCTCTAGTTTATGAGATCTAAACGCCGTCGACTTCCTACAACAAGAAACTCCTCTTATTGTAAAAAACTTGGTTCTACTTCCTGTTGTCAATGCGATGTATATATTTTAATAGTCACCTTCACTTGTCACCCCACGCTTGCTGTCACTTTGTGTGAGCACTTGAACTATACTTAATTTGTTGTTACAACAAATAAATATGTGTCATATAAACTCCTCCTTGTCCCTGTTGAAGTACTTACTCACTGTTCCTCTTGGCATGAATTCCCTATATGCCCACTTAAATACAGGCATATTGGTTAAGTATAACCTTAGCGCTACTCTCGCATTTTCTTTGGACCTTGCTGGCCACTTAGAAACCCCTGTTTTTGTAAAATGTAACTGAGATGCAGCTGTGTGTTCCCAAAGCGACAAATAATGGAGTAAGTCTAAATACCATGAACACATGCATTGCCACAACGTAGTGAATATGCACCCTCTTGTCTAAAAGGTGCACATTCCACAATGCACAAATTTAGCATACTGGAGGGCTAATGTGATGTTCTACTATGAGCAGAGGGGATATGCTTCCAACAGTACAGTGCAAGGACTATGCATATCAGGAATGTGTAAAAAAAAATAAAAAATGTGTCCCATAAAAACTATCTACATATCTTGTCTGTGTGCCATGCTCACAGAACCATAAAGGCCCTGTCAAGGTGCATGACAAGTGAAGTATGACACCAAGCAAGAATAACAATGTAGCACCAATGCAACAAAATGCACTCATCCACACAAAAGTCTCCACATGTGCCATACAGATAACAGTATTCTACAGTAATCACAGTCCTGGTGTGAAATGGCTATTAGACATTGACGTGCATGGAAACAAGTACTTGGGGAAAGTCAACAGTGGCAGTGAACAAATATGCAGTCATGTCTGTAAACATCGTCACACAAACAAAGGCATCCAATCACCATGAGCTGAACAAAATGTATCATCCATGTGTCCATCAGAAGGGCATATTCCCAAGCACACATCCCCCTTCCAATCTCACCTGATGTGACGCTTGGGTGGTGAGAGGGACTGAGCACCACTAAGAAGCCAGTGTAAATCCACAGCCATGCATTCTAGGCCCACACTGCATGTGGTGTGAAAGTTGAGGGTAATGGGTGTTGTTTTTGCCTGTCCACCCTGCAATACGCATAGAAAGACACGCTGCCCTATACTCGCAACTGTGAAGCCAACAGGAGGGCAGTAAGCAATGTATGCAAGGAAAACCATGACCCCCAACATGAAAATTAAATCAAATTGCCAACGCTTTTGCGGTTTACATGTGTACTGCATTGTGCAGCACACATAGAAACAGCAATTTGTCAATCATTGCTAATGTGCCTGAAGGGGTCCCTCCTCACACATAAACATTCTTGCCCTGAATCCAGACACATTTGCACTACCCTGCAAAGGTGCCTGTCTGTGTGCCACACTGACAAGTCAAGTGCCAGTGCATGATGAAACGCATGCCTGCACCATAAACATGTAAACATGGTGCAGGCCACTGTCACTGTAGTGGATGAGTGCAGAGTTTATCCTTTAAGAAGCAGGTCTCACTCTGTCACTTCCTCGCATCCATACACCCCCTGATGTAACAATGCACAAGTGTCCCACCCGTGACCAAGACCCATATTTCCTCCAGCTTGCAACATCTCACCATTGTAAATGCTCATAAGTGCAAGGGTCACTGGGTGAAAGGGATAAGGGGCAGTAAAACAGAAGCTGTACCATACCTGCATATCAACATGCATCGATGAGAATGTAATTTCTCAATGTGAATTGGCAACATTAACATGGATCTACACAGTTTTTATCACGGCAAATTAAGCATACCTTCCTGCCCATATCATGTGGCAGATCACATCAACCCAGATCTCAACAGTGTGATAGCCCTACTCATGCCACAACAACAACCATGTGGCATTGCCGACAGCAATGTGTGGTAGCATGCAAACCACACCTCCAAAACTAGACAATCTCAAAAAAGATTATAGTGTACTGAGTATCGGTGTCTCTACCACAATGCAGTGTACAGACACCTAAATCTGAGCTAATCTGCATTGACAACAATGTGGTACAACCTGTACCACTGTCACTAGTGAACAGAGGACACAACTGGTGCTGCATGTGTGTAGAAATTGGCCACTCACATTTGGCATACTTGTAAACTATAAGAAAATAATTGACAACTATAATGTCACATCAGTGATGTTGTACAATGATTCACTATCCTGCATGTAATAGGTATCTCCTCCAAAACATTCTGAATGGACATTGTCATGCAGTCTGCTTGTAAACTGATCAAATGCATGATCATACTTAAGACACACATACAACAGCAACTCACCTTTACATTGCAGAGGGAGAATCAGCACCTCCTGTACAGCAGCCTGTCCCACTCTTCAATGATGAAGATGAAGACATCTCAACCATCAACCAGGACACCCTCCAAGAGCTGCTCAACTCTATTGGCAGCCCATCTCCAGAAGCAGGGACATCCAGCAGCGTTGTGGTAGCTCCACCCCCTGCACAAAACACCCAGCAGCAAGCACCTACCACCACACCTGTCTCTCGGGACCTTGAGGACCCACTTCTAACATTTCAACGTCATGCGGTAGAGGTCCAGCAGGAGATGGCTGGTCAGGTGCGAGTGGTGTTTGATAGCCTGGCGGCCAAACTAGATGGTGTACGTGTGTGTCTCAGTCCCATTAGGGACCACCGAGAGTCCATCACAGGCACCCACAGTCCGCTCCATGCTCTCCAGCATTCCATGGCTGACATCGCTGGAGTACTGACTCAGAGAGAAGAACAACTATCCAATCAAAGAGGCTCCAGCGGTGTCACCAAGGTGTTGTGTCAAATGAGAATGATCATGGAGAACATGGAGCGGATGCAAGCTTCACACTTGGCAGCCATGGCTGCATACCACAGAGACATTGCTGGAGTCCTCCAACCCTGCAGCTTCTCATCACTGCAGTGCTGCCTCAACCTTTGGCACAGATGAATGCTGCTGCACCTTCAACATCCACATCTCACCCCCCTGATGTGTCACTGCCTCACAGTGCCCCAGTCAATCCTCCATCACGCACACGGGAGGCACATGACACATCAGAAGAGGAAAATGTGGAGGAATCAACAATCTTGCGCAGAAGTCAGCGGTTAGCATTCATCTCTGTCAAATGGACTGTTTCTGCTTGGACCTGTGCCTACCATCATGCCCTGGAACATCAGCTTCTACTGTCCCCTGAATCACTCGGCTACATTCACCTTGGACTTTAATATGGATTGCCATTTTTTGTGTTGTTCCCAATGACACTGCAATCAGCCTGCTGACTGAACTCTGCCTCTTCCTTAACATTTCTCTGCACATGTTCCCCCCTGGACTCTATCTGCCCCCCGGGCATTCACACAATGGATTGTTGTTGCACAAAGAACTGGGCCAGTCCACAACATCAGTTACTGCACATGTAAATAAAATTAATTGAGCCACTAAGATGCATGTTGCCTGTGACCAATTATGTTTAAAATGTGCCAACAATGCATGTTCAGGCTATCCAATACTACTAATCAAAGAACATTTGTCAAAGGGAATATGCTTACTCTGTCCATGATAGGCATTGTGAGGGCCTGACATGTGTGACTTAAACAATGCCCTGATCTTGAAGACAACACTGTCTCCGAGAAACAAATTTACTCCATGCCCATGATGTTGATCGTGACTTGGAACAATACTGATGTCAGTGTACAGCCACATGAAGGGGTATATGTACAAGCCCCTATCGCCAACACATGGCCACTTTTTCTGACATTGTGGTGGCAATAGGGGCTTAGCCTTAGTTACAAGGCAGTGTTAAGGTACTTAATGTGGCTTAATTCTGCCTTTTGAATAAGGCACCCTTTCACGCTATGGTTAGCGTGAAAGGGGTGGGCAGTGGGTGTTGCGGTGGGCGTTCCACAGCAACACCGATTCCTTTTGACTCAGCCCCCTATGTACAAGGGCAGCGTACATTGGAGGCAGCGCATAAATTAAGACCATGGAAAACCTTCTCTAATCCTGGCAATAATATGAGAAATGCATTATTCCTCCACGTTTCAGCTTTTTCCATGTGTGTGCCTTGTGATGTTTGTGCCAGTCTGATGGTCTTGCTACACAAATGTACTTGATCAACAGACAGTCAGTACTTGTCTATGATATTTGCAAATCTGCATGCAATGCACAGCTATGGCTGCACATTCACATTGGAGTGTATGAATAGCTGTAAACAAAGAAGGGGACATTGATGACAGTCTGTGGTAGGGCACTCATGGCTTCATTTTAACCAGATATGTCTATGCATTTCCTGCATTGCTAGGCATTATATGGTCTCTGGTCGGTTTGCAATGACCATCTCCATTGTCCACATTACCTAAAATGCTAGTCAAAATGTTACATGGTGTGGGTCTGTTCTTGTGCACACAACATCAAATGAAAAGTCATGCATGTCAGTAATGAGCTAATGTTATCTTTTATGTTACAATATGTATTGAATGCACAGATAACATTGTAAGTTAGTTTTGATGTTGTGTCTACACATATTATTAGTGCCCAATGGACCACAATATCCAACAGACACAGCTCAGATAATGCACACATAAATGTGATTAACAGTTAGCATAAGGGAGCTGAATCCTCAGATTTATGCATAGCTCTACATGACGCACTGAGCCATGATGAGGCATGTTGCAGACCTAGCTTCACATGTGAACACATCATTTGTACTTTGTAATGGCAAGGCTGCACTTTGCATGTCACAGTCCTTGCAAAAGAAAAAGTGACAATTTCTGTTAGCACAAGCCTGCAGATCATACTGTGCCTTTGTATGAGACCCTGGTGTCTCGACACAGATGCTGCTGAGTTGCAGCAGAGTGACAGGGATGACAATGCCTGCGTTGTGGGTGATATAGTGGTCCCATTTTCTAGAACTTATTGCATGAACAATGAACATTACCTGATGTCAAGTCTTGTCATGTTCTTGTTATAACATCACTCACATGGGAAGTATGCATGTTGCAACTTGTGATCATAATTGAAGGCTGCTACTGGTAATGTACAAATGTTAGTGTGCATTATAGGACACACGCCATGAGTGCACTGATGTTGCAGGCTAGACATTTTATCTCTTTGAAGGTCCTCTCAATGTATTTAAGCAAGAGTATGTTGCCCAGCCCGTCACTGTCGAGGAGGAGGCGCATCTGCTCTGCAAGACTTGTGATGTCGGGGACATGTGATGAGGCAAATTAGAGTGTCCACTACCATCCCCTGCATCAGTATTTTGAATTTCATAGTTTGCATTCCATGCTGTACCCTGTATTTTATTATCTGTGCTAACAAAGGATTATGCTTGCTGAGTCAGTGAGTCAGAGAGAGTGTTGTATATTGACGCCTTGTTAGTAATGGTTGTGAGTGAAGGAAGGAGGACCAGGGGTTCTATCAGCAGAATATCCGGGAAAAAGCCTGCTTGTGCCTAACATTTTTACATGGACGATATGGGCCATGTGATCTGCTTGCAAATGTTGCCATTCAAGAGGCACACATGTGCTGCATCCTATCATCAACACATGTTTTTGATCACTTTGTTGTATATTATATTTACATGGATGATTGATGTTCGGTCCACTGCTATATGTGGTAGGTGTGTGGCACAAATTTTAATTTACCTTTCACTTGACATATATGTACTTGTGAAGTGATAAAACAAACATACACGACTTTGGTGTGGTGAAATTTTATTTTACAAAGTTACAATTTTAAATTTTTTTGAAGGAATATACATGTGATGTGATATTTGGTTCCTGTGATTAGGTAAAAAAATTAGAGATTGTTTGATCTCTTCTTGCTGTTCCAGCAGCAGAAGCTGGTGTGTGTCTAGCATCTGACTCTTCATCCTGGCCATCAGATGGGTTGTCCTGCTCCTCCTGCTCCTCATCCAATGGCGTGTTTGTGCGTACACGTATATTGTGCAGAATGCAACAGGCCATTATGATCTTGCACACAAGTTCAGGACTGTACAGGAGTCGCCCCCCGATACATCTAGGCACTGGAACCTGGATTTGAGGACTCCAAATGTCCGTTCAACTATGGCCCTTGTGCGTCCCAGTGCAACGTTGTAGTCTCTCTGGGTCTGTGTGTGTGTCACTCTGAGTTGTGTCATCAGCCATGGCGTGAATGCATATCCTTGATCACCTGAAACAGATTAAAGAGATATGTGGCCATTAGTATATCTTCCTGCTGTGTTTGCAGAGTGCGTTTTTAGGTGTGTGTGCATTGTGCAACTTTGTACTTTCGGGTTTGACATGTTGATTTTCCTACAATTTACCAGCATCACTGAAAATAACTTGCCTATACTTGACAGACTACACATCACCATGTTGTCATTGTCCGTGTCCTGTGTATTGACTCCATGTTGTGATTGTCAGAATGTATGGGTCAATGTAAAAGTACATGATAGTTTCTTTACAGGCACGTTGCACAAACCGGACGTCTCCTGTGCACATATTGTGTAGGGTGCACCATAGGCACATGTGCCATGTTAGGCATCAACCTTGACTTTTTGATGACTCCTATGTTGGGACATCATCTGGGTACCTCATTGTTAGTCATTGTGCTGAGGGTGACTGAGAATGAAAAATCTTGTCTGCTAAACATTGGACTCATTGGGTGCTCTTTACATCCACCTTACCACAAATGTGGGGCAGTGTCTAGGTGGCAGTGGCACTGCTACCTGGTGCACTTGACTTACTGGGACATTTGTAGACAACATACATATGCATTGATGTACTTGTGCATGGGTTTACTTATACTCTGCATGTATGCATGTTGTGATACGACACATCAATGGACCCATGTGTGTGTCTGTTCCCAATCAACACATATTTTGATTTCTGAATTTGTGCCTCCGATTGCTACACCTCACCAGGGGAGACATGTGGATGCATGACATGTGTTGAGGATGTGATTTGGATAGTTTGTATGCTCTTCCTATGCATGCTCCATTCAGCGACAACACAGACTGATGATCGAAGCAACTTTTGTTTTTATTTGTGGTCAGTTTATGCTCCTTTCATTCGGCACTACTTGCAGAGCCATGATGCAGGTACACCCACTACATGGTGCATGGCTGTCGGTGTTTTTGCATGTCAGCAAATTGTGCACTTTCACAAGTGAGAGCAGGGTGATCTGTCATCTATTTGTACATATGTGCATGTGTTGAATTTAACATGTATGTTGCACAGCAGAGGCATATGTTTTGTGTAACGTACTGCATTGATTAATTACAAGTTTTGTATGATGAGTTCTGCTAAATCTATGTTATAGGAATGCCACAGTTGTTTGGGTGAGATTTTCATGGCTCTTCCCTTGTTGGGCTGTCTTCCAAATGTCTTGATTAATTTGCATTGTGTGTTTGTGTGCATTGTTTGGTCCTGTTCCAAGGTATGTCGTATTGCATTAGCTACCTGTGCATTGTCTCATATTTGAGCTACATGCTTGTGTACTTGAGGTGTGTGGTGTGTTCAGTTTGTACTTACCAATGAGCAGTCCATTTCCATAAGTGCCATTCTCAAACCGCTGGTTGATGACCGATTGGCAAAATATGTATGAGTCATGCACACTCCCAGGGAACTTAGCAACAACATTAATGAACGGTCCCAGGTGGTCCACAATTGCCTGAATGTTCATGGAGTGTGTGTGCTTCCTGTTCCTGTATATGTGTGCAGTGTCCACAGGATGCACAAGTAGGACATGGGTGCAGTCAATTGCCCCCAACACATGCGGAAAACCAGCAATGTCATAGAAGCCTTGTTTGTTCTCAAGTTGTTTCTGTGCAGTGTTGAGGAAGTGTAGATGCTGTGGCGTCAGGCTGATAATGGCATCTAACACTTTGTGTAGGAATCTGAAGAAGGATGACTGTGAGAATCCACCCACTCTGGCAGTGGTTGGTTGGAAGGTACCAGAGGCCAACATGTGCAGCACTGCAAGTAGCTTTGTCTGCGGAGGGATGTTTGTGCAGCGCTGGTATGGTGCCTGCAGCCTTCGTGCTATCTCTGTGAGTATGTGTAAGATGGAGGTCCTTTTGAGCCTGTAGTGTGCTATCAATCCTCTGGCTGGAGATATATCAGGGTGATGCGTTTGTGGTAGACCCACTCTCTTCTTTGGCGCTGCCTCTGTGGTGGTTCTGGTGACGGTGGCAGTGGTGGTTGTGGTCTTCTTCGGGCTCCAAGCTGCAAGAGTAATACCTCCATGGCATCATTAGGTGAGCAAATGAGGCTCTGGGATTGTCTCCCTTATGTTCTGTTTTTTTTGCACCATTTTTTAGACCAGCTTTTTTCTGGTCTTAAAAACCAGCAGCTAACTGGCCTTAGCGGCATTTTTTTAAAGTATCGCCGGACTGATAAATCATTGTAAATATCGCGAAGTGGGGTTAGCGGCAATTTCACGGGAACACCCACCTAGCATCTCATTTTCGTTAAGTCCCGCTAACAGAAGTGGCGATCAGAAAAACGCATGTTTACACAGGAAAACTTCCGCTAACTGTGGGTAGCAGCAACTTGTATATACGGCGATAAAAAAAGACGCCATAGCATCGGAAAATTGACGCTACGGTGGCGTTAACTCCTTGTACATATGCCCAAGGGTGTCGTTTTGAGGCCGAAATATGTGATTGGAATTTTAAATTTTGAGGTATTTCAACAAATGTGCGCTAATTTGAAAGCAGGCATCTCAATTAGATCATTTTCGTGTAAACATTTGTGTTGTGTGTGACACCGAGTGTCTATTATTGGAACAAACGTATCGAGTGCTATTGACCATGTGATCTAATTCACCAAACAAACTTGAAAAGTTTTGTTTCAGGAAAAATTCCAGCTGCGTTTGCCAGCAAGGAAACAAATAAACCCAGGCAATGTATGAGAGAAATGTAATGTGGTTAATACACGCACAGATGTATGTGGGCATATAATGTGTAATAATCCCTTATGATCCAATAATGCCAACGGAGAGGTTGGTTCTGTGACATAATAATTACCCAAAAGAACCCTCGTTGACTGGTTTGTCAATATTAGCAGAACCCCGAGAGTGCACCATGGGACAATATTACTCGTTACCAGTTATCTCTTTTTTAACTAAAACACTTGCATACGCCTGAGCTTCTGATTGGTTGAAATCCATAATATACATTGTAATTTCAGTGAATTCAATGGATTATGGAAAATATTTCTCTGGGTTGTTACCATTCCTGTGAGTTGTGGGTGGTAAAGTCACTAGTTTTTGGGCAGTAATATTAATAGTGAGCCAGCACACACCTGGGTATGTGTGCGTGTACTAACAGACAGAGAGATACAGTGCTATCTGCGAGAGGGGAAGATTAAATGACACAGAAAGAGAGGTGTGGCAAATGAGGAAGTAAACGAGATGCCATATTGAGTATAGTAAGATGATGGTACAACAAACAGATGAGTTAATGCGAGAGAGGGGTGAGGACAGCTATATCTGTGTGCATGTGAGGTTTTGTTCTACGAATGTGTACACCATTTATGACATAGTGCTTTTCTGTCTTGTGATTTGTACTCTCTTTTTCTTATTTACAGTGTGTGTTTTCAAATTGTACAAATAGGATTTGTTTTATATGTCTGTGTTAATATTCTATGTACAACATTTATTACATTTTGCAAAATTGCCTTCAATTTTTTATTGTGTACCTTATAGGGTTTTATTAATAAATTGATTTGTATTTTTATACAACTGTTGTTGTCAGGATTATCTGTTAGGAATATACGGTCGCACTTCCAAAGAATGTAGTGGGTTTGAGTGACAGAGAGTGAGTGGAATAAGTGTGAGTGTATAGTAGACACAGGTATATTTTCCCCAAAGGATAAAACTTTTGTAATACTGTTGCATGTGAGGAGGACACTGTGTGGGGGAGTGAGGGCTGCATAGTCTGTCCCTTGAGGTGGAATGTTTTTGTCATGTTTACATTGTTTACACTAATTGATGTTCCTCTGATTGTCTTTGTAACAATTTACACTAATACAGCTGATATATTTAGGGGCTTCTCTTCTGCCTGGCTGCATGATGTCTGCCAATATTGACCCACATTACTCATATATAAATCACAAGGTTGGACACTTCAAACAAGAAAAAAGGCCATGTTTTGGCGCCTATGTGTGTGTGTGTTTATGCGCGAGTGCTCACACAGAACCCATAAAATTACTGAGCACAACCATAGCCATGTAAACAACTGCCTCAATCTGAAAAAGTACAAAAGCTTTACTCAATCGCCCTGCAGCTGCTTAGGCAGCATTAGCAATCTTGACATTTTTGTACGACATGTGGATTAATTTGTGCTTTTTACATAAAAGAGTTCACAGGCTAACAATTTGCAGAACTAGGCTAAGTGAAGTTTCATGCTAGCCTTAAGCTCTTCAAATTAAACAAAACTGGTGCCTCTTGAAGAGTGCTGCATTTCAATAAAAGTGTGTGTGTTCTGGCAGGACGTTGGTGTTCTGCAGGATTTTAAACCAGCTCATTGTAGGCACTGTGTAAAACTGATTTACAAGTTGAGGACACAGGCAGACTCACCATAAAGCAGATGTGTCAAAGTTCTGATAAAAACCGCAGGCAGGCCTAGCACGACCTAAAGATAAACCGTGCTGATTGCAAAAACCGCCGTTATGAAAATAAACTGGCCAAATATAAAAGTCCACATTCAAATAATTACATTTCCCATCATAATGTGAGCGAAGAACAACGGTCACTTTACCACCGTAAAGAGGCATGTACGCCTCTTGTACAAACTGCTGCATAAGATCCTGTGATATATTCCAACTGGCCAGCTGCAAATGGTTTCTACTGTTTCCAGCTGCAACACGTGTGCTTGAACATCCTCTAAAGCCAGTTTTATAGAAATTGTTTGACTGCTTATTGTGATCTATAAACCACTTTTTAATTTAACTTGAAACCTACTTACATGAAGGGCCACTGGAATAAAGTAGTCACAGAGAACACCCACTCACACACCTGTACAACCATTCACATACTTATTCACACCCATGCAACCACTCACACACCCACACAGCTACTCACACACCTACTCACACATCCATATAATGACTCACACACCCACTCACATACCCACACTGCCACTTACACACCCACTCACAATCCCATCCACACACCCATACAGCCACTTACACACCCACTCACTGACCCATACAGCCACTAATATACCCACAGGGCTATTCACACCTACTCACAGAGCTACATGACTACTCACACACCCACTCAGAGACTCACATACGCTCACACACCTCTGCAACTACTCACACACCACTCACACACCCATAGAACCACTCACATACCCACCCACAGACCCACACAGACACTAACACTCACAAACTCACTCACAAACCAATACAGTCACTCACATACCCAGTCACCTACCCATACAGTGACTCACACACCCATTGACACACTATTGAGTAGCTGTGCGCTCTATAAGTACCAATTTACAATTACAATTCACCGAACCATACAGCCACTCACACACCCACACAGTGCCTCACACACCCATCCACAGACCTACACCAACACTCATATGCCCATTACACACCTATACAACCACTCATACACCCACTCATAGACCCACACAACTATTCACATACCCACTCACAGACCCATATAACCACTCACACACCCACTCATAGACCTGCACAGACACTCATAGTCCCACTCAAACACCCATACAACCACTCACACACATACACACAGACCCACTCAACTATTTACACACCCACTCACATACCTACACAGGGCCTGATTCACAGAACTAACTTACGTCAAAAACGTAAAGTTAGTACTTTTGGTATTCACAGAATACACTTACTCATTTGGTATTCACAGAATGCACTTACTCATTTGGTATTCACAGAATGCACTTACTCATTTTGGTATTCACAGAATGCACTTACTCATACTAACTTTATGTCCGCATTCGGGCCGGAGATTCCGGCCCAGTGGTGGAGATTCCGGCCCGGTGGTGGAGATTCCGGCCCGGAGGTGGAGATTCTGGCCCGATGGTGGAGATTCCGGCCCGGAGGTGGAGATTCTGGCCCGGAGGTGGAGATTCCGGCCGAGTGTGGAGATTCCGGCCGGTTGTGGAGATTCCGGCCAGTGGCGGAATCTCCACAACCGGCGGAATCTCCACCTCCCGGGCCAGAATCTCCACCTCCGGGCCGGAATCTCCACCACCGGGCCGGAATCTCCACCACCGGGCCGGAATCTCCGGCCTGAGTGCGGACATAAAGTTAGTATGAGTAAGTGCATTCTGTGAATACCAAAATGAGTAAGTGCATTCTGTGAATACCAAAATGAGTAAGTGTATTCTGTGAATACCAAAAGTACTAACTTTACGTTTTTGACGTAAGTTAGTTCTGTGAATCAGGCCCACAGTGACTCACACACCCATCCACAGACCTACACAGACACTCATAGGCCCATTGCACACCCATACAACCACTCATAAAGCAGATGTGTCAAAGTTCTGATAAAAACCGCAGGCAGGCCTAGCACGACCTAAAGATAAACCGTGCTGATTGCAAAAACCGCCGTTATGAAAATAAACTGGCCAAATATAAAAGTCCACATTCAAATAATTACATTTCCCATCATAATGTGAGCGAAGAACAACGGTCACTTTACCACCGTAAAAGAGGCATGTACGCCTCTTGTACAAACTGCTGCATAAGATCCTGTGATATATTCCAACTGGCCAGCTGCAAATGGTTTCTACTGTTTCCAGCTGCAACACGTGTGCTTGAACATCCTCTAAAGCCAGTTTTATAGAAATTGTTTGACTGCTTATTGTGATCTATAAACCACTTTTTAATTTAACTTGAAACCTACTTACATGAAGGGCCACTGGAATAAAGTAGTCACAGAGAACACCCACTCACACACCTGTACAACCATTCACATACTTATTCACACCCATGCAACCACTCACACACCCACTCACATACCCACACAGCTACTCACACACCTACTCACACATCCATATAATGACTCACACACCCACTTACACACCAATACAGTCACTCACGCACCCACTCACATACCCACACTGCCACTTACACACCCACTCACAATCCCATTCACACACCCATACAGCCACTTACACACCCACTCACTGACCCATACAGCCACTAATATACCCACAGGGCTATTCACACCTACTCACAGAGCTACATGACTACTCACACACCCACTCAGAGACTCACATACGCTCACACACCTCTGCAACTACTCACACACCCACTCACACACCCATAGAACCACTCACATACCCACCCACAGACCCACACAGACACTAACACTCACAAACTCACTCACAAACCAATACAGCCACTCACATACCCAGTCACCTACCCATACAGTGACTCACACACCCATTGACACACTATTGAGTAGCTGTGCGCTCTATAAGTACCAATTTACAATTACAATTCACCGAACCATACAGCCACTCACACACCCACACAGTGCCTCACACACCCATCCACAGACCTACACCAACACTCATATGCCCATTACACACCTATACAACCACTCATACACCCACTCATAGACCCACACAACTATTCACATACCCACTCACAGACCCATATAACCACTCACACACCCACTCATAGACCTGCACAGACACTCATAGTCCCACTCAAACACCCATACAACCACTCACACACATACACACAGACCCACTCAACTATTTACACACCCACTCACATACCTACACAGGGCCTGATTCACAGAACTAACTTACGTCAAAAACGTAAAGTTAGTACTTTTTGGTATTCACAGAATACACTTACTCATTTTGGTATTCACAGAATGCACTTACTCATTTTGGTATTCACAGAATGCACTTACTCATTTTGGTATTCACAGAATGCACTTACTCATACTAACTTTATGTCCGCATTCGGGCCGGAGATTCCGGCCCAGTGGTGGAGATTCCGGCCCGGTGGTGGAGATTCCGGCCCGGAGGTGGAGATTCTGGCCCGATGGTGGAGATTCCGGCCCGGAGGTGGAGATTCTGGCCCGGAGGTGGAGATTCCGGCCCGAGTGTGGAGATTCCGGCCGGTTGTGGAGATTCCGGCCAGTGGCGGAATCTCCACAACCGGCCGGAATCTCCACCTCCGGGCCGGAATCTCCACCTCCGGGCCGAATCTCACCACCGGGCAGAATCTCACCACCGGGCCGGAGATCTCCGGCCTGAGTGCGGACATAAAGTTAGTATGAGTAAGTGCATTCTGTGAATACCAAAATGAGTAAGTGCATTCTGTGAATACCAAAATGAGTAAGTGTATTCTGTGAATACCAAAAAGTACTAACTTTACGTTTTTGACGTAAGTTAGTTCTGTGAATCAGGCCCACAGTGACTCACACACCCATCCACAGACCTACACAGACACTCATAGGCCCATTGCACACCCATACAACCACTCATAAAGCAGATGTGTCAAAGTTCTGATAAAAACCGCAGGCAGGCCTAGCACGACCTAAAGATAAACCGTGCTGATTGCAAAAACCGCCGTTATGAAAATAAACTGGCCAAATATAAAAGTCCACATTCAAATAATTACATTTCCCATCATAATGTGAGCGAAGAACAACGGTCACTTTACCACCGTAAAAGAGGCATGTACGCCTCTTGTACAAACTGCTGCATAAGATCCTGTGATATATTCCAACTGGCCAGCTGCAAATGGTTTCAACTGTTTCCAGCTGCAACACGTGTGCTTGAACATCCTCTAAAGCCAGTTTTATAGAAATTGTTTGACTGCTTATTGTGATCTATAAACCACTTTTTAATTTAACTTGAAACCTACTTACATGAAGGGCCACTGGAATAAAGTAGTCACAGAGAACACCCACTCACACACCTGTACAACCATTCACATACTTATTCACACCCATGCAACCACTCACACACCCACTCACATACCCACACAGCTACTCACACACCTACTCACACATCCATATAATGACTCACACACCCACTTACACACCAATACAGTCACTCACGCACCCACTCACATACCCACACTGCCACTTACACACCCACTCACAATCCCATTCACACACCCATACAGCCACTTACACACCCACTCACTGACCCATACAGCCACTAATATACCCACAGGGCTATTCACACCTACTCACAGAGCTACATGACTACTCACACACCCACTCAGAGACTCACATACGCTCACACACCTCTGCAACTACTCACACACCCACTCACACACCCATAGATCCACTCACATACCCACCCACAGACCCACACAGACACTAACACTCACAAACTCACTCACAAACCAATACAGCCACTCACATACCCAGTCACCTACCCATACAGTGACTCACACACCCATTGACACACTATTGAGTAGCTGTGCGCTCTATAAGTACCAATTTACAATTACAATTCACCGAACCATACAGCCACTCACACACCCACACAGTGCCTCACACACCCATCCACAGACCTACACCAACACTCATATGCCCATTACACACCTATACAACCACTCATACACCCACTCATAGACCCACACAACTATTCACATACCCACTCACAGACCCATATAACCACTCACACACCCACTCATAGACCTGCACAGACACTCATAGTCCCACTCAAACACCCATACAACCACTCACACACATACACACAGACCCACTCAACTATTTACACACCCACTCACATACCTACACAGGGCCTGATTCACAGAACTAACTTACGTCAAAAACGTAAAGTTAGTACTTTTGGTATTCACAGAATACACTTACTCATTTTGGTATTCACAGAATGCACTTACTCATTTTGGTATTCACAGAATGCACTTACTCATTTTGGTATTCACAGAATGCACTTACTCATACTAACTTTATGTCCGCATTCGGGCCGGAGATTCCGGCCCGGTGGTGAGATTCCGGCCCGGAGGTGGAGATTCCGGCCCAATGGTGGAGATTCCGGCCGGTTGTGGAGATTCCGGCCAGTGGCGGAATCTCCACAACCGGCCGGAATCTCCACCTCCGGGCCGGAATCTCCACCTCCGGGCTGGAATCTCCACCACCGGGCCGGAATCTCCACCACCGGGCTGGAATCTCCGGCCTGAGTGCGGACATAAAGTTAGTATGAGTAAGTGCATTCTGTGAATACCAAATGATAAGTGCATTCTGTGAATACCAAAATGAGTAAGTGTATTCTGTGAATACCAAAAAGTACTAACTTTACGTTTTTGACGTAAGTTAGTTCTGTGAATCAGGCCCACAGTGACTCACACACCCATCCACAGACCTACACAGACACTCATAGGCCCATTGCACACCCATACAACCACTCATAAACCCACTCAGACCCACACAATTATTCATACTCCCACTCCCACACACAGACCCATATAGCCACTCACACACCCACTCACAGACCTGCACAGACACTCATAGACCTACTTAAACACCCATACAACTCACACATATATACACAGACCCACACAACTATTCACACACCCACTCGCAGACCCACATAACCACTCACACACCCACTCACAGACCCAAACAACCACTCATACACACAAACAGCCACTCACACACCCACTCACAGGCCCATACAGCCACTCACACACCCACTCACAGACCCACACAGGCACTCACACACCCACTCACACATCTATACAGCCAATCAATCAATCAGGGGATTTTAAGCTCGCTACTCACCTATGAGGATCTCAAGGCACTGGGGGGTGAGCAGCTCTGGTCAATCGAAGAGCCAGGTCTTGAGGGTCTTCCTGCAGATGTGCAGGGTGGGGACACATCTGATGTCAATCGGGAGCTCGTTCCAGGTCTTGGCCGCGATGTAGGAGAAGGTTCTTTCAACCGTTCTAGCTCTGCAGATGCGCGGGGTTCGGCGAGGAAGAGGTTGGCGGATCGGAGGTTTCTCTTGGGTACGTGAAAGGAGATTCTATAGTTGAGATATTGGGGTCCTGTGTTGTGGAGGCATTTGTAAGCGTGGTTGAGTATCTTGAAGTTTACTCTTTTCTCGACGGGGAGCCAGTGGAGGTTTTGCAGGTGTGGGGTGATGTGTTCGTGTCCGAGGACAAGTCTGGCTGCGCCGTTCTGTATGGTCTGGAGTTTGCGGAGCAGAGACTTGTTGATCCCGGCGTAGAGGGCGTTTCCGTAGTCCAGTCTGCTGGTTATGAGTGCTTGGGTGATGGTCTTCCTTGATTCGGGAGGGATCCATTTGAAGGTCTTCCGGAGTATGAGGAGGGTGTTGAAGCAGGTGGAGGTGACGGCGTTGACCTGTTGGGTCATGGAGAGGGAGGAGTCAAGTACGATGCAGAGGTTCCAGGCATGGTAAGTCGGGGTGGGGGGTCTGCGGAGGGCAGTGGGCCACCAGGTGTTGTCCCATGCTGAGTGGGAGGGTCCGAGGACGAGGACCTGTCTTCTCCGAGTTGAACTTCAAGCAGCTGCTGCTCATCCAGGATGCGACGTCCTTCATTCCTTCCTGGAAGTTGAGTCTGGTGGTGATGGGGTCCTTGGTGAGGGCGAGGATGAGCTGGGTGTCGTTGGCATAGGAAACTATGCTGAGTCCGCGATGTCTGATGATGGCAGTGAGGAGGGCCATGTAGATGTTGAAGAGCTTGGGGCTGGGCGATGTTCCTTGGGGTACTCCGCAGTTGATCTCTGTGGGATCGGAGAGGAAGGATGGAAGTCTGAGTCTTTGGGTTCTGCCGGTGAGGAAGGAGCGGAGCCAGTCGAGGGTGGTTCCCTGTATGCCGGCTTCGTGGAGTCTGGCAGTGAATGTGCGGTGGGAGACAGTGTCGAAGGCTGCAGAGAGGTCGAGTAGGATCAGGGCCGGGGTGTGTCCTTGGTCGAGGAGGGTGCGGATGTCATCTGTAGCGGTGAGTAGAGCGGTCTCAGTGTTGTGGATGCTGCGGAATCCGGATTGGGAGAGGTCGAGGATGGAGTTCTCTTCGATGAATTACGTTAGTTGGGCGTTGACGGTTTTCTTGTGACTTTGGCCGTGAAGGGGAGGAGGGAGATGGGTCGATAGTTCTTGAGGTTTGTAGGATCTGCTGAAGGCTTCTTGAGTTGGGGCCTGACTTCTGCGCATTTCCAGTTGTTGGGAAAGTGCCGGTTTCAAAGGTGGCATTGATGGTGCGTCGTAGTTCCGGTGTGATGGCGGCGGCGGCTTTGTGGAAGATGTGCGGGGGCAGGGGTCCATGGGGGCCCCTGAGTGGATGCCTTTCATGGTCGATGCGGTGTCTTTGGTGGTGACTGAGGTCCAGGAGGAGATGGTGGGCTGGCTGGCATTGCTGGAGGAGGGAGTGGTTTCAGAGTCAGGTGTCTGGTCATTGAAGTTGTCGTAGAGACCCTTGATTTTCAGATGGAAGTAGGAGCCAAGCTTGTTGCAGAGGTCCTGGGAGGGGTGATGTCTGTGGTTTGGCTGGGGGTTTGGTGAATTCCTGGATGATGCTGAATAGTTCCTTTGAGTTGCTGGAGTTGGCACAGATCTTGTTCTGGATGAAGGTGGATCTGATGCACTGGTGGTATTCTGTCATGGCCTTCTTGTAGGTGGTGCGGTCCTCTGAGGATTTGCTCTTTCTCCAGTTCTTCTCGAGATGTCTGCAGGTGCGTCTGGATTCTTGGAGGTCGGCGGTGAACCAGGTGGCCTTTCTGGGGCGATGTCTGTCTGGGTCATGCAGGGGCGCGAGCTCGTCTGTGCAGTTGGTGAGCCATCTGTGAAGTTCTTTGGCTGTGAGGTTGGCGTTGGTCGAGGTGGAGGTGGCATCTCAGTTGAGGGTGGAGTTGTGCTGCTTCTCTGTGACCTTGCTCCAGTTCCTTCGCAGGGGGCGGGGTACCCGATTGGGGGTGGTGGGTTTGTCGACGTGGAAGTGTACGCAGTGGTGGTCTGTCCAGGGCGGTTGTGTGGTGTTGCTGAAGTGGATGTTGTTACCTCCAGCAAAGATGGGGTCGACTGTATGTCCTGCCTTGTGGGTGTGGGTGATCACGAGTTGTTTCAGTCCGAGGTTGGTGAGGTTGTTCAGGAGGGTGGTGGAGTTGGGGTTGCTGAGGTTGTCAAGGTGAAAGTTGAGATCTCTGATGAGTATGTAGTCCGTGGAGGCGAAGGCGTGGGGCGCGATGAGGTCGGCGATGGTAGTGGTGAATGTGGTTCACGGTCCGGGAGGCCTGTAGGTGAGGGTGCCTCGTAGGGTCGTTCTGGGGTTGGTCTGGATCTGGAAATGGAGGTGTTCGGTGGTGGGCGGGCTGACGCTCAAGCTGGAGGTGGTGAGTTGGAGGGAGCTCTTGTGTGCGATGGCAAGTCCTCCTCCTGGGTGGTTGGGGTGGTCCTTCCTCTGAATCTTGTATCCATCGGGGATGGCGGTGGCAATGTCGGGGGCAGAGGTGGAGTTGGTCCAAGTTTCTGTGAAGAAGGCGACGTCTGGTGAGAAGTGTCAAGGAGGTCCCAGATCTCTACAGTGTGTCTGTGCAGGGAGCGCATGTTGAGAAGGATGCACCTCAGGGCTTCGGGGATGCTGGCGTCTGGTGGGGGGGGCGGCAGCCAGGGGGGTGCGGAGGGTGGTGAAGTTTAGGCTGCAGTAATGGCAGGAGAACTGGCCGTGGGTGGTTTTCGGCATGGACAGCTGGCAGTGGTTCCTTCCAGGGTTGAGTGCGAGGAGGGCAGCTGAGTCATAGCAGTGGGTGGTCGGAGATCCAGGGTCTCTGGCACTGGTCGCAGTCGGGCCGCGAACACTCTCACCCCCCTCCAGAACACCATGAGATGACACAACAAGAAAGCCAACTGGTTCACCACGGATCTCCGAGAATCCAAGTGCTCCTGCTGACAACTGGAGAAGACGTGGAGAAACAGCAAAACCCCGGAAGCACGCTCTGCCTACAAAGAGGCCATCACAGCACACCACCAACTCATCAAATCAACAAAGAAAAACTTCATCCAAGACAGAATCCTCTCTAACGCCCCCAACTCAACGGAACTCTTCGCCATCATACAGGAATTCGCCAACAGCAAAACAACATATGTCCCTCCCTCCCAAGACCTCTGCAACAAACTCAGCTCCTTCTTTCACCTCAAGATCAAGATGCTCTACGACAACATTGCAACAAAGACCCTTCTCACCTGGACCCCTCTCACCACAGAAAGCACCGTAAAGACAATGAAGAGCATCCACTCCAGAGCACCTTCTGACCCCTGCCCGCCGCACATCTTTCACAGGGCCACCACTGCCTTTGCACCCAAGGTACACCGAGCTATCAACCGCTCCCTCGAGACCGTCATATTCCCCGACAACTGGAAGCGTTCCAAAGTCAACCCCCTCCTTAAGAAGCCCTCCACAGACCCAATGGACCTCAAGAACTTCAGGCCCATCTCACTGCTTCCTTTTGCCACCAAAGTCATCGAAAAGGCCATCAACACCCAGCTAGCACACTTCATAGAAACCAACAGCATCCTATACACCTCTTAATCTGGATTCCGCAGCAAACACAGCACAGAGACCACCCTCCTCGACACCACCGATGACATCCGCGCCCTCCTCAACCAAGGCCACACGACATCCATCATCACCGTCTCCCACCACACACACGCTACCAGGCTCCACAACGCTGGCATCCAAGGAAAAGCCTTAGACTAGATACAATCTTTACTCTCAGGCAGAACACAGACAATAAGACTCACGCCCTTCCTCTCAGAACCGACAGAGATCAGATGTGGAGTACCCCAAGGATCCTTCCTCAGCCCCACTCTCTTCAACGTTTACATGGCCCCCTCGCAACCATCGTCAGACACCACAAGCTCAACATTGTCTCCTACACCGATGACTCATTCTCTCCCTCTTCAAGGAAACCAACATCACCAGGCGCAACTTGCGAGAAGGGATGTAAGCCGTTGCGACCTGGATGAGCAACAGCTGTCTGAAGCTCAACTCGGAGAAAACAGAAGTCTTCATCCTCGGCTCGACCCTTTCGCATGGGACAACACCTAGTGGCCACCTGCCCTCGGAAACCCACGCACCGCAACGGACCATGCATGCAACCTCGGCATTATACTCAACTCTTCACTCACCATGAATCGCCAGATCAATGCCGTATCCTCAGCATTCTTCAACACCCTCTGCATACTTCGCAAGACTCCAGGAAAACCATCTCCCATGCACTCATCACCAGCAGACTGGACTACGGCAATGCCCTCTATGCCGGAATCAACAAAAAACTCCTCAGCAAACTCCAGACCGTCCAGAATGCCGCAGCGAGACTTATCCTCGACATCCCACGACCACATCACCCAACACCTCCGTGACCTCCACTGGCTCCCCTTCGAAAGAAGAATAACCTTCAAACTGCTCACACACGCCTACAAAGCCCTCCACAACACCGGACCCCAATACCTCAATGACTGAATCTCCTTCTACACCCCTAAGAGAAGCCTCCGCTCAGCCGACCTTGCTCTAGCCTCCGTCCCTTATTTCTACAGGACCAGAGCAGGTGGAAGATCCTTCTCCTACCTCGCAGCCAAGACCTGGAACAAACTCCCCCTTCACCTCCGACGAAGCCCGACACTGCACCAATTCAGAAAGGACCTCAAGACCTGGCTCTTCGAATGACCCCAACGGAGCTGCTCACACTCCCCTTCTCAGCCCCTTGAGACCCTCACGGGTGAGTAGTGCGCTGTACAAAACCCTGATTGATTGACTCATACACACACTCACACACCCATACAGCCACACACACTCGCAGACCTATACAGCCACTCACACGCCCACTCACCAACCTGTACAGCTATGTAGAAATTCACTAAATCAACAAAGATTACAGGGACATTATAGTTAGGAAATATAATTTAAAAAAACCTTAGAAATTCACTGAAAAACTAAAGGTTACAGGGTCATTATATTTAGGAAATATAATTTTAAAAAAACCTTATAGGGACGTTATAGTTAGGCTCAGATTTCACTCATACAAAACCATAGAATTTCAGTAGTTATAGTTACCTGAGCTAACTATAACTTAGGCCCCTGCAATGCACTGCTTATGACCTCACATATTACATCACTGATGATATGGTCAGTGACATCACTGATGCCATCTCACATGATGATGACATCATCCAGTGAGTGTAAGTGTTTCATATACATTTCTGAGATGTTAAATATATACTAAGCTACTGCATAAGTTAAATGACTATTCATTCTGTACTAATAATGAGTACTACTATTTCTAACATATGTCATCTGAGTGGCTGTGTGACTTTCTGCATCAGTGTATGAGTGGGTGTCTGAGTGGTGTATCAGTGTGTGAGTGAATGTTACTGTCCCCCTAGATTTAGAGAGGAGGTGACTAAAAGATAACTGCTGTGAAGAAAATAAATGTACATAGTTTTTTAAACATTTTTTACAATCTCGCGGGACTCTTGCAGGATCATGAAGAGTAAAAGGAGTAGACGAGTCCTCAATACACTCTATCAGGAGGAATGCATATTGTGGCCCTTGTTTTGGAGAGGAAGTCTGTAAGTACTGAGATGATTAGAAGGTTAGTTATTTTTTTTTAAATGTTACGTTCTCATGAGACTCCCGCAGGATCGTGAAAAGTATGGAGGAGTAGGTGATGTTTGAATACACTCTGGTACGCACATTTGTTACTGTAGGAAGGAGTCTTACTGGAGATGTTTTTTTATCAGAGTCTACTATTTATGCCCATTGGCTTGGTAAGAGTTGTGAGTAGAGTTAAGGCTCTTTCCACACCCTACTATAGACACTCAACATCTAACAGAGGGGTATTAATGGGAAGGATAGTCCCTGGAAGCAGCATACTATGCACAGCCATCATCCAAGAGAAAGGTCTCAGCGGGGAGGCTAGTCTCTCTCCATACACCCTACTACGGACCCCCGACATTTGAGAGAGGCCTCAAATGAGAGTCCATTCCATCCAATCACCCTACTACACACACTCGTCATTTGAGAGAGAGAGGTCTGACAGGAGAGGTCTGTTGCTCGCCATACACCCTATTATGCACATCTGCCATCTGAGAGAGAGATCTGGAAGGGGAGGCCAGTCCATTCACACACCCTACTAAACACACTCGTCATCTGAGAGAGAGGTCTGAAAGGAAAGGTCAGTCCATCTACACACTCTACAATGCATACCAGTCATCTGAGAGAGATGTCTCTGAAAGGAGAGGGCAGTCGATACACACACCCTACTATGCACACCCTTCATCTGAGAGAGATGTCTCAGCAGAGTGCCAATTCTCTCCCCACTCAATACTATGCAGACTTTTCACCTGAGAGAGCGGTCTCAAAGGAAAGGCCAGACACTCCCCATACACCCTACTATGCACACTCATCATCTGAGAGAGCGGTCTGAAGGGAAAAGCTAGTCCATCCACACAACCTACTGCAAACACCTGTCATCTGAGAGAGGGGTGTGAAAGGAGAGAGAGGCCATTCCTTCTCCACTCACTACTACGCACACCCGTTATTTGAGAAAGAGGTCTCAAATGAGAGGACAGTTCATCCACACACCCTACCATGCATGCTCATCATCTGAGAGAGAGGTCTGACAGGAGAGGCCAATTCATGTACACACCCTAATATGCACACCCATCGACTGAGAGAGAAGTCTGACAGGAAACAGCAGTCCCTCTACACTCATTACTATGCACACCTGTCATCTTAGAGAGCGGTCTTAGCGGAGAGGCCAGTCTCTCTCCACATACCCTACTACACACATCCGTCATCTGAGGAAGAGGTCTGGAATGAGAGGCCTGTCACTCCCCACACCTTACTACGGTAACTAGTCATCTGAGAGAGAGGTCTGACATGAAAGGCCACTCCATCTACACACCCTACTATGCATACCCTTATCTGAGAAAGAGGTCTGGAAGGAGTAGGCAGCACCTCCCCACACACTACTACTCACATTTGTTATTTAAGACAAAGATCCGAAAGTAGAGGCCAGTGTATCCATATAGTCTACTATGCATACCCATCATCTCAGAGAGGGGTCTGACTGAAGTGGGCAGTACCTCCCCACACACTACTGTGCATACTTGTATTTCAAGAGATTGCTTTGAAAGGAGAGGGCAAACCCTCCTCACTCCCTTGGATGCACAGCTATTATCCAAGAGAGGTTTCTCAGTAGGGAGGCTAGTCCTTCCCATATACTACTACTGTCCTACAATTGTGTTGCGATCCTGCGAGAGTAGTGTGCAAGCTTGAGGGTTTGAATTAGCTGCATGGAGTTTGTTTGATCTCAGAAGCATTTCGTGAAACATGCATGGAAAATTACTGGGCCTGCCATGAGGTGTTTTACGATCCAGTGGGAGTCAATTCAATCTAATGAATTTATTGTATGATTAGTTAAAATCTTTTACAATGTTGTGATCACGAGAAAGCAATACATTAAAATATAATGAGACAAAGAGTAGGGCATTGTCCAATAATAAAAACTATTATATAATCAGCTAAAAGATAGCAGGCAGATTACATTCAGACTGCTCCCCGCTCTCACCTAACTCAGTAGATCCACCCTGGATCCCGTAGAAGGTGGATGGGCACAGATCTTCACCAGCCAGACACGGGTGCAGATCTTCCCCAGCAGGACATAGGCGTCGTCAAGGGGTGCCATCCAGGTAGCCCGAAGGGACCTCCCTGGCTCAATGTGACCAGCGAGTCTCTCCGAACCACTTTTGCTCTGCAGTAGCCCCCGTGCTTTCAGCCGCGGCAGATGAGGCAGTCCAGCTGTGTGCACTCCTGTGGGCTTTCAAACATTCAGGTCTACAGCCTCATGCGCTGCATGTGCCTCCTTGGATGTGGTATCTGTTTCAGGGCCTCCACTACAGGCCTGTTAGAGAAAGTCACAGGGGCCGCCCTCCTGGGTCGCCCTCGCACTGCAGTGTCCTGTAGCAATACCGCCCCTACTCCTGACGTGGACTGTTTGGGCACAGAGGCTGTCTTCCAGCCCCACCTCTCTGCTGCCAGCACAGGCCAGGGTACCCTCACTCCCCGCATGCCACAGTGCAGCTCCAAGGGGCAACATCAAGCTCTGGAGCTGAAGGGCATCTGCATCGAGAGGCGCCGACCCTTGTATTTCAGCCTTGCCCCCTCTCCGGTGGTTCACATGGCAGGTCAGTCTTCACCAAAGGCCGGGGCTCCACTTCTCCGCTCAGGCCTTGCCTTTATCGTAGCCCTTGGGTCGACTCGGGGAGAAGATAATCACCACATTGGTATCCCTGTGGCAAGCTGCATGCAGATCTTAGGTTTGCTCACCACGAAGGACGGATGTTTGAACGGATTGATGGGGATTGCACCGATGGACGGCAGGAGACACTCTACAAAGCGGTCATCTTCCTCTGTGGTTGGCCACGCCCCCAATTCAGCAACTTTGATCTTCAACAGTCCCGGACTCCAAGCATGACTCGTTTTCTTGAGAGATCTGCCAAAAGGAGGCATAAGCATGATTGATACAATGGCTGTAGCATTGCTGACCACAGGTCAGTATCATCTTTAAAGACCTGTGCTGGAATACCATTGGGATCAGGGGCACCGGAAGGTCAGATTTTTCTTACAATTTTACATATGCCATCTGTGGTTAATGGCACCTCCAGGTTGGGAGTGTTCACAGAGGTACCTAGCAGACCCATTTCTTCCTTGCTTGCCGTTGTACCTACTTGTAGATTTTTTACATCTAGTATCCACTGGTATTCATCAATGGTGTTGATTTTAGCCTATTCTGGACATACTTTATATTTGATGTACCTCCATGGGTCTTCTTAGTTCCGTTTGCCCAGTAGAGTATATACATGTAGCCACTCTTTGTCCACTTGCTCTCATTTTTCAGCCCAAACTAGATGTTTATGTTCTTTGCTTAAAGTTCATAGTCTTGTCTTTACTTCCTCTTTGCTTGATTTTCAGTACAGTTTTTGAAGTTTTCTTCAGTGTCATTTGCATTCCATGATTTCATGGTTTGAGATGGTTAGACCTTTTTCAGATTGGGCTTAGTGGACTTCTGTTGTATCCGTGGAGTGTTAACAAGTGCCTGATGGATTTCAACGTTGATTTTATCCCAGGTATCAAGTAGATATTTGCCAGTTTGGTTCTTAAGATGGAAGCTTCTTGTAAGTTTCCAGGATTTTAGTTTCTGCATGCATACTGGGCCCCATTTCACTCTCTTAATCCACTTCCAGCTTGTCTCCGAGTGAGTCACCCACACCTATCAGAGCTTTTTGCTTGGTGGTACTTGATATTATAGTGGTACAGAGAGGAAGATGGTCACTCTCATTGGGAGTAGGAATTTCATAGATCTCTAAGGCGTTTAAGACGTTGTAAGTGACAAACACATAGTCCAGCATACTTACTCTCTTAAAACTATTTTGAAATTTTGGGACCGGGTGATAAGCTTCTAAGGCGTGCTGGCTAGACAAACTTGAGGCTGTAATTTGCGAGAAGGGAGCATAGTGGGTTTGTGCCATGACCCATCAGAGTGGAGTCCAACAATGTAACTCCTAAATTGCGCAGGTTAAAGTCGCCACATATTATGGCTTCATAGTTGGCGTAGTCACAGAACACGGATTCTAAGAACTTGCACTGTTGACCCAGTCTGACTGCTTGTACTGAGCTGAAACAATTGAAGTAGACGTTAGCCAACAGTATTTTTGTCAGCTGATCATTTATATTAAGGCCTTCCAGGGTAACTAGTTGAAAGCATTTCATCACATGCATCAATCTTGTGTAGAATCAGTTCTATACCCATGCTTTCATGTATTGAAAGGGCGTCCGATGGTCCCCCGAAAATGTTTGTTTTTGTTACGGCTTGATGGACTGCATAAAATCCAGGGATTTGCCAAGTGTTTGAATTCTACCCCCAGGATGTCTTCGCTTTAAGATGTTCTTGTTGTAAGATGTTGTGTTGTGTTGCCTCAGTTGCATATTGCAGGGTGAGGATCAGTTGTGCAGGTAAGGAGTCATTTATAGCCTTTTCAGCATTAAAATTGTCTCTAATATTACCATTCAGAGGTTTTTCAGGCATTGGCCAATTTGAGCTGATATTTGACATTGCCACGTTTGCTGGTTCCTTTAGATTCTGCGACACGATTATGGTTGTTGATTGACTTATTTCAGAACCTTGACTAGAGTGAAGATTTGCCATTTCCTCCACCCCAAACGTGGATTGAAACAGAGTGAATGATTTTGGAGCATCTTGAGCAGTTCTTTTGGAAAACCCTGGTGCTGACTGGCTTGGCTCTAACTGGAGTAACATTCCTAAGCAACTAGGGACCATGCGGAAATCAAGTCCTATACATTACAAGATAGTGTCTACATAAGCTCAGTGTACTACAAAAATCAGTTAAAAATATTTCATTTTATTCATATAAAATTTTAAATTCTGACAAACAGCAATGATAAAACGTACATAGCATGACAAAAAATGCAACAATATACACATTAAAATAATCAACTGGCTTGGCACTATGGGTTCAGAATGTTGTGTTATTATCAAACGCGTTTAAGACGTTGTAAGTGACAAACACATAGTCCAGCATACTTACTCTCTTAAAACTATTTTGAAATTTTGGGACCGGGTGATAAGCTTCTAAGGCGTGCTGGCTAGACAGACTTGAGGCTGTAATTTGCGAGAAGGGAGCATAGTGGGTTTGTGCCATGACCCATCAGAGTGGAGTCCAACAATGTAACTCCTAAATTGCGCAGGTTAAAGTCGCCACATATTATGGCTTCATAGTTGGCGTAGTCACAGAACACGGATTCTAAGAACTTGCACTGTTGACCCAGTCTGACTGCTTGTACTGAGCTGAAACAATTGAAGTAGACGTTAGCCAACAGTATTTTTGTCAGCTGATCATTTATATTAAGGCCTTCCAGGGTAACTAGTTGAAAGCATTTCATCACATGCATCAATCTTGTGTAGAATCAGTTCTATACCCATGCTTTCATGTATTGAAAGGGCGTCCGATGGTCCCCCGAAAATGTTTGTTTTTGTTACGGCTTGATGGACTGCATAAAATCCAGGGATTGGTATAGGACTAGTTGAAGCATAGCGGGGCTGCATTCTTTATAAGCAAATTTGCGGATAGTGATTTAAGCAATTCTCAGGGCCTTACTGTTGTAATTGGTTGCTCTTACTAGGAGTAATTTCGGGGACAACCCCAGTCTCTTTCTTGTTTTTCCCCTGAGGCTCCAAAGCTATTCACAAGCAAGTTTAGTTGCGCATGCCCTGCCCCTCGCAAGATGCTGTTAGGGCAATTTTGTATCCTTGATGGCTCTCCTTGTTCCTTCAGTAAATGTGGGTACTTGGGTGCCCCTAATTTCATAATCTTGATTCCCCAGCCCCCGAAGGTCAATTTTCTGGACCAGATCTCCACTGCCAGGGAAAATGTTTTACCATTAGTATAGTGGGTTCTCTTCCGTTCTTGCAATTTGCCAAGTGTTTGAATTCTACCCCCAGGATGTCTTCGCTTTAAGATGTTCTTGTTGTAAGATGTTGTGTTGTGTTGCCTCAGTTGCATATTGCAGGGTGAGGATCAGTTGTGCAGGTAAGGAGTCATTTATAGCCTTTTCAGCATTAAAATTGTCTCTAATATTACCATTCAGAGGTTTTTCAGGCATTGGCCAATTTGAGCTGATATTTGACATTGCCACGTTTGCTGGTTCCTTTAGATTCTGCGACACGATTATGGTTGTTGATTGACTTATTTCAGAACCTTGACTAGAGTGAAGATTTGCCATTTCCTCCACCCCAAACGTGGATTGAAACAGAGTGAATGATTTTGGAGCATCTTGAGCAGTTCTTTTGGAAAACCCTGGTGCTGACTGGCTTGGCTCTAACTGGAGTAACATTCCTAAGCAACTAGGGACCATGCGGAAATCAAGTCCTATACATTACAAGATAGTGTCTACATAAGCTCAGTGTACTACAAAAATCAGTTAAAAATATTTCATTTTATTCATATAAAATTTTAAATTCTGACAAACAGCAATGATAAAACGTACATAGCATGACAAAAAATGCAACAATATACACATTAAAATAATCAACTGGCTTGGCACTATGGGTTCAGAATGTTGTGTTATTATCAAATGTTCATTAACTTTCTTATGTGTTGCTTTTCCCTTGAAAATAGGGCACATGATAGCTGGATTTTTATCCATTTCGTTTACAAAGATTTGTTTCTAGCTGTTTCATGAGTTTTGCAACTGTTGTTTAGCTGCTTTGTTTTTGCCTTTATTTAATCTCTTTTTTGCTCTTTTTGAGAGGTCTCTAGACCATTGTTCATTCTCACTGTTTACTGTGCCTTGGCTAGTCTATGCGGATATTGATGTTTTGTCTTCAATGCAGCACAGCAGGAAATGTTCATTGATTGACAGAGCCTGGCCTTTAAAGTCTGCCCTGAATGTGCCTTCCCAGGATGGAAGTAAGGCTTTGGCATTAGTTCCTCATGACCAGGCAGATGAGTTGTCTCTCCATATACTGACTTGCCCTGTGTTGTTAGTGGGTTGTGTGCCGTTTCCAAAGGCATATTTGTGAGATGAGGCTATTTCGTGTTTTTTGATGGAGTGCTTAATTTTTCTGGACGTTTGAAGACTGACTTCAAATTTGTAATCACTGAGGTAGCGTGCATCAATTTTCAACTATTTGGTGGCATGCGCATGTAGATTTCCCCTTATCGGCCATGAGTACGAATTGCTCCCTTCATTCTGAGGCGTCAAGTTTGCCCTCGATCTTAATAACTGACGTGGCTAAAGCATGAATCAAATTCAGCTATAACTCTAATTTATCTGATTGCCAGGTCAAGGCATGTATTGTAGCAACCAGGGTGGATTTTATTGAACCCAAAAAGGTTTCCTGCTCCATGTTTGACTGAAAAGTAGACTGGTCAGATTTGTTGTTTCTATCTTGGCTACCAGATGAGCATTGGGTCTGTATTGTTGACATTCATTCTTTTTGCTGTGGGGTAGTTTTGTCACTCCATCTACGGGTATCGCTCATTCTACCAGAGCACTCATAGTGCAATAGGTTATTTAGATCAAGGTCTTCAGTAGACTCTGACATGCCCCCCACCATCCAAGTTGCCCTCTGTATTGCTATGTGGGTAGTTGTTGAGATTAGGGGCCCTGCAATTTCACTTGTGCACCAGCACTAATGTGGTAAGGGGAGGTCTGGGGGTGGCGGGGGTGGCGGTGTAAACAGCAGTGTGTAGGCTAAGATAGCATTTGAAGGTATACTAGTACTGCTAGTGTCTGCCCCCCTTTTAGAATTGTAGTGGGAGATTGAGTTACGGCCTTGTGTGTTGGTTCTAAGTCCATTAAAGCAAGAGTTCAATGATCTAATTATCCCCCTCCATCTGGGGGCAAGATGAGATGCATCTACGGCACAGGCTAACAGAAGGCAAGGGAATACACTTCGTGGGCGTATGCATGTTTGTGATGCCAATGGGTTCTTTCTCTCGACCAGACACCTGAGGTGATTTTTTCTTAAAGGAAAACTCTATTGATTTTGTTGCGCTTTTATTCTTTGTTGTGTGGACTCAGACCCTGAAGGTGTACTTGTTTCCAGTGACTGAGTTGCTAAGTTGCTTTTATGTTGGTTACCACTTATTTTAGTGCTGTGTAGGTTTTCAATCCTTGGCCAAAATACATCCTTGACAGTGGCAATTTTGCTTTCATACTGAGTCTCTTTTCGGGCGGGCAACCCTGTCGAAGGCATTGGTGATTGACCGGCCGTTTGGGCGTTTATCATTGTCCCCCTCCATTTCGCCATTGCGCTAATGCAATGTTAGCAAAAGAGTCTGTGGGAGAGTTTCCACGCAAGTAAGAACAGGTCAGATAGCTTGCTTACTCCTTTTGCTCTCCTTTGGGAGAATCAACACCCTATATCTGGTGGCTGCCCAGTTGCAGACATCCGTTAGTGTTTTTACACAAAGTGTGTCCAGTTTCCTAGTTGCTTGTCAGCTGGAGAGCTGGAAAGCACCAGTACTGCCAAATTTATTATAAGGCGTGAGGGGCGCTTTGGTGCTTTGAATATTATCGAGAGTGTAGAGATCTATGAGGTTAAGCTGCTGCTGGGTATCCCAGCCCACTCTGATACCAGCTCAGATCCCACCTTACCTCACCATCACTTGGGGAGGGAATAACTGTGAGGCCAAGCAGTCTCTGTATAATCGTGGTCCCACATTAGAGGGCCGTGCTTTAAACTTTATAGTTTAAGCATTTGTGAGGTGTGTAAACAATATAAGCAGTATAGGCAGTGTAGGCTTTCCTGTGGCTTTCTGCGATCTTCCTATAGTCAACGTGAGGTGTGATGGGGTCAAGGAGAGAGAGGAACTGCAGCTGTTGAAAGTTAAGCAGTATGCCCAATGGAATATTGGCAACTGCTACAATAGTGGCTGGTGGCTGCAGGGGGCTGTAATTTCTAATGGTTCTTTTGAGGGTGTTTTTTGAGTGTGAGTGTGCGAGCGTGAGGACCTGCAAAGAGCACAAGCTGCACCTGCACCTAGCCAAGCGGCCTCCGTAGTAATGGATCCTCCCCTCTGCTGTGGCATCTAATGCCCCAGCTCTCACGACTCTCACGAGTCACCCTGGGTCCTCAGTGGGCCTGGAGGGACTGGAGAGACTGACCACTACATACGAGAGAGGTGTCAGATATCCGCCAGGCAAGTGAAGAGTCGATGTAATCCTAAATCTGATGTCGCCACTAGAAATTACGATTGGTTATAAACATGTTTCATTGTATGTGGAGAACCTCAAACAAAGTGAAGAGGGGAGTGTTTCTTGCAGTGATGCGTACGCTTGTGCTGCATATGGGAGCTTTTTTTTAATAATAAAAACTGGAATTAAAATAAATAGATTAGTATCAATGTGTACTATATACCAATGCTGGTTTCTTACACATAAAACATGTGGTGTTTTTTCATAAATCGAATTGATTTATTTTTCCCCCAATTGCATAATGGATTGTATTTAACATTACACACTGTTAGTCAGTCAGTCAGTCAAAAGTCCTATATTTGTTTTTTTCATAACCATAAAGCTCAATAAATAAAATATACTATTGTCACGTTTAAATCTTCAGAATACAAAATTTAAAATTGTATCGTTGCTGTATAATAATTCATGTTGTATTTACAAATTTTAAAACATTTAAAACTGTCCCTTGATAAGGCCCTGTTTTCTTTAATGAGTCCGCTTTTTGGAGGAGGTTACTAATTTGTATGAAAAATTTTACCCCTCGGCAGGTCAAGATGTTTGATGTGCCCTCCATCCAGCGGATTACGGCTTGCCTGCAGGTGCGAATGTTGAATTCGTTAAACATTTCTGGTGTATATAAATTGTACAAATGATATCAGGATATATTCAGTGTAAATGAAAACTCCATTATAAAGTATGGTCTCACAAGAGGGTCGCAACTTTTAACCAGGAAATACTGCCCCCTTGGACTGCACACAGGAGATTGTGTATATGGCTCTTGTGAGGCTCTTGTAATTTCTCATGAGAGGCTCGCAAAAGCTGTCAATTATAATGAAATGGAAATAAAAACAATACAGATAGACCATACACATACTTCTTCACTATTTTCTTTAAATACACATTGAACTAATTAATAACTTCCATATGCAACAATATGAAACTGAATGAATAAGTATACTATCCTATGAGCATCTTTCGAGGGGCGAGAGTTGAGACACACTATGGGGCCGATTCCGATTCGGGCCGAAAATCTCACCGAGATTTCCGACCGAATCGGACCCTAGCAGCCCGACCGAACGAGTACGATGCGCACGTATGCTATCGGACTCGAGTCGGTCGGACTCCCATTGAAGTCAATGGGAGCCGGTCGTACAATGTGTACGCGGGCTCCCATTGACTCAATGGGTGCGAGGCGAACAAGGACGCCCCCTACTGCGGGTACGCGGTGAAGCGCCTCGCGCCGTACATGCACAGGTAGGGGGGACCCATGGGTCCCCCCTGTGTGCGGCTCGCGCAGCTACGCATACAGGGGGGTCCGACACGGACCCCCAAAGTACGGCTCCGACTGCTTCTTCGAGCCGGATGGCTTGAGTTGGTCGGACTGCTCGCGGCGCGCATCGTACTTGCCCGGCCGGGGAACGTCTCCATTGCGCGGTGCGAGGCGTGTCCGAGCGAGTCGGTCGGAGCGGTCGGCTTACGCGTACGAGTCGGTCGGTGCGGCTGGGTCTCACGAACGATTCGGTCGGAGATTTTGCATCGTACTCGCTCGCCCGGACGCACGTACGAATCGGTCGGGAAACAGGGCTCCGAATCGGATCCGGTGAAGCCGAATCCGATTCGGAGCCCTACCGGCCGAGATCGGAATCGGCCCCTAAGTATATAAAATTTGATTGGTCAAAAGTAATGCCATGAATTATTGAAGGCAGTGGTCAGTCTTGTTCCTCATTTAGAAGCAGCTCTTTGATGTGCAAACATTTAAAGGTGCCTCCGAGGACCATTTGTTACAACTCTACAACAACTGTTGGTGAGGAGAAAACATTTCTTCACCTGATAACTATGAAGAAGCACCAGCTGAACCAACTGTACCTCTTAAGCCACCAAAGGAATCTATTGAGTGGCAATTCTTTGAGTTGGCATCTGGAGGGGAGGAAGTTTCTGCAAAGTACGTGAACTGCAAATTATGCCAAAAAAGAATTTAGCAGAGGCAACAAGAAACAATATTGCATGGGAACAACAGGGTTGTTGCGGCACTTAAGAGCAATCCATCCTCAACGTCTAGCTTGAGCAGAGATGAAGAGAAGTGCAGACCTAGATGTGTTGTCCAGTGCATCTGCATCTCTTCAATAGGCCAACCAGCACCATCACAAGTTGCGTCAAGTCAGGCTCCATGCAAACCAGCCTACTTGAATAAAACACGTTTCTGTTGTCTTTGCAAGACAATCATTTTCTCTTCAGAGGAGAATGCCACAGCCTGGGGCAAAGTGGCAGAAGAGCACAAATGCCCTCCTAAGCATTAGATTTGTTTTGACCCATAGTTTATACCCAAGTTTTAAAACCCTTATTTTTGTGAAATCTCCTCACTTCTGTTTTATGCAAAAAGAAAGTTAAAAAAAACAAGAAAAATCAAAACTATTTCAAAATAACCCAAAACAACAGTTTTGGGAGCCACCTAATGTGGTAAAGAAAAAGACAAAAATTAAAATAGAATATGTGCGTAAGGATCATTGGCATTTCTGGCTCTCGCAAGAGTTTTTTTTTTTTAAAGATAAGCAGTGTTGTTATCTGCTTGAGCACTCAGCACCTGTGCAGGCCGAGTGTCTCAATGTTCAAATAAGGTGGAAGCACCTGAAGAGCTGTCAAGTTCTGCAGCACAAGCTAACTCTGCCCAAGCTAGTCTTTGTGAATGCATAGACCTTAAGTGCCTTCAAATGCCTGTAGTGCTCATACTATTACTGCTTCTTTGTACTCCCCTGGCTGAACTCCTTCTTGCAAAGTATGCACATCACAAACTTTGCTGAGACTTTTTTTGCCATCTGGGCTTATGTTGGAAAAACTGCAATACCAAAGATTCTTTGGACAGCTGAAGTGGCTGAGGTTCTGCAACTGCACCAGGCTGCTCATCAGAATGTGATAAAGACATTTTTCACTGCCAAAATAAAAAGAGAAGCAGAGCAAGCCAAAAAGATATATGTACACCAAAATCCAATATGCAAATGAAGCAAAATGGATGGAATATTTCTATTGGAAATGAAGACATCCATACAAAGCCAATGACAACCCTTCCTTGGGGTGTGTTTTCTCTCACAGACCTCTCACAAGTGTCTCGCAAAATCGTAAAAAAAAATTCTTGCTTTATATCTTGAATGGAACAATACATAATACATTTTTATAAGTTAATCAACATCTCTATTGTCTTACTTTGTTCAGAATTAGAAGAAAACACTGTTATTAAGTTAATTCCAAATATTGATATATAATGAGTGGTTCGCGAGAGCTGAACAGGAAGTACAGCCCCTTCGGACATGCAGGCGGTTGCGTGTTCAACTCACACAGGCATCTCACAAGAGTTATCAGTTTGTAAAAAAGTAAATAAATACAGCAAACATATTTAAATGACTTCTTTATTATAAATTAGCATGAAACAATAACTGAACACATGAAAAAGATGATCTTGCAAGTTTCTCGCAGGTGGTTCGCAAGCCTCTTGTGAGAGTAATGAAACACCTTAAAAATAGAATTACATAATGAAAACTAATACTAAACAATATTGCAAAAACAGATCACTCTCTTCATGAATTATAATTACCTCTTTAATGTAAAAGGGAATAAAAATCACTTGAAAAGTGTGCTATTAGATTATTAATGAACTCACTGAGGAGATCATTCAATGTGAGAGTTACAAGAACAGAGGAAATGCAGAATCTCAACTGAAACATTGTTGCATTACTCCGTATTTTACTCAGACATAATTTTTTGGAAAGATTTTGCAACTTGTGCACCCTTTCCTGTGCTACAATACAAAGCCATTCCCTTTCAAAATGATGGCTACACACAGGATATATTATTCAGTTATTCCACCATATATACCCTCAAAAAATTATGAATTTACTTAAAAAAACAACCTAGAAATGCACTGAAAAACCAAAGGTTAAAGCAATGTTATAGTTAGGTGTGAGAAAAAGATCTGTTTTTATTTTTTTTAAACTCAGAAATTCACTGACAAAATCAATGGGTAATGTAACGTTATAGTTAGGTGAATTTGTCAATGACAACATTAACGTTTTCAACCGAAAAAAACACAGAAATTCACCAGTTAGAGTTAGCCGCACTAACTATAACTTGTGCCCCACCATACACTGCTTATGAACTCACATATTACATCAGTCATGATATGTTCTATGACATCATTTACGACATCATTGGCTGAGTAATTTTGCTGAAATTTCTCATAATTATGTTATACCACTTTACTTGAGTTAAGCCCATCCATAAGTTGGGTGCCCAAATGAGACATTGACTTACGTTTAAAACTGAAAAAACATTGAAATTCATCAGTTATAATTTAGTCAACTAGTTATAGTTTGTGCTCGCATAATGTACTGCTTATGACCTCACATACTATATCACTCTTGACATGGTAAATGACATCAGGGAGGGGAGTCGAGAGGAGGGAATGGAAGGGAAGGGAATGAAAAGGAAGGGAAGGGAAGGGAATTTCACATTTCAAATTAAAATTGTATCAATGTATTTCATAGGCTGGCAAGTACTGAGCAACTACAGGCAATATTTTCTACAGAAATGGGGGTCAGGTCAATGGGTTTTAAAGGAACTATAAGTCAGGAAAGACTAGATTTTATGAATTGTTAACATTTCCCCAAGAAGATAGGCTCAGCTCTCGAAACCCACTCCAGATGATCTTGTTTCTGTTGTATCACAATCATTTGAACCAGGATTTTTTTAAAACAATGACCACTCTGAGCCAATTATTGAAGTTCTCACACCCTCAAGAAGTGAAAATATGTGTATTCACCTTGGTAGGAAATGCAAGACAAATTCCAACTTGCATAAATTAAAACAGTTGAAAGTCCTAATTCACTTGTCTTCAGATTTGATTTTGTTATGGTCAACTAAATGAATTTTTCCTTCTGTACAGCCATATAAATGGTCATATGTATAACAATTGTTACAGTTAACCATGGACGTCAATTCACCAAAATGCCGGGGGAAGCAGAAGTGACATCACATGCCATTTTGCCTTTACTTTCACTCACACACTTACTCATACCTATACATTCACACATACACACACTGTCTCTCACATAAACACATTCTCACCTGCAAGCATGCACACAACATACATTGGAAAGCATTTGTTACTTACCTTAGCTGCCAGGAAGTGTAATATTCCAGCTAAATATACTCCCATTTTTATTACACTGATAGCGACTATCATTGTATTATTCACTAATAATGTAATAAAAGAAATGGCAGAAAACAAGGAAAGTTGAGCCCCAACCAATGTCCATAAGGAGAAGTTTCCCCTGTGTTCCTGGCACTGATTTTGTCACCTCCGGCCCCAGGGGTCTCAAAGGCAGTGCAAGGGGCAGCAAGGGACAAGCCAGGGGTAGCAGCTGCAACCCCCAAATGACATCAGTGCATTTAACGGATAATGTGACAAGAATTTTTTGATGCCTCTCAGCGTCAGCCCAGAGAATTAACACGAAGCCAAGCCAGTTCCACTGCAGCAGAAACACACTGAGATTAAAGGACATTGCAGGTCTCATGCCAAGAGAGGTCACTAATTCAGCTGCATAAAGTGAAAAAACATGGGGAATCATGTAAACAGATGGAATTCGCTTTTGTTTAACTAGGGATGAATTGAAATTAACACAAGATCAATGATGAGAAGTTCAGGATCTAGACACTAAGCGCCACTAGGAACAGAGCCATCATGACAGGAGTAGTGACATATACTCCATATACTGACTAAACATAAATACATACATATATTCCACATTTAAGAAAGGGTTATATGTGATTTAAGAGAAAACCTATTCAAAGGAATACCGTTACTGAGAAGCCATTTCATCTAAACGATTTAGTAGACATTTTCAGGATGAATGGCATTTGCCATTTCATAGAAACAAATTCATTGAATGTCTTTTATTTGAAATTGGCTTCAACATACTTATCGCTTTAAATGTATAAATAAAATGGTTGCAAGTCTTACTTTCAATTTTTTGTTGACAAAGGTATTTATTTCAATCCTTTAAATCAAGGGACATTATTTCCAATTTATATCTTACACTGTCAAACAATTACTTTGTGTGCTTTCAATTTGCTGAACCCTTAGCACAGCTAACCACCATCCATTTATGCCCCCTAAAATGTCCTCCTCATGCATGAACTCCACCCATCCCTGACCCATAAACTCCTCTGATCCCTGAACCATAAAAGCCCTTCCTAACCCTAAACTCCACTGATCCCTAAACCCTAAAACTACTCAACACACCTAAACTCCACCCATCCCCATAACTTTGAAAGCCCTCTCTACTCCTTAACTCTACCCATCTCCTAAACTAAAACACCCTCAATACTCCGAAACTTCATCCATTCTGAACCCCAAAATTGTCTTTCTACACGTAAACCCCACCTATCCCTGATCCCTTAAAAACTAAGCCTGGGCGGTAAACTGCTCAGCTCCACTCGCGGAGTTTGCTGAATTCGGGCACTCCGCGTTCTGCGGAGGAACGTAGAATTCCTGAATTCCACCATTGAGGCGTGAAGCTGAGTTTTTTTTCTGTCCACGCACTCGAGTTTTCTTTTGGATCTCAACTGCGAGCACTAAGACTCTCGGGCCACTTGCGAGCGTGCTCGAGACTTCTCACACCGCTAGCGAGCTCCAATGAGACTTTGCGCTCACTTGCACTGCTTCCGGCCACAATGGCACCAATCTAGCATCCTTAGTGCCGACTGCGAGTGCAAACGGAGTGGTCGAGCAGCTTTTCTGGTTGAGAATGCAGCTGAGAGGCATTTGGAGTGGATTTCTTTCTCAAACTGGCTGTAGGAGTTGGTTTTTTTTGTGCAAGAAGCCATTTTTTAAAACTTTTTTTATACAAACCAGAAGGAAGTGCCCCAGAGACTCCAACTTCCTGTTCCTGTCCAGCAGGCTACTCGCAGTGCTTTGTCCCTCTTCTGGTCACTTTTTATTGGGATTTGGAGCTGGAAGGATCACTCTCCTTGTCTGCTGCATATATGCCATTGGATTTATGGACTTTGTTTTTGAGATATCACAAGTAAGTTGAAAAACTGGTGTAAAAGGGTGTTGTTTGTTTGATTGGGGGCATGCACCTGTATTTATTTGTACTTTTATTCGATTTTTAAAATTTATTGTGGTGGGTGGCCTGCAGTTTTAGTAGGGGTCTAGCTTTTTTTTTGCATTTAATTTTTCTTCTTATGTGAAGGAAAAATGTTGCACAGTTTACTACATTTTCTCACTGTTTTTGTAATAAATTTGCAATATTGATTTAATTTACTTTGTGGCCTAGTCTGCCAAATGGCCATCCAGCCAGTAGGCCCTGTACTATTCATGGGTGCATGAAACAACTGTTTCTGTGGTGTCTGTTGAATTGAAACATCATTTAGGCCACGGATGACATTGGATTAAATTACAAAATGTGTTTTTTTTAGTGGTATTTCAATTTTTTTCCTGCAAACAGTATAGAGGTAAGGTAATGGCTTTGGAGGATGTGAAGTGTGAACATTTTTAGCCCAGTTAATTTTCATTTTTGGCATTGCATTGATAAATTAATGCTGTGTTCTCTGTGTTACCATGCCTCTTTTGTCCTTGCCATGGCCAGTGTGTATGTATGTATGTTTGCCATAGGCCACCATTTGCCTTTCTTATTCATTATGCCATGTCGCTAGGGGCAATTTTGTATAGTCAGTGTCCAACCTAGGCCTGCATGTGTCCTTTGTTTTCCAGGCTTCCTGCTTGTTGTTGTGACCATGTGGGTGGTGGCCATTTTGTGTAGCTAGCCAGTGTGCCTTTGCCATGTGTGCTGCATGTCTTCTATGTTTGTGACCATGCCTCCTTGCTGGTTGTTGTTGTTGTGACCATGTGGCTGGTGGTCATTTTGTGTAGCCATCCAGTGTGCTTTTGCCATAGGCCTGCACGTCTTCTGTTTGTGGCCATGCCTCCTTGCTGGTTGTTGTTGTTCTGACCATGTGGCTGGCAGACAATTTGTGTAGCCAGCCAGTGTGCTTTCCCCATAGGCCTGCGTATCTTCTTTGTTTGTGGCCATGGCTTCTTGCTGGTTGTTGTTGTTCTGACCATGTGCCTGGCGGACATTTTGTGTAGCCAGCCAGTGTGCTTTCCCCATAGGCCTGCATGCCTTCTTTGTTTGTGACTATGCCTCCTTGCTGGCTGTTGTTGTTGTGATCATGCTGCTGGTGGCCATTTTGTGTAGCCAGCCAGAGTGCTTTGGCCATAGGCTTGCACGTCTTCTCTATTTGTGACCATGCCTCCTTGCTGGTTGTTGTTGTTCTCTGACCATGTGGCTAGCTGCCTTTTTGTGTAGCCAGCCAGTGTGTTTCCCCATAGGCCTGCATGTCTTCTTTGTTTGTGACCACACCTTCTTGCTGGTTGTTGTTGTTTTAACCTTGTGGCTGGGGGGCATTTTGTGTAGCCAGCCAAGGTGCTTTCCTCATACGCCTGCATGTCTTCTCTGAAATTGTGACCAATCCTCCTTGCTCAGTGTTAGTTGTTGTTTATGACCATGTTTCACTGGCTGGCAGCCATTTTGTGCATCCAGCCAGTGTGGCACTTTGCCATAGGTTTGCATGGATGGTTGACAATGATAGTAGTTCAATAAATTAATATGCTTCCAGATATTTTCTCTAATATTTAATTTTTTTATTTTGATATTTTTAATCTTAGTTGTATTAATGTTACATTTTTTATTTAATTTTGTTTTATTATATATTTTTTAAAACTTTTAAAATGTTTTTCTTCAAAAATTGTTATTTTTATTTTGTTAATTTACGTTTTTTAATTTAATTATTTTTTATTTTGATCTAAAAATGTGTTTTTTCCATTTTCCTAACATCTGGCATCAACACCATGACTGAAATAGGTGTACTGCACAGCAGCATTCATTGTCTAAGGATTATTCCTTTGTCACCTGCACCTCCCTGAGTGCCACATACCAACGTGATGCACATAAAGCAAAAAGTTACATCTGTATGTTGTTGCTCTTTCTGATCCTTCCTGAGTGTACTGCACACAATGAAAGTTTGTTGGTGTGGTTTTACAAATGGATAGTTAGACTGTATTATTGCTAAGTCACCACACTAAATGATATTGTTTGTTTGTACTGCTACTTGAACTGCAACAATGCCACGTTTCACTGATGTTTTTCTTGCTTGTTTGCTTTTAGGTATACAAGAGAAGAGACATCACCCACAGTACTGCCAGACAGAAGGCCTGTGTACGACATGACGCGTAACTGACAATGCAGCTCGGTCATCTCTACAACTTGTTGTGAAGCTAAATGCCACTGCCAACTGACAGCTTCAAGATAGCCCCAAAAAAAGTTGCTGCCAAGAAAGTGGCTAGCGTGGAGTAGAAGAAACAGATTTCCACCGCTGGCATGCCAACCACAACCTTTTTCAGGAAAGTTGTGCCTGCTGCACCTGCCTCCGGCGAGCAAGCTGAGAGCAGCACTCCTGCATCAACAGCACCACCCCCCCTACCTAAGCCAAGGACCATCAGTGAGGCAGCAAGTGCAATCATGTCGACGTCGACAAGTAGTGATGTTGAATTGGATTTGTCTCTTTCCCAAGTAGTACACAATTGTTTCAGGAAAGGACAGCAGCCGCAGCCAGCAATAGTACATTTGTCTGATGTTGGAGCAGAACAGGAGCTTGAGCTTCCTTCCGGCAAGAAGTTGAACCTCCTCTTTTAGAATCATTGGCTCCCAGATCTCCAGCAAGGAAAAGAAAGGGTACTACTGAACCATCTTCTCCAAGCACCACTTCTGATGATGATGAAAGGGACATGGAGTGGACCCCAATGGAGACCAGGAGACAACAGGAGAGGCAAGGGAAAAGAAAAGTTTCCGAAAGACTTAGACTTATGGAAGGGGATGTATAGGAGACTGACGATGACGAGGTAGTCATGGTGGAAGGTGACACTGAGGAATCTGACATTGCTTTTCAACCAGCTCTGAGGGATATGGCACAGGTAGCACTGCCACCAGCTCCCATATTTGCAAAGCCCCAGCTGAGACCTGCACCAACCCCTGCCTCAAGAGAAGTAGAGGCAATCAATGACATTCCCACCTACCTCCAGTTCTTCTTCAGGCATTGGCAGGGGCCCAGAAAAAAAGTACTCCTCCCCAGTTTGGGACTTTTTTACTGTTAGCAGCAAAGAGGGGGAGCACATTGCAGTATGCACCATTTGCCATACAAATGTTCATTGAGGTAAGCCTGGTATACATTATGGTACTAGAGGCCAAATGACCAGTATGAAAAAACACCACACAATCAAGTGGCAGGAGCACGTTAAAAACATTCCTGAACGTGGTCATGGTGGTGGGGAGAGTCAGGGAACATCAGCTACAAGTCCAATCACGGTGAAAGGTGATGATGAGGATCAAGATGGTGACATCTTTACGCAAAGCAGCCCTGTCCCCAGCAGTGTGCCAGCAGATTCACCCACCTGAGCGACATCACAATGGCACAAGAAGACTCGGAGTAAGATGGAGACGCCACAGCATACAGTGACTGCCTCACCACCATGACGCACATCAAGTCTACCACTAGCATCTACTTCTCAAAAGACACCTGTGTCAGTGCCCCAAGAAAAGAATAAAATCCAGGCTACTATTAAGGACATGTGTAGGCAGGAGGGGCCCTATGAGCGAAACCACCCAACCACACGTTTGTACAATGGGAAGCTGGCAAAAATGTTAGCGCTGGACCTCCTCCCTTTTTCTTTTGTGGAAGGAGTGGGATTCTTAGAACTTGTAGCAGCCATCTAACCAAAATGGAAGGTACCAAGTAGGAACTATTTTATCAGAGTGGCTGTTCCAGTGCTCCATGATGATGTGCTGCAGTTGGTTGGACAAGCTTTGCAGCAAAGGGTTGTTCACACCATCCACCTGATGATAGACATGTCAACCAGATGTCAGGCCACTGATTACATGTGCATTACTGCACACTGGATCTCTTTTGCAGGGGTAATGCAAAAGATATCTTCAGGTCTTGGCCCCGAAGAAAGTTTTTAGAGCATCCGGCGGCATACAGCGGTGGCCATGTTCGCGATGGAGAAATCGCATACAGCTGTAAACATCTTGGAGGAATTTAACGGCAAGGTGTATGAATGGTTGTGACCCAGAGGTCTTAAAATTGGATTTGTTGCCACGGACAATGGTAGTAACTTAGTCAAGGCCATGTCAGATGGAGGCTTTTTCATGGTCCTGTGTTTGGCCCATTGCATCAACCTGGTGGTTCAAGACTTCCTAAAAAATGAAGACATAGTCAGCAACATACTGACCACCTGCTGAAGAAACTGCCCTCATTTCTGCCATTCTTTTAAAGCCCGGAGCAGTTGCGGATCATTCAGCGTAATAATAGAGCACCAGTCAAAGTGCTGATACAGGAGGTGCCAAAACATTGGAACTCCACCTTTTACATGCTGAAACGTCTGTTTGAGCAGTACAAACAGATCAATGACTATGTCATTCAAAAATGAGGGGATGCAGTTGGGAAAGCTATGACCATGGATGCGGAGAAATGGGGCCTAGGCAAATGTCTGACACAGATGCTACTTCCTTTTGAGGTTTTCCCATGGGAAGTTAGCAAGGAGGACATTACAGTGGGCCAAGCTATCCTGTTGTTGCATCTCCTACAAAACCAGGTAAAGAAGGCAGCTGAAAGGTTCGCCCCCGCAGTTGTGAATGAAAACACAGAAGCGTATGCCTTGGTTGAGACCTTAACCATTATAAACTAATGGGGTAACCCGATCACTGTCCATGGACCTGGGTATCGTATGATATAGAACAACAGTTGGTCCTAGGACTCATTTAGCCGCGCATCAAGTAAAAAAACTATTTATAATTCAAAAATATTTTGTATGTAGAAATATATTCAGCAAAATAGTAATTAATACAATTATGCACCTTAGGAGAACGAAAATAGATACCCACTGTATTTAAGAAAGACGGTCTATTTTATTCATAGTACCAATCCTGAAGGTAAAGACATTACCAAATATGTAATCGTCAAGAGGTTGCTCCAAGAAAAAGGAGGTGAAAAAAAGGGGTGCTCTTGTGTGTAGTAAAGCTGAGAAAAGGCATAGAATGAGAATAGTTCATGAGAAATTACAATGGTTTCGCATATACAACTGGTTGTATCATTAGCACCAGCTGATTGTGGCCTGTCCAAAAAACATAATTTGTCATTAATTAAACATAATTCACAAGGAATATTGCAGAGAAATATCATCTGTTCGAAGGATGGGATGGTGGTGTCATATGGTATAGGCCCTTGGTAAAGGGTAGATGTCGATGTTTCGACCCGACTTAAGGCACAGGGAGCTTTAATACCTCCACTTGCCGGTCTTCCTCAGGACAGGGGTGAAGGAGAGGCAACCTACAGAGGTAAGTGTGAGAATTTCAGGATGGGTAAAGCGTACTGAATCCTCAAGAAAAGTGAAAACACAGTGGGACCTTAGGGGTGTCTGAATTACTGACCTATGGCAGGCGCCTGGCATTGAAAGGCCCTGATGACAGCTCCCGGGGACGGGTAGTCTGTGGAACAAAGGTGCATATTAGGTAGCCCATGAGGAAATCGGGACTTCATTAGTGAAAGATCCATAACTAAGACCCCGTGAACTTACCCGCATCACTTTTGCGGTAAGGGAGGTCAAAAACCCCGAAAGGGGTGGTGCAGGATGATCAAAACAACCAGTAGAATTATCTGGTAAATGGTGAATCAATCACACTATTTACTCTGAAAAGAAGGGCAAAAATATATTTGAGAAACGGGCTGGGGGAATCAGCTTACTCAGAAGGGTATATTTTAAGGGCTCCAGCAAAGTAATTACCTTTGGGTGAGTCGGCGAGAAGAATCTCAAGCGACTGTCCGTCACGGATATGGCATGAGACTGACAAGCATTGAGCTTACGTATTTGAGGTATGCTCATAGCGCGTGCACGTAGCCGGGGGGGCGCCGTAAACGTGCTGTGTCTAGTCATCACCGTGGAGTACAGGGGGAGGGGTCAACCCTGGGGTCAACGCAGGGCTGTGAGAGGACCAACTTGGAACAGAGGCAGAGTCAGGGCAGCGAAACAAGTACACTTCCAACAGGAGGCATATGGAGAGATAAGAACCATACGTCAGCATTACAGGTGGTAAACCACTCAAGTAACACATCAGGGAACCCTGTGATTAACTTGTCAGGCTATGTTTTGAAACCAGAGGAAGAAAGAGTACTGGAGAAAGGTCTGTCTTTCGTACCGACATCCTTACCTAACACATTTAACCTCAAGATTGAGCTACATCATTTCTTCAGAAAGGTGCGCCTAAAACACTACAGTCGCTTGAGATTCTTCTCGCCGACTCACCCAAAGGTAATTACTTTGCTGGAGCCCTTGAAATATACCTTTCTGAGTAAGCTGATTCCCCCAGCCGGATTCTCAAATATATTTTTGCCCTTCTTTTCAGAGTAAATAGTGTGATTGATTCACCATTTACAGGATAATTCTCCTGGCTGATTTGATCATCCTGCACCACTCCTTTGGGGTTTTTGACCTCCCCTACCGCAAAAGTGATGCGGGTAAGTTCACGGGTCTTAATTATCGATGTTTCACTATTGAAGTCCCGATTTCCTCATGGGCTACCTAATATGCACCTTCGTTCCACAGACTACCCGTCCCCGGGAGCTGTCACCACGGCCTTTCAACACCAGGCGTCTGCAATAGGTCAGTAATGCAGACACCCCTAAGGTCCCACTGTGTTTTCACTTTTCTTGAGTATTCAGTACGCTTTACCCATCCTGAAATTCTCACACTTACCTCTGTAGGTTGCCCCTCCTTCACCCCTGTCCTGAGGAAGACATGCAAGCGGAGGTTTTAAAGCTCCCTGCGCTTTAAGTTGGGTCAAAACGTCGACATCTACCCTTTACCAAGGGCCTGTACCATATGACACCACCATCCCATCCTTTGAACAGATGATATTTCTCTGCAAAATTCCTTGTGAATTATGTTTAATTATTTAATTAATGACAAATTATGTTTTTTGGACAGGCCACAATCAACTGGTGCTAATGTTACAACCAGTTGTATATGCAAAACCATTGTAATTTCTCATGAACTATTCTCATTCTATGCCTTTTCTCAGCTTTACTACACACAAGAGCACCCCTTTTTTCACCTCCTTTTTCTTGGAGCAACCTCTTGACGATTACATGTTTGGTAATGTCTTTACCTTCAGGATTGGTACTATGAATAAAATAGGCCGTCTTTCTTAAATACAGTGGGTATCTATTTTCGTTCTCCTAAGGTGCATAATTGTATTAATTACTATGTTGCTGAATATATTTCTGCATACAAAATATTTTTGAATTATAAATTGTTTTTTACTTGATCCGCGGCTAAATGAGTCCTAGGACCAACTGTTGTTCTATATCATTGGTTGAGACCTTAGTCCTTCATTTGGCTTCTAATGTAAGGCTGCAACTTAACATCATTGAGTCCAAAGAGTACATATGTGTCACAATACTTGATCCACTGTACAAAAAGATTCTGCCCACTTTCATTCCTTTTAAGAAGGGGATGTTTTAAAATACAAGATGTGGATTGCAGAGCAAGCTGGAGACTTGGAAGAAGAATGGCTGATACTTCGAGTCCCACCCGCAGTTCTGGGGTGCTGACTTCAACTTCCAGAGAGGTCAGTCTTGTCTCACAGCAGCCAGCAACACCAACAACCAGAACACCGGCAACAACAGCAGCAGACGGACCGGACCCAACCTTTGCATTGTATTGGGTCAATTGACATGGCTCAAGTCCAGTGCAGAGGTGATGGCAAAACAGGTTGAGCAAGTGGCAGCACCAATGACCATCCACAGGATGTTACAGGTGTGTCTGGATGATCCAAAAGTATGTGTGGTTCAAAATTCATTGATGTATTGGTACGGGAAGGTGCGCCAATGGCCAGAGCTCAGCAGGCTGGCAATAAAGTATCTGGCTTGTCCTCTCACCAGTGTGTCTGCTGAACATGTGTTCAGTGCAGCTGGTGTGGTCGTCACAGTGAGAAGGACCTGTCTCTCCCCTCAAAATGTGGATAGATTGACTATGATCAAAATGAACCAACATTTTATATCACACAATTACACAGTTCTTGAAACAGCAGCACAGGAGGAGGAGAAGGGTGATTGGTCCAAGATTGAATCAAATGTGTGAGCTGACCAACTTCTGGGTGAACCACCTGTGTCTGAGGATGAACTCAACTTCCCGGACTAAATATTCCAGTGCCCCCAGAGAACTTTATATATTTTCTCGTAAGAACTTAGTTCTTTCTTTGCAGAAAAACAAAAAAAAAATAGCTAGAGGAACATTATTATTTTTGTGTCAGATTTATGCTGCCCCACCTTTTTTATTAGTCATATATTGCTGGATTGCAGTTGGACTAGTGTGTATTGAAGAAGCCTCCACAATTCCTTTATGACATTGGGGACAATGCCTGCCCCCCTTGCATGCCTAATGCCTATTCCTTTTTGCATCATTTAGCACTTGAAAGGCTGCCCCATAAAATTATTTATTACCAAGACTGCCTGCCAATACCAAATTCCAATGTGTTGCCTGATTCAAAGATGATTGAATACCTACCTAACCTACCCGTACTTGGATTGGGTGAGCTAACTTCAAGTATTGCAACGGTGAGGGACTGATCCTTTGAGTGCTGATTCATGTGGTGGCAGACACTGAGGGAGGGTGTGTTGAACTGTAATATGGGAAATTTCTCGAGATGATTATTGATTTGCATTGTTTGGGGCTTGAGTGATGGGCCCTCATTTTTTTTCTTTTTCTACATAGGTGATCAGCCTTTTCACACTTAGCCAGCTTTAATTGCAGGGTGTTCTCCTTTTTTCTGGTTCTTCAGAGACCAGAACAGTTACTTTAGTTAACAAACAAAATCCTATGCAAAATACTGCAATTCTGTTTCTCTACTTGTTCTTGAATAGCAGTGCACTCCACGTCAATCTTGCTCGGGTCATCATGATTCATGATGATGATGATGACTGGTCTGGGACGGCATTACTCGGAGTCATGACTGGAGGAGTATCATGGAAGAACTAGGGCGGGAGCTACAAGACTACCTCATCAACAGCTAGAAGCAAGAAGTTATTGAGTATCAACTTCAGTTCAAAGGTAAACCAAGTGTCTGAGGCCTAGTACTCAGCTGTGTGGAATAGAGAGAGGTGCGTTTGTGAGATATCGCTCTGTGTGTTGGACTTGTGGCAAAAGTGATACTCTGAGTCCCCATTTTGGTTTTTTTGGTCTGCCTCCGAGTCTTCTTGATACACTCCTCATGAAGCTTACTTTCCTTCTGTCCTTCTCCTTGACTCTAAAATACAGTTTCTCTTTTACCATTCACAGGCCTTCTTCTAGTCTCCTTCACGAACGAAAGGCGAAAGCTAGGTGAGCTCAACAACACTCCTGCTTACCTTCCGGACCATTGCAGACAGGCCCCAAATATTGGACATTCCCAAGGAGAATGCAAACGCACCACCCAATGTTCAATATATTATCATTTTTTTTAGCAATCATATTAATTAAGAGAAGTGGGTGGGTGGGTACACTCCCCAACTTAGAAGACAGAACATTTGGATATATAATAAATTGGGTCTCGGGGGCAGACCGACTGTTTGCGATGCATTTATCTGTAATCTCTCATACTCAATCCTTTGTTTCCTTCTAACAACAGATTGATGGTGAATGATGTGCTGCTGCCTATTGCCCAGATGAATGTTGGCCGTGGGTTGTAGTGTTTGCCTTTGTCAAACCTTTGCACAAATCCCATTACCCATCCATTCATCAAACCCCTAACCCTCTTCCCCCGAGCTTTGTGATTTATTGAGGTGTGGCTTAAACTGCACCATAAAAGGATCACACACTTGGTGGGACAGATGCGGTGAAAGCAACACCAACTTACTGTACAATCTTCTAACCAGTAGCCCACACCAGCCCATTACCAACCAATGCATTAAAAATGGTCCATATTTATTTTAGATATAGAATGAAGAACATCACTCATCAGTATCATCCTTCATGCCTTGTGTTGCCTAACCATAAACGCCTAACCTAAGCTTGGCCACTCCAGACTTTAAATCCATTCTTTTTTATAACTTGAGGATTTCACAAATAAAACGGCTAGCTTCACATTAGTCAAATCTTACTAGTATTGCTATTTTGTTTTATTTTAGCACAATCAGGCATTCTCATTGTGCCATCACGTAGTACTCAGGTGATGTAAATTCTTTGCAGATCTTTGCTAAATATATAACACACTTACTCAGTCTTTCTACTTCCATTTAGTTGATTACAATGGATAAACAATCAATCATTCAGATCAATCCTACAGTCAGAGCTCACATGGGTGAAACTGGAATTGGGACCCCGCTTGTGAAGTTGTGATGCCTCTCCTGTAATTGCTGCAGGTATATCAGGTAAAACAACTAGTATGGATGTAATTTAACTTAGTAAGAAATAAATTATCTGCTACTGCTTTTTATCTAGCTAGTTCTATACAATATAGGTCATCATGGCAGCATTCCCCATAATGGTCAAGATAGTTAGAGAAGTATAAGCCTAGACTATAACTAAGTGCTACACACTCTTAAGGTACAAGCACATAAACAGGCTGCATAAAACTACTTGAAGGCAGCAGAGCAAAGTAAAAGTAAAAGAAACTGCTTCAGGCAAAAAGTTAGATTTAAAAAAATAGTTTTCCCCTTTATTTATTTACAAAGAAACCCACCCTCTCCACCCAAACAATATGCCCACCCCTCTCCCAAACAAAACTGACCCAAGCCCCAAAACTCAAAATGTCTAAGAAAAAGACTCTCCAGTCCCAACTTCCTTCCCACCCACTACACTCAGCCCCAACAAACAACAAATCCCTCCCACCAAAACAAAAAATTATAAAAAGGGCTAGAAGAGGGCATTATGGATGTCGGTCCGGAGCTGGCCCAGGCTCTGCCCCATCGTGGTGAGCCGGCTCTCAATGGTATCCTGCCGCTGCAGGATGCGGCACAGCAATGACCTATTGCCAGTGTGGGAGGGGGTGGCAGCAGTTGGCTGGCGGTGGCCACAGCGATGGAATGTCCGGGAGGCTGGAGGCTGAGGGGGACCGGCTGTACTGGGGCACGGCTGTTGTGTATTAATTTCTTCTTCCAGGACCAACGGCTGCTGGTATTCCTGCTGGATACGCTCCAGCCTCTGCCGCCGCAAACGGGCTGCTATCTTCTGCCTGGTGGGTGGTCTGGCTGGACCAGCAGCTATATTGAGAAAAATAGAAAAGACAAATTGTAAATAATGCTCTGTGAAAACAATTGTTTTAAATTACTGGGTGGCACAGTAGCAGTACATTGCTGGTCCCCTAGGGCCATTGGAATTTATTTGATGTGGTTATGATTAGGAGAGTCACAAGGCCAATTTTATGTTTTACCCACACATGTTGCCAAACATAAAAAAAAAACTGACTGTGTGGCAGAAAAGTATTAACAGCCTGAGAATAACATCACATGATTAAAAAAATAGTGAGTTGATTATTTTTTCTTCTAAAGGCTTTTCAAGCAAGTATAAACAGAGTCAGACACTTTGAGTTGAAAAATAAATGACTTCTCATTGATGAGTATGGAATTATGCACTATATGGAGTACAAGTTGTGTGTGGTGCTAAAATAATGAAGCCATGCTCATTGCTAGCCAGCGCCTCCGCTAGTTTTCTACTGTCTGTAGCTGTAGTTGACAATTATCTATTTTTAATTCCAATGACCTTTCTCTTTGCCTAATGCATTTCTCTCCAAAGATGCAGATGAATAATAAATAAGATACTGCGTAAGTCACACACCTCATTTATGAAATGCGGATATTAATATATTATCCTGTCTGCCATAAGTAGACATTGAGGAAAATGAATCTAATGGACTGCACTACAGGTAAAGGAACTGACCATATAGATTTTATTTGGCACATTCGTCACTGTGTATCCTATATGCCACACTTGACATCAAATCATGCACTTACTCCCACTTTAATCAGTGGCCTCGCCCACCACCACGTATTTCCAACAAATTAATTTGCTGGGCAGTAACCAAGGAAAGGAAACTTGATTTTCTCTACTACAGGGGGTAGGGTAGAGGGATTAGACAAGTAGGGTAGAGCTTTTTTTTATATATAATAGAGACACTGCTACACTGATGATTGGTTCATCATCTTCGGCTTATTCAGTCATGGTACAATTCGAAAGGGAAAAATATGAATAACTGTAAATTAAGGGCCAGATGTAGGTGGCTAAATACCGGTCGGTAAAGCCGAAATTCGGAGAATTTCAGCGTTACCGACCGGTATTCAGCCATGTTCAATGTAGGAAACACCGAACGCCATCGAAAATAAGGAATCGGTAAAAATAAGGGAAACCAGTTACCGATTCCTTAATTAGCGATTAGCAGACACCGAAACCCCTAAATACTGATTCGGTAAATAAGAAATCCTTAAATAATCGCAAATCCGATGTACCAAAAATCGGTAATACCGAATTTTCGAAAATTTGGTATTTAGGAGTCGCTAATTACCACTGACTCAAAGCAGGTGGTAATCAGGTGCACTGCATTTAAACAGCCCCAACATGCAACAGTGTGAACACAATGGCGGCCCTCTATGTAATTGCAAGGCGGCTACGTTTGCAAGCAGCAGGACTGAGGATCTGGAGACGGGAGGAGCGCGTGTATAGACTGCACGTTACACTCTTCCAACTGACTGAGGCTGAAATCCATGAGAGGTACAGGCTACACCCCCAAACCATCCTAGACCTGATACGGGACCTGCACCCACTCCTGGAGCATCAGACACCAAGGGCGCACGCAATACCAACACATGTTCAGGTGCTCTGTAGCCTGCACCTACTTGCATCAGGAAGTTACCAGGGGGTGATAGCTGTGGCAGGTGGTGTGTCACAGAGTTGCCTGTCCCGTTTCTTCAACTCCTTCTTGGATGCCATGATGCAAAGAATGCATCACTACATACGCTTCCCCAAAACACAGGCGGAACTGCAGAAGACAAAGCTGGATTTTTACCAAAAGGCACAGTTCCCACATGTAATAGGGTGCATTGATGGGACACACATACCAATCTGCCCACCTGCAGCCACAGAGTATATATACCGGAACCGCAAATCTACGCATTCCATCAACGTGCAGGTGATATGCGATGCGGACCACATCATCACTGACATTGTGGCCAAATTCCCAGGGAGTACCCATGACTCCTACATATTCAGGAACAGTGGGATCTACACACGTCTGGCTGGGGGTGAATTTGGAGAAGGATACCTGCTAGGTAATCAATGTGACACACCCTGATGTATACCTTGGATGAATGTGTTGGTGACCCATATTAATGGCACTTCCTTTCTCACTTAGGTGACAGCGCATATGCCGTGCGGGCATTCATCCTGACTCCACACCTCAACCCATCCACACCAAGTGAGAGAAAATACAATGTGGCACATAGAAGCACGCGCAACGTTGTGGAGCGCACCTTCGGACTCTTAAAAAGCAGGTTCCGCTGCCTCCACAAAAGTGGAGGTGCACGTCAGTACCGCCCCATCATCTGCTGTAAAATAATAGCAACATGTGCCATGTTGCATAACCTTGCCACAAAGAAAGGAACAGCAGTGGAACTAACTGACTCTGAGGACGAGGATGAGGACTGTCCACAGCCAGAGCACAGCGCAGCAGGTGTGGCAGCAGCACCAGATGGGAGACATAGACGGGCAGAGATAACACGCAACTATTTCTGAGTAAGTAAGGAGACACAGCCAGTGATGGTGTTCAATTGCCATAGCACACCACCACAACATGAGGGGCTTCACATGCCAGGCCAAATTTTAATGCAGGTTACAATACCAAAAAGGGTTACATCACCCATATCGGTAAAACATGTGAAGGCTGGCATTACTTCCTGCACCCACGCGCAGCACCGCTGCGTTCCTTGGGCACACTTTCCTCACTGCCAGTCTGTCCTGTGGCAGCGCTGTGACGTTCGCTGCACCTCCTGGACTCCGTTATAGGGGGTGTGATGCTACTGCGGCTAGTAGCCTCTTCACTATCCCCCCCATCACCTGTAGTGGCAACCTGGTTTGTCTGTAGCACTTCTAGTGCACTGGTCACTGTGACCAGCCCCCTTGCCACGTCACGGCTGCAGTGGGCCATCTCCTCCTCCATGGCCACCGAGCGCCTGCAGAGCAGAGAGGTGGCAGTGGAGAGGCGGTTCACTGCCTTGGTGTAGCTGTCGAGTTTTTGCCTCTCCCTGCGCCTGGCCAAACGGTCCTCATCCAATTTTCTGCACAGCAGCCTCACTGCCTCAGACATGTCCCTCATGCCCTCAGCCACAGTATTGTTCATGCTACTGATGCCCTTCTCAATTTGCAGCATGTGCCCATTCATCCGTACCATCTGCCGCTGGACTGACCTTATTGCTTTGCCTTGCAGGCGCTGCACCTTGAGCATGTTCCCCTCAAGACCGGCAAACACACTCTGATCCTCGCCCTGTGGAGCTGGACTGGCTGCCCTTGCCCTGCGGCGTCTGGCACCTGTGTGGGGGCGCTCGGTGGGGGAATGTGAGCCTGCACCGTTGGCATCCTCAGCAACCGTGGACTGTTGCCCTCCCATGCTGTCCTCCTCGGACACCTCCATCTGCCGTAGGCTGGCCACTGCATGTCTCCTGGCTCTCGGTGATGGTGGTGATGGTGGTGATGGTGGTGGTGATGGTGGTGGTGGTGGTGGTGATGGTGGTGGTGGTGGTGGTGATGGTGGTGGTGGTGGTGCTGGGGTGGTGTGCCCTGCAGGCGACAGGACCTCCTCCTCCTCCTGTGTCCTCTCTCTTCTGGGTGCCTTTCCTGTGCTCCCCTCTGCAGCCCTGCGCGCTGGCTCGCCTGTGGAGACAGAATGTACATTTGCTCACTTGTCTGGCAGCATTTGCGTAATAATAAATGTCATGCCTGCCAATCAAACTGACTGTCCTCTGCTTGCTAATTGCTGATGTGTGTCACATGCCTTTGGGTTCAGTGGACTGACTGTTATGACATGTGTTACTTCTGACTACATCTCCCATAATGCATTGCTGGTTTTTAGTAAAACATGTACTGGAGTAGGATTCACAATTAATATTAATCCAACTGCTGACTGCTGAACTTTGGCTGCGCTACAAAATCTAACAGAATAAACTCTTTCAACTGAGAAGTGGCTGAGGACTGGAAATTTATTTACACCGTCCAATAAAGCACCAGAGTTCATTTACCTATATCATTTACCTGTATCTCTTGATTATTATTCACCTTAAACAAAAGTTACAGAACGACGATTGATTTGACATATGTGTGTCAATTGTAATTCTTGAATCTTTGGAAACATCATTCAGGGGTCATTTGTTATATTTATGGTAGTCCTGAAGATGGTCTCATGGACAAATGCATAGAGACCGAAACGTCGACACTCACACTCTCTTCTGGAAAATAATGTACAATGAGAAGAAGTGTTTACAATAGTGGCATTGAAGGATCATACAATTGTATCTATTTTCCTCGTGTTACATTGTTTATATAACTGTGTAGTACCCTTGATAAATTTCAAAACATAAAAATTTGTTTTCTATATATACCCGTGTTTTGAATATTCATTGTTCCGTGATTGATTCATTGGTCCTTATGTTTTTACAAGGAACAAAATTATTATTTTTCAGATAAAAGATGTTTGAATAACATTTCTGTGGCAAGTTTATCAACAATTCTTGCAGCTAAAAAATATTTATCAATAGCAATAGAACAGAGTATTTCAAACAAATCCCTTGAAGGCGTTGTTTACCCGTTTATTTGAATTGCCCAAGCCCTCAAGGGTAGATTGGGTTTCCCATTATATTGAATTGGGTTACTCCAATGGCATTGATCTTGTCCTGGATGACCAGCCATATCTGCCTCTTCTGGGATTCAGGCACGTGCAGAGACTGTTTCCCAAACAGTTTGTCATGGTCCTTTGTGACTTCCTCAATAAGGACCTCCAGCTCCCTCTCACTGAATTTATGTTTTCTCCTGCGTTCAGCTGCCTCCTTCTCCCTCTCCTGATTGGCCATTTTTGCTCAGTGTTGTCAGCAAAATGTTTGTATAGTTGCTCCTGGCTTGTTTGCTGTGCTCCCTGCCTATCAAACAGCTTCAGGTTCAGTGCAGCTGCATGGGTGTGGCCACTTCCTGTTTGTGGGGTAATGAGGAAGCACAGGATTAGCTGATTCGACAATTACCGTTTTTAAATTACCGATTCGCTAATTACTGAATCGGTATTAAGGAATCGGTAAATATTTTTACTGATTCATTCCGATTCGTTAATTTTTACCGATTATTGCCGATTCGTTAATTTTTACCGATTATTGCCGATTCGGTAAAATTTTACCGATTATTAACGAATCGGTAAAATTTTACCGATTATTACCGATTCGGTAATTTTTACCGATTTTTTACGTACATCTGAAATACCGAGTTCTTAATAGCGATTCGGTAAAATTCGCTATTAAGGAATCGGTATTTCAGAATTACCTACATCTGGCCCTAAATCTGTTATGGGAAACCATGAAATATGTTCTGGAACCACTTCACATGGGTATCGCATTAAATCTTCCGTCCCAGCTTACCAAATTGGAAAATCCATTATGTGCCAAGAATGGATTTTCCAATTTGGTAGGCTGGGACGGAAGAACTCAGGAAAAAATAAAGGAGTGTAGTACTAAATGATGACTGAGTGGGTGAAGGGGCAATACACCTTGTGTGTTCGGTTTGCAATGCATTGAAAACATTGTAAATGCTGCATTAACTGAAACATATGCACATTACACAGCCAACACTGCGGTCACAAATTGATTGACCCATAAAATAAAAATGCCATGGGTGGGGAGGGGGATGATGAATGATAGGTAGGATATATCTAGCTCACTTAACAAATACAGCGAGTCAAGGGAGTAGAACAAAGAATAAAAATAAATAAATAACCCCCACTTAGAACCATAGCTTTGAATGATAATGATAACCCTACATAAACTAAGTAACCAGAGTAGGTGAGCAGCAGCATGTTTCTTATGAGAAGGAGAAGAAGAGCTGCCTTGCTTATTCATCCAAACAATCCAAATATTCATTCATCCTTTCATTCTAATTCACTCATAGTCACCATGATTAAGCTTTACTTTCTCCCATCCAGCCTTTCACCAAAAGTGCCAATACATTATCCATCCATTCAATAGCAACCCTTTCTTCAAACCATCCTTTTGCTCATCCATCCCTTTACCCACCCGTTCACCCTTTCACCCACCTACCCTTTCACTCATATACCATTTTCTTTCTTTTATGTTACCTTCCTTTCTTTCATGTCTCCCTCAAGCCATCAAAGCTCATTATGTGAGCTAGAAGAGGCCATAATAACTCAACCACTGCTGTGGCTAGTAAAGCTGGGGGGGGGGGGTTCACTTCAAGGTCATTTTTGATGACGATGAGCGACGCCATGTCAATAGCAAGCAAGCATAGTAATTGCAAGAAATGATGTGACTTACCAGTGCCCTTCCCTGCTGCTGCTTCTCCCCCTCCAACTGACCCGTCTCCTCCTGCAGCGGCACTGGAGCCAGCATCACCAATGTTCTGTGTGGCTAGAATAAAACATTACACATAATTTAGATCCAGATACCCAACCCCAAATACAACTGCAATGCAGCACTACAACTCAGTTAGCACGTCAGTATCTTCCAAATATCACTCTGGGCATTTGATTGGTTGGTTCACAAAGTTAGACAAGCCAGGCATGGAATAATGGTCAATGAAAGACATATGGTGTTGGATGGCAAATGCAATGGGAGTGGGACCTCATACTTTTTTTCCAGCATTGCTGCACTGTCATAGGAAACTGCTGGTATACTGTAGCTATAAATGAATGAGTCTGCAGCACACTACATTGGGAGGGGTGGGGTGTGGTCCATGTTGACCATGGCCACTGTCTCGTGAACTGAACTGTGTTACAGATAGGCATAAGCAGGAAAAGGAAATCCTTCTCAACAAACATACATGGTGATTTTTATTTAAAATACTAACTTACTTGGGCCTGCTATCTGAATCTTCATGATAGACAGCACCAGCATTGCAATGCCCCAAGATTGTACACTAAAAAGTTCACAACAATTATAAAAGGACTTACTGGGGTTAGCAGAGCCCTTGGCAGTGACACTGGTGGTGGGCGCCGGCTGGCCAGCTTCTCCCAGACCTTCAGAAAAGTCCCTCTTCTTGAACTTGGCGCTGATGAAAGAAAATATGAAGATAAATAAAAATAGATCAGTGATTCTGTTAATAATCTCCATAAAATATTTTATGAAAAGCAAACGCAGTCGCTAAAACAGATCATCTATAGTACTACTAGTTTCAACTCAAGTCTATCGACTGTCGTTAAATCCATATTCCAAATCTCCTTAACAAAAACTACATTTGGAACCAATGTTTTGCATTATTTTATTCTATCTATTCCCATTTCTCAACACCCTTGATGAGCCAACTTAGTCTTCCTTTTTTGCAATGTATAGATGCATACTTCACATCAGTGTGAATTCAGTTAAATAACCTGGAACTCTAGAGCTACATAAACAAAGTCACAGAGAGAACGCGCTACTCAGTGATTCACTATAGTGACAGGAGAACAGTCTGCCATGGCTTCTTAATTAATCAGCCAAAGTGAGAGCCTGATGAGTGCGATTAGGTAGTGGCACCTGCCTAGCAGAAACTAGAAACTGGGTCACACAATAATATACCAACGTAAACTAAGCATAACTTATCTCTGAGTGTGAGCAGCATGCTATTCGGAATTTTGTTTTTAGCATTGTAGAACACAAACACAACAAATAATTAATACTCACTGAGCCCCGGAATCTCGATGCCTAGCGGGTTGAGCAGGTCCTGTACCCGGTCCAGAATGTCCGCCTAATGGTGCTTCAGCTGCTGGGCAGTGCTTTGAACCTGGCTGGTGCACCGCATGCACCGGTTCACAATCGCCCAGCACTGCCGATGCTCCCACAGGAGCTAGCCGCCACCGGGCCTGCTGCCTGCTCCCAGTATAGAGGAGAGGTGGCGCTGCAGAAAAAGTCTAGTGCTGCCACTGCCTCCTCTCCAAAGATGGCCCGGGGCTGCACACCTGGGTGGTGGTGCCCTCTGCAAGGTAGTCGCCCCTTTGCCATGGCAGTGGATAGGGAAAAAATAAGAAGGGAAAGGAAAGAAGAAAGAAATAAGGAAAGTAGGGGAAATAAAGTCAACAAGTCACAAAAACAGGAACAAATGTACACAAAAACATAAAAACACAAACGCAAAGACACACACTATTATAAAAAAATAAAAATTAGGGGTAGAAAGGTAATAAAGGAAGAGGATTACAAAGATTAGGGACAGCACCATAACAAAGATCGGAAAAACAAGATGGCAATGCCCATGCGGACAAGTGGTGCTATTCGCACGTGATTTAGAATGCAAGAACACAATTGAGAACCGCGCAGTGCCATTCACGTGCGATTGTGGAGCGCGCAGAGACACGCCCTGAATTCCCATCGCAACGCAAACAGGCACACTGGCAAACTCCGCCCGCAAGCAGAATTCCTTGTAGCGCGGCAGAGTTTTTTTCAACTCAGCGGAATTCCGCGTAGTAGGACTCTGCGAACTCCGCCCACCCCTATTAAAAACCTGCACATCCCTAAACTTCACTCATCCATGAACCCTACAAGACCCTCACCATCCCTAGAAACCAAACATTCATGACCCCTAAAACTGCTCTCTACACCTAAACCCCTCCATGCCTGAACCGTAAAAACTCTTTCTGAATATAAACACCAACAATCCATGAACCATTAAAACTCCATACCACCCTAAACTCCATTCATTCCCCAACACTAAAAACCCTTCATTACCCCAAAACTCTACCCATCTGTGAACCTTAAAAACTCCACCTATCCATAAACCTTGAAAAACCTCAAAACACTTACACGCCACCTATCCCTGAACCATTGCAACTCTCACCATCCCTAAACTCCACTCATCCATGAACACTAATAACCCCTCACATCTCCCAAAAAACTCCATCCATCCCTAATCCCTAAAAACATCCTCATCACCCCTAAGCATCACCCATCCATGAACCCAAAAAACTCTCACTACCCCTAAATGTGTGATGTGGTTGTTTCCTTCAAATTATTTTTCCTTCAAATTTGTTTTCCATAATTTGTTTTGCTCCAATGTGGTTTCTCAGCTTTCCTTTTTCCATTACTTCACATACATCAACAAGAAAGTGGGTTAATATTTGTGAAGGTTGGGTGTCCTTCTCAAGCAAGTTTTCAACATTCTAGCTACTGGGAACCAAGTACCCTGTTGGGCATTTGACTCTCTGAGGGTAGCAAGAAAGAGCAGTCCAAGGCAGACGCATAGGAGCTGGTGGGGACTAGTATCCCAGTCCACAAATGTGCAACAACTAACACCCAATAAATCATTGTCCAGTCACTGCTTCTCTGCTTTTATTTATTGAAAGGAAAAATAATTTATTCCACACACACTACTCAATACTATGCATTAATTTACCAATATATAAATAATAGCTGGTGGAAATACCTATAGTGACACTCTTCTAACTGTCCACACCCCTGGCAAGCCCCGCACCCTAATATCACTCTACCCTGCACATATACTAGGCCTAATATATTGTGGGACAGTTATCAAAAGGCAGTCCTTCTCTTGTCAGGGTTTTGCCACATTAATAAAAACAGAGATATTCCATAATAAACCAATGCTACACCATTAAAACTATTAAGGATAGTACAGTCTAACAATGACTTTAAGGAATATAATGATTTACTGTTAACTTTGTCATTGTTAATAAAGCATTTCAAGTTGTAGTAACTGTGTGCATGTTTTCTACTTTTATTATTAATGCAAAGCAGCCTTAGAACCCTTCAACAGAGATCCCTACAGACTAGAGACCCAGGAATGAAAAAATAAAACAGCTCATCTCCAAGAGTGCTCAAAACATGGTTGAACATGATCCCCAGCTTATGTATTCCATGACTTGAGTGGCTTTGGTGCCTATCACCCGCAATCTTGGAGGGGGAATTTGTGTCTATGCGAAACAACCGTTGTCCAGGGTGCCCCACAGCACTTTGAAAATAGTCCCACTGTGCCCCTGCTGTCCTGGACAATGAGTATTCAATATTTAAATTAAATGGCACCAGTAAATTCTGGAGCTTGTGTTCACCTTCAGGCAATTTAAAATACTTTTATTTGATCTATAGCCTCACACTACAACAAATATGTTATTTTTTCAAATGCGTCTTCATGTGACTTCTTTTTTCACTTTGGTAACCCAGCTGCTCCTACCTTCACTGGGGCACCTGGGATGTGGTATACCTTTGGCCAGCATGGGGGCCCAATACAGCATGAACCAGATATCTCCCCATCTGGACAGCACAATACTTCAGATGCCACTGCAGGAGCCAAAGGTTTCCTTCTGCCTGCCGCCTCCATGTGGGCAGGCAGTGATAGCGGTGTGCCACCTGCTTCCTCCAGACAGGGGCACAGTGAGCAGTGGGAGGCACACCGTGGTTCTCCCAGGACCTGTGCTCTCCTGGAGAAGATTCCACGGGAGAGTGGTGGAGCTTCTTTTTCTCCCTGGGATATGAGAGCTTTAGTGGACTGTGAGAAGTTGGCCTGGTATATGCTGTCCACTAGTTATAGTGGGCACCTTGCACCAGTCCAAACAACCCCTTATTGATGATAGGTTTAAGACAACCTTATTTGAAATCTATCCTAGTGGTAGCTATGGAGAGCAGCCTTCAGGCTAAGTCTTGAAGGAGTGTAAAGCAGCTTGTTTTACCAGTCTATAATCTCTTGAATGGCTAAATGAAAGGAGACCACACCAGGTATATATATAAAATATATGTATTTATTTCTAAACACACCCTACTAGTCTCTTTATGAGGCTAGAGGTCAAAGCACATATGTTACACTTCAAATATCACAGTAAATTAGCACAATATACGATAGGCCCTAGGGGCGAACCAAACCATATATTAAGAAAGTGGTATAAGAACCACGACTTGACTAGACACAAGGCCTAGAGCCTGTAGAATTGCTGGGACCCCAAGGAACCACCCAAGGTAGTGACACAGGGGAGCCACGGGGGACGTGTGCAGTGTTTGAACACAGCCGCGAGCTCCGTTAGCTTCTATGGGGAAAGTCGCGGTTAGAGTTTTAAAGTTTAGGGACACTTAGGAGTGGACTATGAACAGTCCCTTTTGGACTTAGATGGTTCTAGGGCCAACACCCACGGGAGCACCGGACTACTTGTGTTACCTCACCCAGGGAAGCCGGGTGCATAGGTGTCAAATGGTGTCGGGTCACGTCGTCGTTTTCAATGGCAGCTTGCTGAAAAGTGCTGCTGCCGGGAAGAGGAGAAGTGTCCGAAGAGATCCAAGCCTGGATCGAAGATGTGAAGAACCTGAAAGCAGAGGGGACAGAGTCTGGGTCACTTGCCAGTGACCAGGGGCACGATAGTCGAATGCCCACCGATGTCGGGTGCTTCAGGTGCAAAGAGGTGAAGCTTGACTCTTCAGCCACGAGGACCAGGAGGCATCGATGACAACCAGGAGCTGGATTCAAGCTGTCCCACAAAGGATGTCGAGTGCTGCAGTGTCGGTGCCCGGATTGGACACAACAAGCCTTGGCAACAGCAACCCATGCAGGAAAAGGAAATATGTTTGGTGCGGACCAGCAAGGTACTTGGGACTCCCCAAGCAATGGAGAGTCAGGGAACGTCTGGAGCAACCAGGAAAGCCCAATTAAAGTAAAGTTACCCTTCTCAGGGACCCACAACTTGACGGACAAGGGATTGCAAAGGGACCTCAAGAGGAATCACAAAATGGCAGCCCACGGGTCACTCGGAGTGGGTAGGCCAGGAATCTTCGGGGGATATACTGCTCGGAGTCAGGGCTACAAGTAACCCAAAGCACAGCCTCAAGGATTGATGAGAAGCATATGCACTTGCAAATGTGCATGGTGTCCAGGGGTTCTGGTTCCACGGTACCCACAAGGGCTACGGGTCTCAGCTTTGCTGGGGACTCGGGACAGCCTCTGGGAAGTCTGGAAACCCACCTCCTGGGTTGCAAAGCCGTCGGCGTCCGGCGGGAGCTTCAGAGATGCAGACTGGTCAGATGCATTGTTGGTGCCTGCCAAGCAGGAGAGTAACTCCTTTACTCCAAGGGAGATTCTTCAGTCATCTAGTCGTGTAGATCGTCGAAGTTCCAGGATTTCTGTATCAGAGTTTCATCCAGGTGTAATCTAAAGTCCTGTAGTCAGGGGTTCCTTCTTTATACCCAAGGAAGGGGTTGGACTAACTCTGGGGACCCACCTATGGGAGGGTTTGGAAAGAGGGGTGGTTACACCCATTTCCTTTGTCCAGTTTTGCGCCAGAGCAGGGGCTGGTAGCCCCTGCAACCGGTTTGAACTGGACTATGCACAGGGACACCAAACGTGCCCCCAGTGCAGGACTTCAAAGCACTCTTGGAGTGCACCCACCCAGCCCCAATCCACTAAGGCCTGTAACACCTCCCTGTGACAGGAAACCTATTGTCCAGGCCTCCCCTGCCGGAGTTTCGGTCAGCAGCAGGCGGCCAGACTTGTGTCGGTGGCTGGCAGCATCCATTTTGTGATGCCAGGGCTCTGTTAGCTGGTACCGGGTATACCGGTGCTGTCATGTCTCTCCCTCTAGAAGGGTGGGATCATACTCCCACACCAGTTACTGGTGTGGGGGTATGATTCCAAGGTGTTTGACACCAAACACAACATGTTTCTGTGCAGCCATCCCAAAGTTAGCATTTACCGTTGGGTTATAATGCACTTAAGAATATATGGTCAGGCTGCATCACAGACAACCCCGGAGAATAGATTCCGAAGGCTGCAGAGGGGCTCTGCTCATGCATGGGCACCCACTCACACAAAACCAAGCACCCTGCCTTCAGGATTGATAAGGCCTGCCATAGGGGTGCCTGCCATAGGGGTGACTGATAGGTTTATATGTGCAGTGATAGGGTGAGATATAGTGAACCTATATCTCAGTAAGGGGTGCATGCACCACCTTACTCAGGCTGCTGTAGCAGTCCTGTGGTGTCATTTTGGAAGGCTGCCCAGGGGTGGCATAATACATGCTTCAGCCCCTGGTAGGCCTCTGGGGTACCTATGCCCTGGGTACATAGTATACCATACACTAGGGACTGATAAGGGCACCCCAGAATCCAATCTGTGGTGTACCTAAGGTACAGGGAATCAATTTGGAGAGGAAGCAGCTAGGCTGAGGTCCTGGATAGCAGGGCCCCAGCCAGACTAAAGTCGAAAAACAGTGAAACATCAGCAAAAAGTGGGGGTAACCATAAGAAGCAGATCCTACTCTCCTACAGGGACTCCCAAATGATGGCTAGAAATTTGGGAGTTTGGCTCGATACTAATCTTTCTTTTGAACCCCAAATCAACTATGTGGCTGGGAAATGCTTGGGCACTCTGAAAATGTTAAGAAAGACGCTGGACCTCCTCCCTATTGAATTAAGTAAACCGGTGGTTCACACACTAGTCACATCTACGTTAGATTACTAAAAAATGTGCTCTACCTGGGAGCTACGAAAGAAAGCCTAAAAAGACTTCAAAGTGTGCAAAATGTAGCGGCCACCTGGGCCTTAATCTCCCAAAAGTAGTTCCACTATGGTGGCTCTGGCCACCCTCCACTGGCTTTCATTGGAAAAGAGAATCTGCTTCAAGGCTTTCTGTTTCTGCCATAGGATTTTATCTTCGAAAGTTCCCAAATGTTTGTGCCCCTTTACAAAGCCCTATTCCCTGCAACGTTACCTAAGATCCTCTAAGGCCAATTTGGTGCAAATACCTAAGATCCAAAGGGCCAAATTGGGGCAAGTTCCTTTTCCTTTCCGGTGGATTAGTTTTGGAATTCCCTCCCGGCATCGATAAGAGCTGAACCTTCAGAGACTCGGTTTGGGAATTTGTTAAAAACCTGGCTCTTCAGTTCTGTACAATCGCCCACCTGAGCTTCAATGTCACTTCTGTCGGGCTTCGACAACCTGGCCATGGTGTTAGCGCGGGGACAGACCGGTGTGGTGTAACCAGTCACTCTATACATTTACATATTATTATATTATATTATTATTATTGTTAATATTATGATGAAATGTGGCAGCACTCAATGGTTTCCTTGTTTTCTTTGTTTTCTACCCTGGTCCTTGAGTTGGTCTGAGAGGGTAAGATGGTCCCCAGGGACAGCAAGAAAAGATAAGGAGAGACATCACACACACTCCACGGGCCATTTTCTTCCTGGACATTGTGGCCATGTCCCTTCTATGGAATTTTGAGAGCTTAGGGAGAGGGACACTACGCATGTCCGATCCCAGCCTGTCCACCAGGGACCAAGCCATGTCCGTGGCTCACAAAGCCTACTGGAAGAAGGGTCCAGCCATAATCCAATCTTTGATTACTCCCCATCAGTCTAGAAGAAACCTTCGCTCATCTACCGCCTTTCTTTCTTCACCCCCTAAAATCTTTAGAGCCAGATGTGGTGGACGGTCCCTCGTCCACAACGCTGCCATACTCTGGAATGCCCTCCCTCTTCAAGTTCGCAGTCAGCCCAATTTGCAGGCCTTTCAAAAAATTCTAAAAACATACCTCTTCAGGAATGGTGTCTAACTGTGCCTGCTTGGTCTTTTGCTGTTTCCGTCCGTAGTGCTGGGAGGCCTCAGGGTAGCCATCGCGCTTTACAAATATCATTTCATTCATTCATTCACCAAGCTGGCTTCTTTAGATCAAACTGGGCTCATTTTGCTCCTGGTTGTATCCTCTAGCCACAAGGACAGTCAATGTTCAACCTCCTGGCCTTTAATATTCACTTGGCTTCCAGCATCTATGTTTCTTCTTTGCCCACTATTGGTGAGGGAGAGCTCAATGCCAGTCTTCCTGCCCCTTTGATGTTGGACCAAACCTGGCCTATGTCCAATGACAGGTGTTCCCCTCAATCTCGGGTCACCTCCAGTGACACCCCACAGCCCTAATGCAGAATACCCTCCCAAACCTGCCCTCGTCAAGCCCCATAGCCTCCTTTGGCCAGTTGCAGGGCACCTGTGCTTTAGCAGATGTCAAAAGGGTGGCCCTCTGTTGAGGTGCAGACCCCAGAAGGTCCAGAGGAACTTTTCTCCTCCAGAATGCGCCAATGGTTCATCTCTCTACTGCCCCTCAGAGGATGCAAGGAGGCCAGTGCAACTGGTCCTGGGGAGGTGAATCCAGAGAGTCTCATCCATTCTAGGTCCAGGGTGCTGCAGCACTCCAGATAGGGTCAGGTCTTCTTCTGGCTCCTGTGAAAACCTTTTTCCCATTCTCGTCCTATCTCATGTCCAGTGGTTTTTAATTGGAGCTGGAAAGATCAGGAAAGTTCCAGAATGTAGGCACCTCAATCCAAACCTAGGAAGACATATCATCACTCCACTCTTGTCTCCAGACATTCCAAAGTAGCAATGTGAAGCGGTCAATTGAAATGTATCTGTGAGAGCCTAAAAACCTCACCCTAGGTACCATAGCTCCCTGGTCCCTTGCCTCCTGTGACTGACGTCAGAGGTTTGGCCTTCTCCTCTTTGTACTCCTTGGATGGGCCTTCTCAAGCCAGGTGCATTGTGAAAAGTAACTAGCACATGCAGATTCTGTCCCCACCCATTCCTCTCCAAAGAGCAAGTCAAATTAGTGGCAAATGGCCCTACTGTAGGGGGAGACCTTTGAGCTTCCAGGTGGCCAGCAGAGTAATGAGCTTGGCTTCGCAGGGAGAAGGAAAGTCAGGAATCTCATTAGAAGGTGAGTCAGAAAAATGTTTAAACTTTCCAAAATTAAACACTTACTCTAATAGGTGTAGAGTTAAGGTTAGAAGAGTAAATTTGATGCTTTACCCAGTGGGGTAGGGTTGGAGTTAGGTAGTAAACGTGAATGCCTCAAAATTTAACATTAGCCCCAATGGTTGTGGGGTTACTTTTAAAAGACTAAGGGCCTTATTATGACTTTGGATATCCTATGGCGTAGTACCGCCAAAGCCATCGTGCTGCCACCCGCCAGATTAGGAGTTAAATCCTGGTCTGGCGGGTGGTGCTGCGGCGGTCTAAGGCAGTGGTCTATCAGGCTCATTGAAGAGCCTGAGATGCAGACCTCCATTCTCTGACTGCACCTTCCTGCGCAGTGTGGCATGCATGCCACACTGTGCAGGAACTGGGGGTGTAAAACCTTGGGGGCACTACATGTGCCCCCCCCCGCATGCACCCCCAGCCCAGACTCAAGTGGACTCTCCGCCACCCTTTTCATGGCGGGCTCTCCGCAGGAGCATATTAGTGCTCCTGACTGCTGCACAAGTGCCCTGGGATCCTTGATCCCCGGCGGTCGCAACAGTCCTGTGGTGGTGGTCGGACCACCACCACAGGCTCAGCAGTCTTCTAATAAGGCCCTATATATGAACTTCCCAAAATTACAATGGCTGGTGTTGCAGTATTAAATCTGCAAAGATGGAATTGCAAATCTGGAAATCTCAAAATGAAATTCTTTTTTCAGTGATAGTGGTTTTGGAGTTATAATTGTTAGTCTGAACTTTGCAAAATTAAATTGTTTCCCTGATGAGGGTGTGGTTGCATTTAGTAGAGTAAATGCATACTCCCTATAGGTTTTCCAAAGAGTATGAGTTTAGAGTTATAATAGTTATTCTTTACTCATCAAAACTAAACCATGTCTACAGTGAGGATGGGTTTGGCGATAGAAGAATAAATATGAAGTCTTGAAAGGTAATCACTTGCTCAAATGAGTGTGGGTTTGGAGTTAGACAAGTAAATCTGAACTTACAAAATGTAAAGCCTTTCTTTAATGAGTGTATGGTTGCAGTTATAATAAATACAAATATTTAAATATGTTTTGCAATTGGGCAAGAGTTGCTGGATTGTATAATACATATGAACTCCCTAACTTAAATATTATTCCCAATTAGTGAATGATTGCAGTTAGAACAGTTAGAACCACCATTTAGCAACCGCTCATGCTTTAGTTATGATTGACTAGAGTTCTTTATTAAATTCTTAGCACATTAACTATGTCATCTTCACTTAAAAAATGATTTGCATCAGATGGGATTCATGTGTCATTCACATGATAAACATTGTTGCAGTCTTAACTGTCCAACTATCTTTGACTAATTGTTTTATCTTGTTGCAGAAGTAGCTTCATCCAGAAAGTGATGCACTTCTGAGTCTAATTTGGGTATGGATTTTAAGAGATATTTTACTGTTCCCCATATGTCTCAATACTGTTATCAGATAGTGACTTCTAGAAATATGGAAATGTCTAAATAATATCTCCAAGGCACAATTTCATTATCATATCTTAAGAATGGTGTAACCACAATTTATCTTTACTGTATCAACTGAAGGGCCAGCGATTTTACTCTTGCCTGTTTTGTTTTTGCTTTATCTGAAAAGGGGGCCTCAGGCAGTTTGTTTAACATTTTATTATTTTCCTCCTTAACTTTCATCACTCATTTTCAGAAGGGATCTACTTTATCTTGATCATAAAGTCATATGAGTTTCCTGGCATTTTCTTTTAGTGTTAACTGCTTCAATGTTATCTTTATTTCAGAAAAGTATCTCTTGCAGCATTCTGCACCTATTGAATGTGCTATCCTACATCTATTACATGTCAGGTTGTGCAGCCATGTTATAATTTGTCTCTGAGTATTTGTGAAATTATTTTAGCACTTCAGACTGATCCACTTGGTATCATAATATTGTAAAGTCATATAGTCTGAAAAATTAGATGTGGCTGGCAGTATGGGGAATTGTCTGGTACACTATGATACAATCTCATAGTAATTAACAGTGTTAGCAAACTCTGTGAGAAAATGATCAATCAAATCAATCATAACTTTATTCGGTACTTCAGTAGAAGAAAAGTATAGTGCAAAATAATTAAAAAGCTTAAAATATTAAAAATGACTCTTCATATATACAATTCAGTTATAAACAATCAACAGAATGAACGGTTAAAAGGGAAACCAATTTCCTCCAGTCAAGTAACTGGTTTAAAGTGCAGCAGTTATCCTATGGGGTATTTTAGTTATGGGGAGACCCCCTGCAGGCTTTTCCTTATTTTCAATACCTGCCAGAAGTAAGAAGACATTACACAGCAGACATAAGAGGTATGTAATTGTTGTCAGAGAATGCTATTCTACGATAGAGTCATTTGTATAGTGGGCATTCTTTCATCAGTAGGGCTTCTCAATGCTAATACATTTACCTACTTTTCCAAATGTGCCTGAAATGTAGTGTAATAAAATAGGTTCACACTTATCTAGCCCCAGGGAACTTTTGCTCTTGGACTACCCAGTTTTTTACTGTTACTGTGAGTAAGTCTCACTAACTGAGTCTCAATCGCTGTACACTTTACATATGAATTCTTCCTGTTCGATTAAGGTCCACTGCTGTGCAGCTGGAGTAAGCCGCACTTGAACGCATGCCCACATGAGTGTGTACACATATATAAGTTCCACGAGAGGGCTACCATCCAGCTCAGCATCCTAGCACCTATGCACAGGTAGCCTTTCACAGATGAGACCCTTCAAATATTCATACTAGCTGTAGGCCTAATAAAGTGAGTGGGCATTCATCATGTCAGTCTGCAATGCTACACTAGGAATCATGGGTGCTTTTCTGTAATATAAATTATGGGGATAATCTGCACCAAAGTAAAATTTTACAATAGACTGGTCAAGAGAATCTCATCACGCTCCCTATATAGGGTAAACATGGATCCTGAGTGCAGATTCAATGTTACCTTTGGCATTTCTGCACTCCTTCTACCACTTGAAAAGAAGTGTTTAACTTGTGAGTATTCAGATTTACTATTCTAATTCCAACCCCACAGTAGTTATTTTTATATGTGTTTTTCATTTTACTTTATTATGAAAACATGTTATTCAATATTTTCAACATTATTTTTTATATAAATTATTCTTTTTCATATGACAAAAATTATTAATTTTTAAATGACAAAATGTATCAATTTATTTATTAATTGGTAATTTAAGTAGATGTATAACTTAATGTAAATTTAAGGTTAATTCAATTTAGTAACATTTACTACTTTATTTATTTTTTGAAAGATAATACCCAATTTTATTGAAAATCCAACGATCCTTTTGTTAGTTAAATAATGTAATAACTAAGAGCCTTATTATGATGGCGGTCGGACTTTCGTCAGACCGCCATCATATCGGAGACGGGACCACCCGACTTGCTGTTGGCGGTCCCGCCAATGAAATTACAATGCGACCGCCTCCAAGGCTGTCACAATGTCTATGTTTTGTATTGCGGTAGGTGCTGCATGCTGCAACACACGCCGTAGTACAAAAAATAGACATAACACATATCTCTGCACTATGTGGCAGGCACCATGCAGTGCCTGCCACATAGTGCAGGGATATGGGGGGGGGCAACACTCAAAACTAAGGTCCAGGGGGGAGGGGGGCCCGCTACAGGCCCTCAATGTCCCTTTCCGACAGCCTTTTCATGGCAGATAAACTGCCATGAAACATCTGGCGGGGAGGGACATCATAATCCCTACGGCGGTGCCTAGCAGGCACAGCCACCATTGTAGGGATTATGGCTGCTTCCGATGCACCGACAGGCTCCTTGAGCCCTTCGGATGCCTGGCGGTCGGTCTTTCCGAACGCCAACCATCTGCCCGCCATTGTAATATGGCGGGCGCTAAACATGCTTACGATGGAAACACAACAGCCCTCTAAGACATATTAACATAACAAATACAACAAAACAATAATATATTTATTAAATGTGTTTATAATCTTCAAAATATTTGAAAAATTACTTAACTTATAAACGTGATTACATAAAACATTAAAAACATCAAATAAAATATTTATATATAACTTTTAAAAAAACAATTAATTAACATTCACCGTTAAATTAACACACAGCAAAATACAACAAAATTACATTGAATATATGGAAATAAACACTATTAAAATTATTTGTATTTTTTACAAAGTATAATAAACGATATTATTACGTCCCAGGATGTTCTAGATTCCACGGTATTTTGGAAACATCATTATACCTCAACTTTACTCTTGAGTCTATTTTAAGGTCGAACACTGCATCACGGTTACATTTACTGAATTGTATCAAATATCCCAGCTGTCAATTATCTTCCCCAAAATGATAATGATACTCAACAATAGAAATTCTTCAATGGAACACTTTCTTACTTTGCCAACCGGTAAAACTACTTAACACACTATTTTCATAAAAACAGCTGAAGAAAGACGTTACTGAAGCAGGGCAAGATAGAGTCCACATTCATTTGTATGTTCTCTTATGGAAAAACTTTATGTTATGAATTATGTGTACGCTATTTTATTGGCCTACGTGGGAATTTAACAGTGTATTTGAGACGTGCGCTAGCTATCCAGTGAGAAAATTACTGAAAACATGGAGTATTTACCCGCCATTTTATCTTTTTTTCTGTGCTGATGCTGAAACGACCTGCAAACATTTATCTGAACACAGGTCTTCAGGGCAGCAGGATGTCCGAGCAAGTTACGCATTTGCTGATGGCATCAAGGGCCAGAGTAAGAATAGCTGCGCTGACGCAAACCTGAGCAGAGCACTTTTTAAAGCATTTGCATTTTCCAAAACGCATACATTTAATCAGAATTTGTTAATTTACAAACCCTCCCTTATCCTGCTGGCCCTTAGAATAGCACTTGCCCCTCCACTCACATGTTGATTGAAGGATTCCTTTCATGTTCTGCTTGCTTTAGCCAGATAAGCCAATTCAAATCCGTTTCAGCATACATCAGCTGTCTTTTTGATTCCTTCTTTAAACATTTACTTCCTTCTTTGGCTGACTTCATTGCTCACACATGACTTTGTACCACATGTACGCTGATCAAACACAGCTGCATATGAGCATCTAGTGTGACTCAAATTCGTTTTAGAGCTCACGTCACCGAATCAAATACAGGTTTGGTAGAAAACCACCACACATTCACCGCACCTAAGTATGTTCCTTTTGGCAGAATCGTCACAAATATATCTGTTAATATGTTTATAATAACGGTGCCTTGCCAGTCATCATTCAACCCATCAAGGAGTAAAGCACGCTAAAAAAAATAATTTGGTTGCCAGAGAACTCTCCCCCAGAATTCTTCACAATCGGAGTCTAGAAGCAGATCTGACTACTTGAACTCCATGAAAACCAAATTAAAATGTAACTTTCTATAAAATATTTGTAGGATTATCATCTCATTCTGTCAATAATATTTAGTTGCACTTGGTTCTAGTGGCATTCGCACCACTACCTGCTCCCTACTAGGTCGCACAACGCATTTAGCCCTAAATTCCTTAAATAATGCTATGAGGCTTTGGTACATATTTCACTTAGATAAGGAGAAACTTAAAAGAACTAGGACCATTTTTGCCAGTAGTATCTATCCTGCCACCAAGAGGAGCAATTCAGAATTCGTCTACTTTAAGGAGTCCTGCTAGGAACTTATCTGGATTCGTTTTTTCATGTAGTAAATAGTGGACAATCCATGCTCCTATGGGCAACTGTAGCATACTCACCATTACTGTATGGTCTGCCTTGATTTTTTTTAACCTTTTATGTAGACTGATTTCGATGATGTTACGACTGTGGGGTCCATTACGATGGGGGGTGGACAAAGTCCGCCCGCCATCGCAACAGAGCCAGGAACCGGCCGCCGAAGTTGCGGCGGTCCCGCAATGCATATTATGATGCGCCTGCCACACTGGCGGGCGCATCCTGGGCCTATTACATTGCGGGTGGATCTGCTGGCTGCAGACCGGCCCGCAATACAATAGGAGTGCGCACATCATTGCCATGCATTACATGGCGGGCACCACGTGGTGCCTGCCACGTAGTGCATTGCAATGAGGGGGGGTGCCATAGGTACCCTCCATGTGCACCCCCCCAACACTCTGGGGGCCCGCAATGGGCCCCCAACAGCAAATACCGCATGCCTTTCCATGGCGGCAACGCCGCCATGGAAAGACTGATCACCGCCAGCATCATAATGTGGATGGCGATGTCTTGCAGACACGCCACCATATTATGCCCCTTTTCCGCCCGGTCGACAAGTCGACCGGCGGAAAAGCGGTAGACGGTCTTTCTGTCTGCCGCGGACCCCCAGCCATACTAAAATAGCGGGGGGTCAATCTGGCATGGATGGCAGGCGGATCGCCGGGCCAGCGGTGGCTACCGCCGGCCCGGCGGGGCGATCAGCCCGCCATCCTAATGGGCCCCTATGTTTGGGAAGAGGTGTGGCGCAGCGGCCAGGGCAGCTAACTCCGGAAGACGTGTGGCGGAGCAGCCAGGGCGGCTGACTCCGGAACCCGGGGGCTCACGGTTCGATCAGCGGCGGCAGATCAGCCCAGCACCGTGTGACTCTGGGCAATAGCTCGCTTAATCTTCCCGACGGCCCCCAGCGCCTTGACACCCTCGGGTAATTGTTTGCGCTTTACAAATACTGGACATTTACATTTATGTGCACACTGACACTGTCATTCATTGTCTCAGCAGAAGTGCTCATTCCTAAGAATATGATGTTAAATTGGTTAAACCAAATTTACATCCACTCACATGTATGGATAGAATGTATGGCTGCCTTCAGTTTAAAATCATTGTATTGAGAAATGTCAGAGAATAATGGTCTGCAATGCAGAAAATAAACTACTTTTTTTACAAAGGATAATTCACATGAAATTGTACCTTGTTTACACCCAGGGTTAGGTTCTTGATGTGTTAAAGTGGGGCATGCTGAATATAAAAATTATATACCGGCAGGGAACAGCTGCTAAAAGGATTTTTGTTACAGTGTAGGCAAAGTTGGATTTTTGTAGAAGAAGGCCTCGCTCTGAATGCAAGCCAATTTCTATAATTTCGCTTTAAAAATCGCATCAAACTGCTTAGAAATTTCTTGTTTCAACTTACTACAAATATAGTTCAGTGGTGAAATTCGATACCGGAGCTCCTAAGAAAGATTGTCATTTGCCATCTTAAACAGAAAACACTGTGAAAGTAAAGCAGGAAGTGCTGAAGGGGGATTGAGTTTGGCTTAGGACTTTGCAAGGATTGGGTCATTTGAAATCTCTATGCGCTAGTAGCTTACTGAGTAAAATGGCACCCGTTCTTCAGAACATTCCTGAACCTGGAAGAAAGCATGTGCAGAAGAAGTGTGCTGACTGACCTACTGGAAAAGAAGCCTGATGGATCCTTTACCCGCACTGTTCCCCAGGCATTAGAACTGCTCTCCAAGGTTCAGCTGGCTGGTCTTCTTTTGTCTGCTTCAGGGACAGAAGAGGCTGAATAAGGGCTTGGCTTTGTGTGGAAGGAACAGCTGCTAATTAAAAGTGGAATGCACTGGACCCTGTGGAAGACCATCCTACACCCAACCCCAACTGGGTTCAGGCTTGGCAGCAGCACGGACACAGCTCTGGTAGTGGCAATAGAAGAACTTAGACCTATTCTTGACCAAGACGGCACAGCAGCAATGATTTTGCAGGATCTGCGCTCTGCCTTTGACACCGTATATCATTCTGTCTTAATTCACAGAATAGAAGAGGCAGGAATTGGCTTTTTTTTTAAGAGCATAGGAGCTTTCAGGTTCAGGAGGATTCATTGCTCTGCTCAACCTATGCTTTGAAGTGTGGAGTACCACAAGGATCTTCCTTAAGTCCCACCATCTTCAAACTCTATGTACGCCCACTGGCGGAAATAGTGCAAGCACATGGGCTTGCTCTAGTCTCCTATGCAGATAACACACAGATGTTGATCTCACTCGCTGCAGAGACAAATAAAACCTTCAATCAATTAAACACATCTCAAACAAGTAACAAACTGGATTTCTGCCAGCCGTTTGTCTCGGTCCACTTCCTTCACCTACAGTCAAGAGCCTGGAATTCTGGATAGACAACAGGCTATCCATGGAGGTTCAGGATAAGAAACTGGTTGCATGCTGTTGTGGACTTCTCTGAACTCTGAGAAAACTGATAAGCTGTCTTCCAGCCCCACTCTGAATAGTGGTTGTACAGGGACTAATTAAATAAGGACTGGATTACGGAAACTCCCTCTACCTAGGAAGTCCCAAATATGTAACAAATCAACTTCAGGTAATTGAGAATGCTGCTGCACGGATTTTCTACAAAATACCCAAGCGTATGTCTGCAGCACCAACATTAGCAGTCCTGCATTGGCTGCCCTTCCAGAAGAAAATCCAGTTTAAATCTCTCTGTCTGGTCCATTGCGCCATTAAGGGAAAAGGTCCCTAGCTCATTCAACACCTGGCGACACAATATACTCTGAGAAGATCATTACGTTCCGAGGGTCTCAATCTACTTCTGGTCCCAAGGGTTAAGAGACTAAGATGCAGAGGAAGTTCCTTTGCAAATCTGGCACCCAAACCTTGGAATGCACTCCCAACACACATCAGACTAAACAAATCAGAAATTAGCTTCAGAAAACAGCTGAACACATTCCTATTCTAACTCAAGGCATGTAAGCAGTACTGATAGCGGAAGTTTATTACCAGCACTAGGAGGCCCGTTGGGTAGCCATGCTCTCTATACGTTTCAAATAATGCAATAGAATAGTGGATTTTTCAGTTAAGTGACTCATATGGTCCAAACACCCTTCCAGAAGTGTGTTATTACTGGGTACTGCCACACCGTGTGCTAGAAATCAGCTTCTGTTTGTGCGCATCTAGGATAATTAGAAATTAGTTTCTGTTTGTGCACATCTAGGACAATTAGTTGTCCCTCCCAGATATATCAGTCCTATCTGCTTCTGGGTGAGATAGGTTTGATGCAGATAATTAAACTATAGATATTTCAATCTAGGGTTCCTCAAGATCAATTTCACATAATTCAAGCATTGTGTCCAAGTTTTATTAGTCAGCACTTGGCTTGTGCACTCTTCCCACTTCCCTTTAAGCTTGACATGCTGTGATAGCGGCACCCTATACAAAAATGTAATCTCCTTCTTGCCACAACCATGGTTTAGTAATAAAAGTAATACCGGGGAAGTTTGTGGTTCATATCAGTCATGCCCCCGAATATGAGATAATTCTCCTATGATAGCATTATACATTAAAAATGACCCTGCCTCCAAGACATACACTTCCCAAATCTTGTTGATCAACAAGCCGTGCTCGAACATATTGCCCCATTACAACAAAAAGAACCTCTGTCCATGTTCATTTATGTTATGTTATGGATTGTGTAGAGCTCATAGCTGCCCCAGCAACGGGGCTTCCCAGTGTGAAAAACAACTGCAGAAAAATGGTGCGGACCATATTGAGGGGAGAGAGCCTACATAGAGAAGAGCCAGGTCTTCAATGATTTTCTAAATTGCAAAGGGTTCTGAATGATTTGCGCGGAAGGAGCGACTGCCCGCTCTGACTCTCTTGACCCGGGAAATTGTGGCCAGATTCCAATTGGCTGAACGCAAAGGACGTAGTGGGCGGTACGGAAATACCAAATTGGACAAGATAGGAGCTCCCTAGGAATGCAAGATCTTATGGGTAGTACAAAAGGCCTTGAAATTTACACGTCTATCCACCGTGAGCCAGTGCAATCCAGAAGGCGAGCAAAATGTTGGCAGGGAAAACAGAACCTGGCCGCAGCGTTTTGCACCAGCTGAAGTCTGCACATGACTGATTTATTGACTCCCTTGTATAGATTGTTGTAGTAATCTAACCAGGCTAAAATAGCTGACTGAATAATAATTTGACGAATATGGGGGCAAAATAACCCAGAATAGGTGTAAGCCCTCTCAAGAGCCTTGAAACACATGCCTGACATCGATTTAGACTATGCTTCAAAAGATAGAGTACTATCCACCTAGACTCCAAGACTTTTGATGGTAGTCTTAGGAACAGGAGGGGGCTCTAAGGAAGAAGGCCACCAGTGGTCACCCCACGAATGAGTGTCTTTTCCTAAGAGGAGGATTTCGGTTTTGCTTGCATTCATACGTAAGCAATTAGTATTCATCCACTCTGCGATGGTGGATAATCCCTTCTGAAAGTTGGCCAAGTTTGATAAGTGATTTCCAGAAAAGGAGAGCACGAACTGAGTGTTGTCTGCATTCGACACCAGCGTAAAACCCAGGGTTTTAATCCCCTGAGCCAGAGATTTAACGTAAATATTAAACAGATTGGAGCTCAGGGGAGAGTCCTGGGGAACACCGTGACGCACCGTATGTAAAGCAGTCAATATGGCAAACTCTGGCAAGGACCAAAGTGGTAGATCGGGTGCACACTGGGCAGGCATGCTTTTCACTTGAAAGTATGAGTTCCAACAATGTCTTGCCGCCCTCATAAGCTTTCTTAATATCCCGTTTTCAGGTTTTTACCAATAACCAATCTAAAATTGTCTCTCCCACAGTTCAGATATACCATTCTCTCTCTCTCTCTCGGGTAGGCCTATCATTTAACCTTTCATTGGCCATTCCAATTGGACTGCCATAGAGTGTAGCTCATTTGGGGCGTTCTAAAAACCTTCAGCCAGAGGTCTTTGCACCATCTGCAGTGCATCTCTTCTTCTGCCCTGAACCCGTATCAAGGATATGAAAATGCTCTGTAATTCCTTAAAGTATGCCTTATTTAACACCCCAGCCAACCGACCTATTGATGAAAATGGTAGGTTCATCAAAAATGCAACTGACCAGCATGTTGCAGCATTCCCGCTTCTGTGATTACCCTCAATAAGCTCCACATCAGTGTTGTAAATATTTACTCCTAGATTTTTAAAAGTATCCAACTTCCAAACTAACCTGTTTTTACCTGCCAACCTGCATTGTTCATCGGTCGTCCATTTTAGTGAGAACAGACACAATTTAGCCCAGTTTATTTTCAAAATTGAGATATCCCACCAAAATTGTTTAGCAGTGACATCAACACTGGTATGGTGTCTCTACCCCCACATAAATAAATGAGTGCATCGTCAGTATATAACAATACAATATGCAAATTGCGCCTTACATCTATTCTTCAATCTGGTCCCTTCAGTATCAAACGGCATTCTAACCGTTCCATAGCCAATGCAAAGATAATCGGTGACAGCGTGCATCGAGCCTCTGCCTATGCTAATTGCACAGATATCTCCCAACCCATGTGCAACCATAGTTTTGGGATCTGCTTTTAGTTTGGAAGTATAACAAACGTACCCATGCCAGAAAGACTAGCCCGAGGCCCATCCATCCTACGGAGGCACCTCTGCGAAATAAAGCCTACTTCAAGCATTAAAGGACTTTTCAAAATCTAGGGAGAATACCAAGTGCAGGAAATCTTCCCTATTTGCCTGCTACATAACCCAAAACAGGCCCTTTAGATTGAGTAAAGTATTTCTGCCCACTATAAACACATTTTGATATGGGTGTATTACATTCTTTGCTATTGGTAACAACCGATTGGTCAAAATCTTCCCTAAAATCTCATAATATTTGTTCTGTAAGAAATGGGGGTGATATGAACTCACATCCACAAGATACCACCTCTGTTTAGGGAGGGCCACTACCAGTGCCTCACTATGGGGGATATTCACAAGGACTTATCTCCGAGTTATCGCCACCTTAACGCATCAAAAGTGGAGATAGATTTAACACCCCATTCACAAGCGGGTGCAAACTGCAGACATCGCCAGTATTCCCGCTATAACTGCCCCAAAATGTATCTCCACGGGTGACACCACCAACTAACCCTAATGAGATGCAGAGTAGGCGTTCCCGTGCAAAAACACACGAAAACACCACTACACCATTTTCACAACGAACTGCCAGATCTGCGATGCGAACCAAAAACAGGCGATAAGCCGCGGTAGCAGCAGGGAATTAACACCTGCCTTTTGCTGGTGTTAAGCAGGACGACTACCTGCTGCATGAAAGGGAGCCCAGCCAAGAGCCACATCTGAAGACCCACAGATGCCATGGAGACAATGATCATGCAGCTCGGAGACCCAAGAGGACCACAACACCCACCGCCACCACCCCCAGTACCTGCCACCACCCCCAGGACCCGTCCCGCCCCCCCCGAACCACCACAGAGGCAGCGTACACAAAGACAGCAGACCCACCGTAAATGCACCAGCCGCACAGACCGAACGCCAGAGGAGGACATTGCCCACTACAGGCCCAAAAGGACAACCATCCCCCGCATCCTGACCCACATCGCCCACCTGCTGACGGTACCAACACAGCGCACAACGAACATCCCTCCACAGACAAAGCTGCCGGCTGTGCTGCACATGTTGGCCTCTGGTACCTTCCAACCCACAACTGCCAGAGTCGGAGGAGTCTCACAGCCAGCCCCATCCAAGTTCATCACACCTGTCCTGGATGCCAACATCAGCCCGGTACCCCAGCACCTCCACCCCACCCACACTGCGCAGGAGCAGCTGGAGCAGCTGGAGACCAAGCAAGGCTCCCACGCCATAGCTGGATTCCCTCACGTGTCGGGGGCAATCAACTGCACACATGTACCCCTCGTGCCCCCTGCCGACACTGCACACAACTACCTCAACAGAAAGCACACACATCCCATGAATGTGCAGGCAATAGTGGACTGCCCTGGACTCCTCAACAATGTCGTGGCCAACTCCCCAGGCAGAGTGCATGATTCCTACATCTCCCGACAGTCCATCATCAACCAGCGCTCCCAGGATGGCACCTATGGAAATGCAGTGCTCGTTGGTAAGCCCAAAATGAACACACCACACACCTCCACCCCACAGTCATGCAACTCACGACACTGGCAATGGGCACGCAGCACAACTACATTCAACATGCCACACAACATGCCAACCGACCAGACACGACAACACGACTCCATTGGGAACCTGGGCTTGCCATGCACACAATCCAGCCACGGCATGGCACCACAGCCACACAATAGCAGAATGTGAGGAGAGGCTTGGAGCAGGCATGTGCAAGAGCGGCAAGTGACTAATGAATGAGAACCTACCCAATGCCAGGTGTGGCATGGAGGTGCCGGACAGACTTCAGTGTGCAAACCACGGAAATGGCTATGTGGAGATTAACTGCTGGTGCATGGAGTGTAGTTGCCAGTAGACGCTACCATGTCCCCACAGGCTGTGAGGCAGAATGCGGAAATGTCACATGTTACGTCCCCCCCTGCATGCGCAGGCGGAGTGGGTTGGCCCTGCGTATGCCAGGCCTGCATAGGGGTGTGAATAAAAAGCCTGTCACACTGGGCGTGGTTCTCATCCGGAATGGCCAACGCGTCTGCCAGGGCGGCGTCTCCCAGCCCGCCACGAGGCTGGCGCCGAGCGCGGCGGGGCCTGCGTCCCTGTGCGCCTGCTGCACCCCGGGCGGCTGGTCCCCAGACCCATCATGCCTGCCCCAGCGCACCAAGGAGGCTCCGCTAACCTGCCGACACCGGCGTATGTCAAAGAGGGCCCACCACGTGCCGGTGCAAGCTCCAAGCCCCAGTCCCGCGACCTTTGCAGCCTCCGCAGACCATCGCTGGCCTCCACAACGCTGGCCCACAGTACTCCTTTTTAATTGACATACTCCACCGGCGTCCTCTTCGGCCCAGTTGTGGGCACATGTTGAACTGAGTCGTGAGTTCTGAATGGCAGTGACCAAAGGTCTGTGGCAGCTTCCACATCACTATACTCCCTCCGATCAGTGAAGCCAAAGTCTGCATCGCAGGCCTGCGACACGTCGTGCCACTAACCCTGTTCAATGCGAGCCGGCGACACGTGGTGCCACTAACCCTGTTCTACGCAAGCCGGCGACACGTAGTGCCACTAACCCTGTTCAACGCAACCCGCGACACGTGGTGCCACTAAACCTGTTCAACGCAAGCCGGCGACACGTGGTGCCACTAACCCTGTTCAACGCAAGCCGGCGACACGTGTTTGTGGGCCCCTGCAGACTACTGGCTCTGGCCTACACTGTGCTCCAGTAGGTCCCACATGTTGAACTGAGTCGTGAGTTCTGAATGGCAGTGACCAAAGGTCTGTGGCAGCTTCCACATCACTATACTCCCTCCGATCAATGAAGCCAAAGTCTGCATCGCAGGCCTGCGACACGTGGTGCCACTAACCCTGTTCAATGCAAGCCGGCGACACGTGCTGCCACTAACCCTGTTCTACGCAAGCCGGCGACACGTAGTGCCACTAACCCTGCTCAACGCAAGCCTTCAACACGTGGTGCCACTAACCCTGTTCAACGCAAGCCAGCGACACGTGGTGCCACTAACCCTGTTCAACGCAAGCCGGCGACACGTGTTTGTGGGCCCCTGCAGACTACTGGCTCTGGCCTACACTGCGCTCCAGTAGGTCCCACATGTGGAACTGTTTCCTGAGTCTTGAATGGCAGTGACCAAATGTCAATAGCCGCGTCTAAATCACGGAACTCCCTTCGATCAGTGTCCCAGACCCTGCATCGCAAGCACACAACACGTGTCTGTGGGCCCATGCTGACCGCTGCACCCGGCCTACACTGCGGTCCAGTGGGCCCACGTCCAGCACTTACTCGTGATTCATGAATGGCAGAGTCCATACCAGTGGACGCACGGAGCGGAGTAAGAGGAAGATGCGTCTCAGTCGGATCCTAGTCACGGAGGTGACCGAACACTAGCAACAACTGACCTGGTGCCACCAACCCTGTTCACCGCAATTCCGCGTCCCGTGGTGCCACTGAACCTGAACTACGCGGGCCGGTGGGACCATCCAACGTAAGCCGGTGACACTCAGTGAATGGCCCCTGCTGACCGCTGCCTCAGGCCTACACTGCGGTCCAGTAGGTCACACATGTGGAACTGTGTCTTGGGTAAGATGTGGAGGAGTCCACACCATTGGACACGCCTCATCGCAGGCGGCATCCCCTATCAGCACTGGTGCCACTAACTCTGTGCGCAATGAGTCATGGGCACTTTCTGGTTGGACTTTGGTGGCGTCTGAGTCCATGGCCTGGGGGTTGTCTGCATCATCATCTGGCTGGACCGGACTTGGTGTCCGACATGTGTCTGTTCCATTCATCTCCACCATAGTGACTGTTTCAGCGTGGCTCTGCCCTCTGCATCATGCCCTGGGGGTACACCTTCCACTGTCTAACGGGACACTCCGCGACAACCCCCTTTGTCATCTACGAAAACCTGCTCTGCTCTCGTGACCCTGCCCCAGTGCACCGCAAGTCAGCGGCCGTGGTGGTAGGCCCGTGCAGGACGCTGTGCATCCGGGGCCACTGACTCAAGTCATGGGGCCTTTATGGTTGAATGAGTGTGTCCTTAACGATGTACACTGTTGTTGTTTATTGACTGCACCAGGCACTACATTACGGCTGGTGTGCACACACCCCACACACATCCAACACAGGTGTCACTCGACATGTGAGCCTGCTAATAACAGTGGCCGGGCGCACTTGCCCGTAGCCATTCCCACCATCTAAGCAAGTGTGTCTGTGTGGTCATTATGTCAGCATTGATGGGCCCGAGCCCTGCAACATCACAGTGTGCTGTCCTCAGCGGGCGATACCATGTCACCTCAGCAGTGGCTGAGACCTTGGACATGTAGCTTCACCTACCCCCCCCTGCATGCACAAGCGGCGTGTGCTGGTCCGGCGTACATCAGGGCAGCGCAGGGGTGTTCTGATTCCGCAGGGGGAACAGGGCATGGCTCTGGTCTTGCCTTGAGCAGGAAGTGCGGTAAGTGTGTCTCTGTGTTGGGGTGTTGTCGCCACCAGGGCCACAGTAGTCGATGTTGCAATGTAGCATGCACCAGGAGGGCGGGCCCGCACGTACGGGGAAATGTAGGAGCGCAAGACCGCTCGGGGTCTTGGCACATGCATGCCAAGTGTCATGTGTATCAGTCCTGCGGCTGCATAAGTCAGTTGCCTAGCCTCAATCGCAGCGCGATCACAGCCAGCCATGGACTGTACACCTGTGTCCGCCCTGTCTGGACCATTGGCCTACACTCACGTGGCCGCACACCCTCAAAGGCCAGCTTCACGGTGTTGTTGGCATGCCGCTGGACATGCGCGGACAGGCATTACAATGGTGTGTTGTAGGAGTGCACATGATACAACCGCGCAGCGCACACAAGTGTGGGGGCTTGTGGGAGGGAGGAGCAGCTGTGAGGCAATGTAACACACAGTGAGGCCGCTCATGTGCCACGTGCTGGGCATTTCATCCATGATTCCCTGGGTCTCAGACATCCCACCACACCCACGACAGGCCTCTGTACATATCCTGTATGCATGCAGATGGTGAAGTTACTGTAGGGATGAAAGGTCCTTTGTCTGAACTATCAGGCGGTAGCACATCTGCAGCCCCGAGCTGGGACTTGCATGTGGCCAGCACCCCCTGACAGATACGATAGCATTTGCTTGCGACTCCCACACTACGTACTGCCCGACGTGAGACCAACGTGTACACATCCCACACGCAGAAGTCCTTGGTCGTAGTTAGCGTGCATGAAATGGCCTTCACACGTACTCCCACCCCACCCCAGGCCTGCACCCGTTGCACACAGACACTGCTCATTGCTCCGAGCTGTGCCATTTCATCCACAGGACTGGCGCAGGGCAAGCCAGTGCCGCTTCAAGCAGAGCCACTGACGCAATGGCAGACCATCCCGGACACATGCTCAACTCCAGTCATGAGGACCTGTACCATGCATGTCTGCTGCATGTACTGGGGGCAGTGCTGCGGATCAGTTACCGGCTGAGCTTCCGCCTTGCGAACGTCACCTGCGTTCAGCCTGTGTTGCATTGTCGCTCGTGCATATTCGAGTGAACCATGGATGTCTGCCTCTCCAACGTAACGGTAGCTGACCTGGATTTCGACGTGTGTGTGTGCCCCCTGTTGGCCCACGACCAGGAGTGTCACCGTGATTTCCGTTTATGGCATGCCTGGATGTTTGGCATGCATGCTGGCAACTGGACCTGGGAGATTGCACAAGTCGTCGTGTGCAGTGACCACATTGAACCGCTCCCCGATTGGGCTTTGGTGCAAATTGGGGCCAGGGGTTGGAGTCAGCACATCTGTCAGGGACAGCTGATGGATTACGTCGCCGACATGTTAGATGTGGTTGGACAACGATCTCTCATTGGAAATGTTGGCCTACGCTGCTGCACTCGCGTTCATGGACGAGTGACAAGGTACCTGCAGCCACAACTGGATGTGACCCATTGCACGTGTCCCGATGCCTGGTTGCATGTTGGGGATCTGGTCACATGTCCCAAGATGACAGTGGACATGGCTTCATTGGCCGGGACTCCTGATCCATGCGCGGACAACCAACGCAGGTTGGCACTGACTTGTGTTGGTGATGGACTCCCCCGGGGTGGACATGGGCGCTTTCAAACGTTCCTCATTCAGACATGCTGCTGCATTGGTCTGCATGTCGTGGCACTTCTCTTGGCCATACTGACACGCACTTGTTGATAAAGTTTCCGCACTTTCACTTGTCTCCAACTGTGTTGGGTCTTGATTTGTATGCCAATGTGTGTGTCACTGCCTATCTGAGTCCCTGCCATACGTGCATTGCTACCCCATCAGGGCTGTGGGTTTGTACTTGTGCATTATCATGTCCCTGTTTCGTGCTTTGCCAGATGCGTATAGCCATTTACCGGACACAAGCGGGTGCACTTGTGTCCTGTGTTCGGTTGTTCAAATGTTGCTGTTTGTACCACATTGTGTTCGATGTTGGGGTGCTCTGCTTCCTATGTGTGTGTGCTGCATTGTGTGTGAGATGTCCCTTCAGCTCTGATTTGGCTCACCCTTCTCCCTTTCAGGCAGTATGGTTTTCACTTCTGTACTTGTTCAGTGGTGGGATGTTGCCGGGTTGTGTGACTTGTGCTCTTGGTTGGTGTTGTTACTCTTGGCATGGTTTGTCTGCAGTTGTGCTGTGCTTAATTGTGCATGTGTGCCATTGTGCCCATCTCCCCCTGACCCCCCAGTCCCAGGTCGTTTCTCTTCCTGTTGCTGTTGTGTCTGTTGATTTTGGGCAGTTTCCAGTCCCCGACTCCTGCCACCATCTCCGGACTGATGTGGTGGACACCATTTCCTACATGTCATCCAGCTGCTGGTGTGGCGCTGGACTCCCACCTCCGGTGTGCATTGCTGCCTTCAGGTTGTTGCCGTGTTTCTACTTGTTTGTGCGTTTCGCATCATTCCAGCTGTTCTGGTTTTCTTCCATTGTCCTCCTCCGCTCTCCGGCTGCATTCACCTTGTCCACGATGGCCTGCCATGTACAATGTTTTGTTGCCAATGGGGCTTGTGGGGTTGTGTACTGGCCCCGGTTGCCTCCATTGTGCCTCGCCGTTGTTTTTTGTTTGGTTTGTCTTTCTTTTTCCTGCTTTTGTTGTGCTTATTCCCGCCTGCCGTGTGTGTGTCGCGGGCCTGGCGCTGCTTATCGCTGCTTTCCTCATCGCGAATGGGCTCATCGCACATTTTTTGGTGTTGTGGTTTGTGTTTTTATCTCCATCGAGGTGGTTGTATCGCGGACATTGGCCGCGTTTTCGGCAGGCTATCGCATGGTACCACCGTGTTGTGAATTCCAGGTTAACACTGGGTTATTTTCCCGCTATAGACTGCGATGTGTAAAGTTGCGTTAACATTTTCTGGAGATGTTTAGTGCACGTTCTTGTGAATATCCCCCTTAGTGAATTTGGTAGTGTCTCATTCTTCTTTGCCATCTCATATATCGACAACAGTCTAGGTTCTAACTCGACTCTGTAAGCTGCATAAAACTCCATGGGGTACTCGTCAGCCCCCAGTGTTTTACTTTTTGCATTCTACTCAATTGCGAACTTAAACTCGAAAATTGTAATTGGTTCATCAAGAATGTAATACAATAAGGAAGGGACTGCGGGCTATATTTAAACAGGTCCAGCATACAAGCCCATGTAGAGTTCAAGAAACCGAATGGTATGCTGTTCCTAAAGAATACAGTAGGTTGATATCAAGTCAGTGATACATAGTTATAAAATCACGACAGGCAGGAGAACATTTCCTCCTTTCGGAAAAAGACCCTCACACACCCAAGTCACAGGATGTATTGCCTCATCATCGGGTCTGCTCCTTATCGGGTCGGCGCTGCAATACCCGATCGGCGCCCGAATTGGGGCCTTTTAGCGGAGATCTTTATTCCTGATGCCGTAAGATTTAGTGTGTGTTTGAGGGTTCTGTGGAAAGTGTAGATGTGGAAAGTGTAAAGGTGAAGTTTAAAAATAAGAGGAAGCGATCCACTCAGAATTATTTTAATGAACGTGGTCGCTCTCTTAGTTAAAAAACGTGATTAGTGCACACCCCTCTTATAAAGTATTGGGGATGTGCGCTGAACAGGTCAACATGTTTCTTGCCATTGATTCAAATAGAAGGCAATTCTTCAGGACCATTTAGAATCTAACTACACTTTTTTGGTGGTGGACCCCAATGGTATAATAAAGTGTCCACTCGTACAGCACCCAAAAAAAGTGGTACCTGTTAGATTAGAGTCTCAACCCTGATAGGGTCAAGTTATTGCTTCATCGTGTACCGGCAGAGTCTAGAACACTGAATAGTACAGTGCCAATTGTAGTACGCAGCCACTGGCGGGTCTACACCTACCCACAGTCTGCCGGTCCCGGGCTGATGTGGTGGACACCATTTCCTACATGTCATCCAGCTGCTGGTGTGGCGCTGGACTCCCACCTCCGGTGTGCATTGCTGCCTTCAGGTTGTTGCCGTGTTTCTACTTGTTTGTGCGTTTCGCATCATTCCAGCTGTTCTGGTTTTCTTCCATTGTCCTCCTCCGCTCTCCGGCTGCATTCACCTTGTCCACGATGGCCTGCCATGTACAATGTTTTGTTGCCAATGGGGCTTGTGGGGTTGTGTACTGGCCCCGGTTGCCTCCATTGTGCCTCGCCGTTGTTTTTGTTTGGTTTGTCTTTCTTTTTCCTGCTTTTGTTGTGCTTATTCCCGCCTGCCGTGTGTGTGTCGCGGGCCTGGCGCTGCTTATCGCTGCTTTCCTCATCGCGAATGGGCTCATCGCACATTTTTTGGTGTTGTGGTTTGTGTTTTTATCTCCATCGAGGTGGTTGTATCGCGGACATTGGCCGCGTTTTCGGCAGGCTATCGCATGGTACCACCGTGTTGTGAATTCCAGGTTAACACTGGGTTATTTTCCCGCTATAGACTGCGATATGTAAAGTTGCGTTAACATTTTCTGGAGATGTTTAGTGCACGTTCTTGTGAATATCCCCCTTAGTGAATTTGGTAGTGTCTCATTCTTCTTTGCCATCTCATATATCGACAACAGTCTAGGTTCTAACTCGACTCTGTAAGCTGCATAAAACTCCATGGGGTACCCGTCAGCCCCCAGTGTTTTACTTTTTTGCATTCTACTCAATTGCGAACTTAAACTCGAAAATTGTAATTGGTTCATCAAGAATGTGGCATTGCATTTGCATGACTCTTCGCATATCTGTGGTTTGTTACTAACCTCACAGAGAAGTCCTATCCACCTCGTGGAGGGAGGGTCTATACAGAGTTTTGTAGTGCTCTCCAAAGGTCTGATTAATTTCATTCTGAGTAATAAGGACCGCTAACTTTCGGAATATAGTAGCCACACCAGCATCTTACTTGCCCTGTCCCCCCCGCATGTTGGCGGGCACTATATATTCCTAATATTCCACCTTACCCATACTCCATTTTCACATGGCTGAGCGTATTGGGCAACTTCCTGATTCTCTATGAGTGTGACTTTCAATGCACAGAAGTGTAGTTCTGCCTCAAATCACACACCTTAGCTGTATCAACTTTCTGCTTCTATTTGAAGAAATTGCTTAGAAAGATCCTGGACTTCGTACCTTCTACTAGCCATTAAATGGACTTTCATGCAGCGATCACTTCAAGATTAGATTATGGAATTTATCTTTATCAGGGTCAGCACAAATATTCCATTCACCAGCTACAGATAGTCCAGAATGCTGCTGTCTGCCGTGTCTTGAATTTACCTAGCCATCAGTCCATCTCTTCCCGGCTACGTGATCTACACTGGATCACCATATATAAATGGGTGCTATTTAAGGCAATGAGTTTCATATTCAGAGCTCAAAGGAAAGAAGGTCCGGTCTATCTGCAAAACTATTCCAACTTTTTTCGTCAGGTGGTCCGAAAATCTATGGAGGCCAGGTGCTTGACTATCCATAGAGTCATTTGCACCAGAATTAGCAAATCTTTTGACGCTGCCAATATTGGAATTTACATCCTAGTGACTTGTGCTTATTCCTCCAGTGGCTAATTTATGAAAAAACTGAAAGCATGGCTCTTTAACTTAGACCAGCTCTCGAAACATCCAGATTTCCCTCATTCATTCATTGTCTGCTACGAGATGGCTGATCTGAGCATGTGTGAAAGGCACACTTATGGCTTGCTTCTGTCTCAGAGTCATATTTCATCAGAGGTATTCTGACCAGGTCCTGGGCATTGTAATCTCTTGGCTAAATAAGCCTGCAAGGGTGTGGTGCATACAGACTCTGCCATACCATACCGGGCCAAAGTTAGTGGCAGGATCAAGTATTCATTCTACTGGACCCCTCTCCTGTGAGGATAAAGTGACACAGAACTGCACAATTTACTATTGGGTAAAGGGGAAATCTGAGTTTAAGATTTTTGGAAATCATTGCTCAGCTTGGTGTGTACATTTCCAATTAAAGTCTCTGGGCCTTATTTATGAGGCCTTGCAACAGTTTTGTGCTGCTGTTGCGTCACTTTTTATGACGCATCAGCGGCATAAAACATGCCCCCTGTTGCGCCCTACTTACAAAGTGACGCATCTAAGCAGATGCGTCATTTGTAAACCCCTGCGCTACATTATACCTGCATCAGGTATAATGTATGCGGGGGGTGTTCCCATGCAAGTAAGCCTTATAGAAGTGATGCAGTGAAATCTCTTGGATTTCACTGCGCCACTTCTAGGACGCAAATGCGTCAAAACCTTATGCCTGCCTCATAGCAGGCATAAGGGTGACGCAGTGCTATATCCATAGCCCTCCCCCCCTGCATTGCTGAAGTTGCATCACGCATCCGACACAACTCCAGCAATGTGTCATTTTTGTGCCGACAGATACATCAGTAAAACTGACGTATCTGTCATTCCTTGCGACATGATTCGTCATACAGTAAATATGACGCATCCATCATGTCGCAAGGAGGGCGCAATGAAAAGTGATGCATCGCTGTTTTCACGCAGCGATGCGTCACTTTTCATAAATGAGGCCCTCAATGTTTTGTTGATGCCAGAATAGAATACATTGCCATAATCTTTGAATGTCATTACCCTCTTGTCGTTCCTGCCTGCCCCACATTTTTCTGCCTCCAGCCTAGCCCCGTCCACCGCCTCCCAGCACCCCTCTCTCCTCCCAGGACCTACTTAATAAAGGCTGCAGTGCAGCCGTGCAGCTCTTAGAATAAAAATGTCTTAGCTGTGCTGCTTATATATTGTACGTCTTAAGTTAGCATTCGCGGCACCATTTTATGTTTGGTCACCATTTTGAGCCATGATCAAAAATAATTTCTCTCTGTCTAGCTATGATAGTTTTCGTTTCTCCAAGGTTGGACCTTGCTGTACTAATGAATACACTGTTCTTATTAGCGCATACCTTTCCCACTAGATAGAGGCCTGCCTCCACTAGTCCGATACAAAAGGGGATGATGGACGGAACGTTTGAGCCAATCAAACACTCACCCCCAGTCAACTGATCTGGGTTTAATCCTTCATCATTCTTTAGCTCACTCCACCACCCCAGTTCAGACATGGCCATATGCAAATCAGTCTGACCCTGTGCCTCATGGGAACAGTCCAGCCCGAACTGCCAAGCCATGTCTTCCCTGGACCGGAAACAAGTATCCTAGGACCGGTTTCTGGCATTCCAGCCGTCATCAGCCAGGCTTGCTTGAATCCAGTGGCAAAGTGAGCAAGGGACCCACGTCTGGGCATACCCCCGCCAACTTAGGGCAAACAAAGGGATACAAAAGGGGATGATGGACGGAACGTTTGAGCCAATCAAACACTCACCCCCAGTCAACTGATCTGGGTTTAATCCATCATCATTCTTTAGCTCACTCCACCACCCCAGTTCAGACATGGCCATATGCAAATCAGTCTGACCCTGTGCCTCATGGGAACAGTCCAGCCCGAACTGCCAAGCCATGTCTTACCTGGACCGGAAACAAGTATCCTAGGACCGGTTTCTGGCATTCCAGCCGTCATCAGCCAGGCTTGCTTGAATCCAGTGGCAAAGTGAGCAAGGGACCCACGTCTGGGCATACCCCCGCCAACTTAGGGCAAACAAAGCGATACAAAGGGGATGATGGACGGAACGTTTGAACCAATCAAACACTCACCCCCAGTCAACTGATCTGGGTTTAATCCATCATCATTCTTTAGCTCACTCGACCACCCCAGTTCAGACATGGCCATATGCAAATCAGTCTGACTCTGTGCCTCATGGGAACAGTACAGCCCGAACTGCCAAGCCATGTCTTCCCTGGACCGGAAACAAGTATCCTAGGACCGGTTTCTGGCATTCCAGCCGTCATCAGCCAGGCTTGCTTGAACCCAGTGGCAAAGTGAGCAAGGGACCCACGTCTGGGCATACCCCCGCCAACTTAGGGCAAACAAGCGATACAAAAGGGGATGATGGACGGAGCGTTTGAGCCAATCAAACACTCACCCCCAGTCAACTGATCTGGGTTTAATCCATCATCATTCTTTAGCTCACTCCACCACCCCAGTTCAGACATGGCCATATGCAAATCAGTCTGACCCTGTGCCTCATGGGAACAGTCCAGCCCGAACCCCTTTTGTATCGCTTTGTTCGCCCTAAGTTGGCGGGGTATGCCCAGACGTGGGTCCCTTGCTCACTTTGCCACTGGATTCAAGCAAGCCTGGCTGATGACGGCTGGAATGCCAGAAACCGGTCCTAGGATGCTTGTTTCCGGTCCAGGGAAGACATGGCTTGGCAGTTCGGGCTGGACTGTTCCCATGAGGCACAGGGTCAGACTGATTTGCATATGGCCATGTCTGAACTGGGGTGGTGGAGTGAGCTAAAGAATGATGATGGATTAAACCCAGATCAGTTGACTGGGGTGAGTGTTTGATTGGCTCAAACGTTCCGTCCATCATCCCCTTTGTATCGCTTTGTTCGCCCTAAGTTGGCGGGGTATGCCCAGGCGTGGGTCCCTTGCTCACTTTGCCACTGGATTCAAGCAAGCCTGGCTGATGACGGCTGGAATGCCAGAAACCGGTCCTAGGATGCTTGTTTCCGGTCCAGGAAGACATGGGTTGGCAGTTCGGGCTGGACTGTTCCCATGAGGCACAGGGTCAGACTGATTTGCATAAGTCCATGTCTGAACTGGGGTGGTGGAGTGAGCTAAAGAATGATGATGGATTAAACCCAGATCAGTTGACTGGGGGTGAGTGTTTGATTGGCTCAAGCGTTCCGTCCATCATCCCCTTTTGTATCGCTTTGTTCGTCCTAAGTTGGCGGGGTATGCCCAGACGTGGGTCCCTTGCTCACTTTGCCACTGGATTCAAGCAAGCCTGGCTGATGACAGCTGGAATGCCAGAAACCGGTCCTAGGATGCTTGTTTCCGGTCCAGGGAAGACATGGCTTGGCAGTTCGGGCTGGACTGTTCCCATGAGGCACAGGGTCAGACTGATTTGCATATGGCCATGTCTGAACTGGGGTGGTGGAGTGAGCTAAAGAATGATGATGGATTAAACCCAGAACAGTTGACTGGGGGTGAGTGTTTGATTGGCTCAAGCGTTCCGTCCATCATCCCCTTTTGTATCGCTTTGTTCGCCCTAAGTTGGCGGGGGTATGCCCAGACGTGGGTCCCTTGCTCACTTTGCCACTGGATTCAAGCAAGCCTGGCTGATGACGGCTGGAATGCCAGAAACCGGTCCTAGGATGCTTGTTTCCGGTCCAGGAAGACATGGCTTGGCAGTTCGGGCTGGACTGTTCCCATGAGGCACAGGGTCAGACTGATTTGCATATGGCCATGTCTGAACTGGGGTGGTGGAGTGAGCTAAAGAATGATGATGGATTAAACCCAGATCAGTTGACTGGGGGTGAGTGTTTGATTGGCTCAAGCGTTCCGTCCATCATCCCCTTTTGTATCGCTTTGTTCGCCCTAAGTTGTCGGGGTATGCCCAGGCGTGGGTCCCTTGCTCACTTTGCCACTGGATTCAAGCAAGCCTGGCTGATGACGGCTGGAATGCCAGAAACCGGTCCTAGGATGCTTGTTTCCGGTCCAGGGAAGACATGGCTTGGCAGTTCGGGCTGGACTGTTCCCATGAGGCACAGGGTCAGACTGATTTGCATATGGCCATGTCTGAACTGGGGTGGTGGAGTGAGCTAAAGAATGATGATGGATTAAACCCAGATCAGTTGACTGGGGGTGAGTGTTTGATTGGCTCAAGCGTTCCGTCCATCATCCCCTTTTGTATCGCTTTGTTCGCCCTAAGTTGGCGGGGGTATGCCCAGACGTGGGTCCCTTGCTCACTTTGCCACTGGATTCAAGCAAGCCTGGCTGATGACAGCTGGAATGCCAGAAACCGGTCCTAGGATGCTTGTTTCCGGTCCAGGGAAGACATGGCTTGGCAGTTCGGGCTGGACTGTTCCCATGAGGCACAGGGTCAGACTGATTTGCATATGGCCATGTCTGAACTGGGGTGGTGGAGTGAGCTAAAGAATGATGATGGATTAAACCCAGAACAGTTGACTGGGGGTGAGTGTTTGATTGGCTCAAACGTTCCGTCCATCATCCCCTTTTGTATCGCTTTGTTCGCCCTAAGTTGGCGGGGGTATGCCCAGACGTGGGTCCCTTGCTCACTTTGCCACTGGATTCAAGCAAGCCTGGCTGATGACGGCTGGAATGCCAGAAACCGGTCCTAGGATGCTTGTTTCCGGTCCAGGGAAGACATGGCTTGGCAGTTCGGGCTGGACTGTTCCCATGAGGCACAGGGTCAGACTGATTTGCATATGGCCATGTCTGAACTGGGGTGGTGGAGTGAGCTAAAGAATGATGATGGATTAAACCCAGATCAGTTGACTGGGGGTGAGTGTTTGATTGGCTCAAGCGTTCCGTCCATCATCCCCTTTTGTATCGCTTTGTTCGCCCTAAGTTGTCGGGGGTATGCCCAGACGTGGGTCCCTTGCTCACTTTGCCACTGGATTCAAGCAAGCCTGGCTGATGACGGCTGGAATGCCAGAAACCGGTCCTAGGATGCTTGTTTCCGGTCCAGGGAAGACATGGCTTGGCAGTTCGGGCTGGACTGTTCCCATGAGGCACAGGGTCAGACTGATTTGCATATGGCCATGTCTGAACTGGGGTGGTGGAGTGAGCTAAAGAATGATGATGGATTAAACCCAGATCAGTTGACTGGGGGTGAGTGTTTGATTGGCTCAAGCGTTCCGTCCATCATCCCCTTTGTATCGCTTTGTTCGCCCTAAGTTGGCGGGGGTATGCCCTGACGTGGGTCCCTTGCTCACTTTGCCACTGGATTCAAGCAAGCCTGGCTGATGATGGCTGGAATGCCAGAAACCGGTCCTAGGATGCTTGTTTCGGTCCAGGGAAGACATGGCTTGGCAGTTCAGGCTGGACTGTTCCCATGAGGCACAGGGTCAGACTGATTTGCATATGGCCATGTCTGAACTGGGGTGGTGGAGTGAACTAAAGAATGATGATGGATTAAACCCAGATCAGTTGACTGGGGGTTAGTGTTTGATTGGCTCAAACGTTCCGTCCATCATCCCCTTTTGTATCGCTTTGTTCGCCCTAAGTTGGCGGGGGTATGCCCAGACGTGGGTCCCTTGCTCACTTTGCCACTGGATTCAAGCAAGCCTGGCTGATGACGGCTGGAATGCCAGAAACCGGTCCTAGGATGCTTGTTTCCGGTCCAGGGAAGACATGGCTTGGCAGTTCGGGCTGGACTGTTCCCATGAGGCACAGGGTCAGACTGATTTGCATATGGCCATGTCTGAACTGGGGTGGTGGAGTGAGCTAAAGAATGATGATGGATTAAACCCAGATCAGTTGACTGGGGGTGAGTGTTTGATTGGCTCAAACATTCCGTCCATCATCCCCTTTTGTATCGCTTTGTTCGCCCTAAGTTGGCGGGGTATGCCCAGATGTGGGTCCCTTGCTCACTTTGCCACTGGATTCAAGCAAGCCTGGCTGATGACGGCTGGAATGCCAGAAACCGGTCCTAGGATGCTTGTTTCCGGTCCAGGGAAGACATGGCTTGGCAGTTCGGGCTGGACTGTTCCCATGAGGCACAGGGTCAGACTGATTTGCGTATGGCCATGTCTGAACTGGGGTGGTGGAGTGAGCTAAAGAATGATGATGGATTAAACCCAGATCAGTTGACTGGGGGTGAGTGTTTGATTGGCTCAAGCGTTCCGTCCATCATCCCCTTTTGTATCGCTTTGTTCGCCCTAAGTTGGCGGGGGTATGCCCAGACGTGGGTCCCTTGCTCACTTTGCCACTGGATTCAAGCAAGCCTGGCTGATGACGGCTGGAATGCCAGAAACCGGTCCTAAGATGCTTGTTTCCGGTCCAGGGAAGACATGGCTTGGCAGTTCGGGCTGGACTGTTCCCATGAGGCACAGGGTCAGACTGATTTGCATATGGCCATGTCTGAACTGGGGTGGTGGAGTGAGCTAAAGAATGATGATGGATTAAACCCAGATCAGTTGACTGGGGGTGAGTGTTTGATTGGCTCAAACGTTCCGTCCATCATCCCCTTTTGTATCGCTTTGTTCGCCCTAAGTTGGCGGGGGTATGCCCAGACGTGGGTCCCTTGCTCACTTTGCCACTGGATTCAAGCAAGCCTGGCTGATGACGGCTGGAATGCCAGAAACCGGTCCTAGGATGCTTGTTTCCGGTCCAGGGAAGACATGGCTTGGCAGTTCGGGCTGGACTGTTCCCATGAGGCACAGGGTCAGACTGATTTGCATATGGCCATGTCTGAACTGGGGTGGTGGAGTGAGCTAAAGAATGATGATGGATTAAACCCAGATCAGTTGACTGGGGGTGAGTGTTTTATTGGCTCAAACGTTCCGTCCATCATCCCCTTTTGTATCGCTTTGTTCGCCCTAAGTTGGCGGGGGTATGCCCAGACGTGGGTCCCTTGCTCACTTTGCCACTGGATTCAAGCAAGCCTGGCTGATGACGGCTGGAATGCCAGAAACCGGTCCTAGGATGCTTGTTTCCGGTCCAGGGAAGACATGGCTTGGCAGTTTGGGCTGGACTGTTCCCATGAGGCACAGGGTCAGACTGATTTGCATATGGCCATGTCTGAACTGGGAGTGGTGGAGTGAGCTAAAGAATGATGATGGATTAAACCCAGATCAGTTGACTGGGGGTGAGTGTTTGATTAGCTCAAGCGTTCCGTCCATCATCCCCTTTTGTATCGCTTTGTTCGCCCTAAGTTGGCGGGGGTATGCCCAGACGTGGGTCCCTTGCTCACTTTGCCACTGGATTCAAGCAAGCCTGGCTGATGACGGCTGGAATGCCAGAAACCGGTCCTAGGATGCTTGTTTCCGGTCCAGGGAAGACATGGCTTGGCAGTTCGGGCTGGACTGTTCCCATGAGGCACAGGGTCAGACTGATTTGCATATGGCCATGTCTGAACTGGGGTGGTGGAGTGAGCTAAAGAATGATGATGGATTAAACCCAGATCAGTTGACTGGGGGTGAGTGTTTGATTGGCTCAAACGTTCCGTCCATCATCCCCTTTTGTATCGCTGCCTCCACTAGTCCGGCGGTGGGTACAGGCAGAACGGCCTTGGCATAGAGATAGTGTGTGCCCGGTCACAGGATCGAAACTCATTCTTCTGTACTTTTTTGTCTAGCTGCCTCCAACTGCAAATTTCCAGTCTGGGCGTGCCTCCATTGGTTCTGAATCGTACATAATGTATCACCATGCTTGCTGATGTCAGTCCCTCTGCAGCAATCCTAGGAGACTGGGCAGGCTGGGCTCCGCTCAAGTGTACCTGAATAAATATACTTGGTTTGTATTCTCTACTGTCTGAACGACTCTTCATTTGTATGGAAGGCTGAGGGGTGGTCGCGAGTGACCCAGGTTGCCCTAATCGGGTCACTTCCTTCACAGCAGATGCGCTGCTGCATGCCAAAAGCAAGCCCATCTGCGCCCATTCGTGCCTGGACTGTGCCCCAGCACCAGGAACCCTAGTTCTTCCACCCCACTCAGTTACATCACTGCAGACCTCCGAGGCCTGGACCCTGGGCGCACTGACAACCACAACTGATGCTGCACATCTCCACGCACCACCAGAGGGCCGTTCTCCTGCCAGCACTGTTGCTTCACCTCCACACTGAAGCAACCAACAACACTGGAGACACCGCAAACATGACTGCACCCATCAAGTCGACCGAGACCACCACAATACAACTCCAGTGCATCCTACTCAACGCACAATAGCTCAGAAAACACATCACAGAGATCTGGAACACGATTTCATCCCTCACCACATACGTCATCTTCCCCACAGAGATCTGGCTGAACCAAGTCTGTGTACCAGAGATCGCCATCGCCACACCCGAAGGCTACAAGATAACACACCAGAACCGAATCAACTAGCACGGACTGGAATTGCCATCATCTACAAGGACACCATCCGCTGCACAACCTCCCTAGACAACCCAACACCGATAATAGAGCATCTCAATTTCCATCTTCACACAGAGGGAAAAAGCACTGTCAGAGGCACCCTTGCATACAGACCACTGGGATCACGCCACAGCTTCTGCAATGCCATCCCTGACCTCATCATCCAATCACCATTGACTCCAAGAACTACATCTTCCTAGGAGAACTCAACTTCCACCTTGATGACCTCAATAACACCATCACAACCCACCTTCTGGAGACCATGAGCAACATTGGCATCCAACAACTTGTCACGGACCCCACCCACATAATAGAATACACAATCTACCCCATGTTTACGGCCTGCAACAGAGTCAAGTACAACAACGTCTCAGAGCTCACCTGGACCGACCACTACAGCATTTACTTCACCATCTCAGGATCTACTAACACTGGCACCATGCCCCCAGCTCCACACGCAGAAACTGGAAAAAGACATCAGAAGACCGTGGAACAACGCTCTCAACTCCCACCTCCCAGGCACATCATTCGACTCAGAACAGGCTGTGAAGAACTTCTCCCAGTGGATCACGGAATGCGCCAACACAATCGCCCCTGCCAAACCCAAAGTACAGGTCGGAAGAGCCAGCTAGTTCACCACAGAGCTGAAATCCTCCAAATGCAACTGCCAGCAAATAGAAATAAAGTGGCAGTCCATCAAAAATACAGGATACCTTACCACCTTCAAAACAGCACTCAACCAGTACCTCCGCCTCCTGAGAGAAACAAAGAAAAACGCTCTAGCAGACTGCATAAAAGCCAGCACAAACCACAGCAAGGAGCTATTTGCCATTGTGAAGGACTTCTCCAGCCCTGCAGCCTCCAGGAATGACATCACCCCCTTCCAAGAACTGTGTGACACCCTGGCTGGCTTCTTCCATGAAAAAGTCTCCACCATCTACGAGAACTTCAAATCCCAACCCACCAATGCCAACAGCATCAGCCTATTCACACCCACGAACACAAACCCCTAACACCTGCTCACCCATTGGGAACCTCTCCCAATTCAAGTCACGATTGCCATCATGAACTCTGTACACTCGGGAGCACCCACAAACCCATGTCCCCACCACATCTTCAACCTCGGAAGAAAGATGATTGGTGACAAGCTCAAGAAAGTCCTCAACACCTCCATCACCACAACCTCTTTCCCTGAGGACTGGAGACATGCTGAAGTGAGACCCTGCTTGAAGAAACCATCAGATGACCCAGCAGATCCGAGGAACTGCCTGCCCATCTCCCTGCTCTCGTTTCCGTCAAAGGTTCTCAAAAAGGCAATGAACCAGCAACTCACCGAACACCTGGGACCCTATACCCTCCTTGACCCCTCTCAATTCAGAATCCAAGCCAACCACAGCACAGAGACAGCCCTGATTGCAGCCACCGATTACATCAGGGCCCTCCTGGACCATGGAAAAACACCAGTCCTCATTCTCTTGGACCTGTCAGACCCCCTCAACACCGTCACCCACAACATATAGGATCAACAGACTCCACCAAATCAGAATCCAGGGAGATGCGCTCAAATGGATGGCCTAATACCTCACCGGAAGAACCCAGAAAATCCATCTCCTGCCAATCACCTCGGAACTCAAGAAGATAATATATGTAGTCCCACAATGATCATCCCTCAGCCCCACCCACTTCTACACGTACATGACCCCACTGGCCAACACTGTCAGATCGCAGGGACACAACATCATCTCCTATGCCGATAACACCCAGTTCAACCTCTCGCTGTCAGAAGACCCCTCCACCACCAGAGCCAACTTCCACAGATGTGTGAATAACATCACTGACTGGATGAAGGGCAACTGTCTCAAGCTAAACACAGACAAGACATAAGTCCTCATCTTTGGGAACACTACCTCACCATGGATTGGCACTTGGTGGCCAGCTGAACTCGGCCCTTTCCCTGCCCTAACAGACCACGCCCGGAACCTCAGCATCATCTTGGACAGCACGTTATCTATGCAGAAAAAGGTAAACGCAGTCTCGTCCACCGCCTTTCACACCCTTTGCATGCTCCGTAAGATTTTCAGATGGCTCCTAATCAACACCAGAAGACCGTCACTCAGGCCCTCTTTTCCAGCAGGCTGGACTATGGGAACACTCTGCATAGGGACAACGGCATGCCTCCTTAAGTAACTACAGACAATACAAAATACAGTGGCAAGATTCATCCTCGACCTCCCGAAAAGGACTCACATCAGCCCGCATCTCAAAAAGCTACACTGGCTCCCGATCCAAAAGAGATACCAGTTTAAGATGCTGTCCCACACATATACAAAGAAGGACCAGCATACATCAACAAACAAATGACCTTCTACCAACCGATCAGTCCCTGTGAACCGCCTCCTTCTTCCACCTAGACACTCCCTGGATCCGCAGAGCCAAATGCGGAGGACACTCCTTTTCTCACCTGGCGGCCAAATGCTGGAACGACCTTCCCCTGCACCTTAGGCACGTCATATCACACCTCCTGTGCCTTGTGACACTCACAGGTGAATTGCTGCACTTTATAAATCCTTATTGATTGATTACCGGGGATCTTTATAACAAATGCATAATAAATGTATATCCTTCATCTGCTGTTCACCCATGTGCGAGCGGTACCACTACATCATGTATATGCTCTCAGTGTCACTGTATACAAGTATTTAATAATTCCAAGCTGTGTTACCCGTTTTATGCCTGAATTAACTACATGTGCTTTGTAATTTAGTAGTGCAAAGCAAATACATTCTGGACATAATTGAGCGAGATTCACTGATGCCATACACCATCTAAAATATTTAAACATGCAATATGGTCCTCCTCGTGTTTGTACTTGAGGGTTGACAAACTTCACTTAATAATTAATTGAATTGTTAGCATTTATTGGAATATTTCCAGTCGGATACAACACATATCCCAAGCTGTTACATAGTTGATTTTTGTAGGAGTAAAACTTCACTTGAGGATTTTCTTTAAAGTATTTCTGGAATTAATACATATGAAAAGTTGGAAGCACCATGTTTTATGCCTTAAGCATTTTTGCTTTAAGCTGACAATTTTATTTTGCTTTTTACCCGTTAAGATGTCACTGTTTCTATTCAAATCGTTGCCAGTGTGCAGCACAGCCTGTAAAAGCTATGCACGTTGTCATTTTGCTCAAATGTAGCTGAGGATTGCTTAGTGCAGTGCCCTGCTGAATTTCAGGCATCAGCAGACACATTCTGACTCATCCATGTGAAAAGCACAATGCTAACACAGAGAAAACTTTGGACGTACAGCAAAATGTCCTCAGGGCAAATGGTCTTCGAGGGGCTGATGGTTTGTACAGGTCGTGCAGCATCATCAATGCAATATTGGTGGAAGCATTAGAAGAACTAGGTGAATAATGTTTTAACTAATCATTAGCTGCTAGCCAGGTCAAGGGCATTGACCAAGACGTTCACATAATTGGATGAATTATTAGTGTTCTTACAATTCTCGCTGATCATTTTCAATTTTTTAAAGTGGAAGAAAGCAGTAACTGGTTGTCAGGTTTAATAGTTAACACGAGTTTCGATCTTCATGTGGTGCATGTGACCTCAGAAAAAATTGGATCATTTAGACCCTGATGGATGGCCAACCAGCGTGACAGGTCAGTGGAGGCAATGCCCTCAGATTCTTTGGTGGAGGCCCCTCGCTTAGTTTAGAGATCGACACCACGCAGACAGTGATCACTGCGCCTTCAACAGCACCACTAGATTGGTAGTTTCACTTTAGGTGCTGTAGTTTGGGGTGCTCTCGCCATGTTTGTTGTGACTGCTTGTCAGAGTTTTTTTTATTTTCCAAAAAACGGGAGTTTATTTCTTGAAAGTAAAAAGAACCATGACCCTTATGAGCAGGGAGATTTCTCCCCGAGCTTGTCAACCATTGTATTTTTTCCTACCCGGGAGCACCATGTCTTGCATGACGGTCCCAAATACGGGAAAATAAGTGACATTCGGCTTGCCTTAAACAAGGTGGGTGGGTAGGAAATTGGGGTATCAGTTGAGGAGGGTGAGTATCCACCTAAAGTAATAACAACCATAGTTAGGGTGAACAACTATAGTCACTAAATAAACCTGAGCTCAACCCTCAGTGGCTATGGCACAGAGCAGAGAATTCTAACTTGGAGGCAATGTGTAAAGTATTTATGAAGTACCAAACAGTAATAAAGTCAAAACACAACACATGAAAAATCACATACCCATTTAGAAAAACAGAGGACATTTGAATAAATAAAATGAGACCAAAACAATAAAAATCCAATAAGGGAAGTTCTGTTTTTTTTTAACCCCTTCGCTGCCAGGCCTTTCTCCCCCCTGTGCCATGCCCTCTTTTGGCTATTTGGAGTAGTTCGCACTTAGTGCATCCACATAAGGTATCCACGCCAAATTGGCCTCCTTTTCTTCCAATATGCTGAAGATTTTAAAGTTACCTAGGGTTTGTTGATTCCCCTGGAGGGGATCGAGAAATTAGGTGAAATACAGCAAAATTGTGGGATTTTGGGGAAAATGGGAAAAAAGTACTGCAGTAGAAAGCATCTGTTTTTTCTCCTGCAAATGGTATTGTTATGTTATGTTATGTTAAAAGTCATTTCTAAAGCGCACGTTCACCAAACGGTTTCTTGGCGCTAAGGGCAAGACGGCAGCAATTCCAAACAGAAGGTAAGTGTCAGTTGTAGGCGTGGGAGAAAAGCCAGGTTTTAAGTGACTTCCTAAATTGGGTATAGGAGTCCACAGTGCGCAGATACAGAGGAAGAGCGTTCCAAAATTGAGGGGCCAAAGACGTGTATCTAAGGCCGCCATGTTTCTTTCGTTTGAACGCATGAGAGACCAGTAAGTTCTTGTTAGATGAACGTAAATCGCGAGAGGGAGATATCGCTGAATGTTTGAAGCAATAAAACGGGACCACATCCTAACAGGGCTTTGTAGATAATGCAGCCCAGTTTGAACAGGCAGCGTTGGGGTATAGGGAGCCAATGGAGGCCTCTCAGCAGCGGTTTCACATGGGAATGCTTTGGCTGTCCAAGAATAAGTCTAGCTGCCTGGTTTTGGACTCGCTGCAAGCGATGGACTTGGTACGCGGGTATACCAACGTACAGGGAATTGGCATAGTCAATGCGCGAGATCACCAGAGCAAGAACCACTTGGGTCAGGGCTTCGATGGAGAGGAATCTGCTAATTTTTCGAATTCTACGAAGGTGGAAAAAGCATGCAGAGACCACTGAGCTGATCTGGGCTTTTATAGTGAGATCATTGCTGATCATAAACCCCAAGCTTTTTACTGACGAGACCGGGGCTGGAGGGCTCCCTAGAGATGGAGGCCAAAAGCTGGAGTTCCATGGGTTAGCCAAGCCACCAGTGAGAATCAACTCTGTTTTGTCTGGATTCAATTTAAGTTGATTCGCATTCATCCAATCCCTGATAAAATTCATTATGGAATGAAAGTTTGTAGTAGATGAGGCTGAAGAGTCGATGTTAAAGATCAGCTGGAGGTCGTCGGCATAGTTAAACACAACGACCTTGCTCTTGCGCAAGGCTAGGATCAGAGGGAGAATATACAGATTAAAGAGTAAAGGTGACAAGGAAGAGCCCTGTGGAACTCCACAAGTCAAATTCATTTGTTCTGCACTAAAGTCAGCCAAGCGGACAGCTTGGGAACGGTTACTCAGGAAGGAAGCAATCCATTTCAGTGGCAGACCCCGGAGCCCAGCGCTACCGGCACGGTCGACCAAAAGCTGATGGTCGACCGTGTCAAAAGCAGCTGACAAGTCAAGGAGCACCAGGGCCTGGGTGGTGCCCTGGTCCGCCCCCTTTCTTAGCTCGTCCAGGACTGCCAGGACAATGGATTCGGTGGAGTGTTCAGGTCGGAACCCCGCTTGGTGAGGATCCAAATAATGGGTCTGTTCTACGAAAGAGCTAAAACTATTGGTGACATGGGCTTCCATGACTTTGCTCAAATAAGGTAATAAAGAGATGGGACGGTAATTGCCGGGTGCCTGTGGGTCTAAACTAGATTTTTTGAGGATGGGAACGACTTCAGCCATCTTAAACAGATCTGGGACAATCCCTGACGCAAGGGAGTTGTTGATGAGTGATAAAGGAGGATCCGGACAGCGTAGGAAGACCTCCCGGAGGATATAAGGGGGACAGCTGTCGAGAGGGGAACCAGAACCAACTTTCCTCACTAAATCAAAGAAAGCTTCCTTGGTAATGGGGGGAAAGTGGTCCAGGGAAGCAGAGTTAGTGTTGCAGCACAAGTACGGCAGAGGGTCAGTAAGTTTCGGTATACTAGCCTTAATAGTGACAATTTTCTCAATAAAAAAGTGATTAAGTGAGTCACATAAAGTTTGAGAGGGGGTAGGTTTTACAGTCACTTGGTCAAGTTTAGAGAGTTTTTCCACTATTGAAAAGATTTCCTTGGCTTTATTGGATGAGTTTAATATTTTAAACGAAAAGTAATCAGCCTTAGCCTGAAGAATCGATGTTTTATAGTCTTTGAAAAGGGACGTGAAAATAGCTTTGAGATTGGGGCAATAATTGCGTCGCCACTTGCGTTCCGCTTGCCTCAGGGTAAGTTTCTTTGCCTTTAAATCTGTTGAGAACCAACGTTGCGCATCGTGGGGCCTCTTTATTTTCACTTTCTTCAGGGGTGCGAAGTTATCTCTGGCTCTGTCCAACCAGATATTGATGTTGGCCGCTTGGAGATGGAGGGATTCCTCCAAAGCAGAAGGAGCCGAGGTAATTAGTGAGGAACAGAAGTCCTCCATATCCACTCTGCTCCAATTTCTGGCTAAGACATTGCTTAAAGGGGGGGTAGAATGGGGAGAGACAACGGGGATGGAAAAAGTGACCAGATAATGGTCCGACCATGTACAAGGGACCACTTGTGGGGGAAGAATATCCAGATTGGCGGACCATACCTGATCTAAAGTGTGTCCCCTGGCATGAGTAGCGGTCTTTATATGTTGGATACAATTCAATCCCGTTAAAAGTTCTGTAAATTCGGTAGAGCTGGGGCTCTCATGTGCATCATTGGGCCAATAGTTGAAGTCCCCCACGATTAAAATTCGAGAGTTGTTAACCACTAATTCAGCTATCCTATCAGCCACCAACTGGCGAAAAGTGGGCATATGAGAAGGAGGTCGATAGAGTAAAGCGCAAATAAATGAGAGGTTGGGAGATTCAAATTTTAATAACAGACTGTCGACTAGAGGGATACCAAAAGAGGCCATGGAGGTGAATTTATGTTTCTGGTTAATAATGGCTGCCACTCCTCCTCCAGCCTTCCCTGCAGGTCGGTCTGCCCGGAGAATATGATAATTATCAGGGAGTGCTGCAAGAATGTCAGGGCCCGATTCCTCAGTTAGCCATGTTTCCGAGAGAAGGAGAATATCTGGCTCGACAGTATCTAGTAGATAAAATATCTCATGCTGGTGTTTTACCATAGAGCGCGTATTAATGAAGTGTTTGTGGTGCTAAAATCAGGATGCTTGTTTCCGGTTCAGGGAAGACCTGGATTGGCAGTTCGGGCTGGACTGTTCCCATGAGGCACAGGGTCAAGACTGATTTGCATATAGCTGGTTCTGAACTGAGGTGGCGAAGTGAGCTAAAGAACGATGATGGATTCGACCCAGATCTGTGATTGGGGGTGAGTGTCTGAAAAGTTTCAGAACTCCATCCATCATCTCCTTGTGTTTGCTTTGTTCGCCCTAAGTTGGCAGGGTATGCCCCGACGTGGGTCCCTTGCTCACTTTGCCACTGGATTCAAGCTAGCCTGGTTGATAAAGAGTATTACCCTGAAACCGGTCTCATGATGCTTGTTTCCAGTTCAGGAAAGACCTGGCTTGGCAGTTTGGGCTGGACTGTTCCCATGAGGCACAGGGTCAAGACTGATTTGCATATAGCTGGGTCTGAACTGAGGTTTGTGAAGTGAGCTAAAGAACGATGATGGATTCGACCCAGATCTGTGATTGGGGGTGAGTGTCTGAAAAGTTTCAGAACTCCATCCATCATCTCCTTGTGTTTGCTTTGTTCGCCCTAAGTTGGCAGGGTATGCCCAGACGTGGGTCCCTTGCTCACTTTGCCACTGGATTCAAGCTGGCCTGGCTGATGAGGGGTATTACCCCGAAACCGGTCCCAGGATGCTGGTTTCCGGTTCAGGGAAGACCTGGCTTTGCAGTTCGGGCTGGACTGTTCCCATGAGGCACAGGGCCAAGACTGATTTGCATATAGCTGGGTCTGAACTGAGGTGGCAAAGTGAGCTATAGAACGATGATGGATTCAACCCAGATCTGTGACTGGGGGTGAGTGTCCGAAAAGTTTCAGCACTCAGTCCATCATCTCTTTGTGTTTGCTAAAATCACCATCTCCCCAGCTTTCAGGAGCAGACAGATTTTTGTTAGAAAAAACAAAATTTTGTACACAGTTTTGGCATTTTACAGGGACATAGCCTATTTTTACTATTTTTTGTGCTTTCAACCTCCTTTCAGTTAGTGGTAGAAATTTGTATGAAACCTATTATAGATCCTGGATAGCTATATATTTCTGTAAAGTAGACAACATTTTGAATTCAGCAAGTGGTCATTTGTGTAGATCCTTCAAGGTTTTCCTATAGAAAGTAACAGTTAAAATAAAAGAATATTGAAATTTAGTTGAAAAAAACAGCCATTTGTTCCTACATTTTCACATGTAACTTCTTCTAACTATGGTTCATTTTTTTAAATCTCTATACCGTTACGTCCACGGGACCCTTCTGGTTGCGGAGATATATGAGGCTTGTAGGTTCACCAAGAACCATATTGGTAAAATATAAAGAGTGAAAAATAGGTATCAAGGAAACCCATGTATAACTGAAATGGGAACATGATATGGAGTTTAGAAGCAGTGTTTATTTGTGCATCTCTGAACTTGTGGGTACCCATATTAGCATGTGAATTAGAGGTTATTATTCAAAATGACTTTATTTTTATACACTGTCTTGCATTTGGAAGGCAGAAATGCATAGCAAGACAAACAGTAATAACACTTGTTTGACTATTCTGTACTCCCCAAAGTCTCCTGATAAAAATGATACCACACTTGTGTGGGTAGGCCTAGTGTCTGTGACATGAAATGACCGAAAACGCAACGTGAACACTTCAAATATTTCCACTGAAAACCGACCCTTTTTTTGCAATGCGCCTAGCTGTGGATTGTGGGCCCTAGCTTAGCCGGCACCTAGGGAAACCTAGCAAACATGTACATTTTTGAAAACTAGACACCCAGGGGAATCCAGGATGGGGTGACTTGTGTGGCTCTCTCCATGTTCTGTTAGCCAGAATCCCTTGCAAACCTCAAACTTTGTAAAATAAAACACATTTTCCTCACATTTCGGTGATGGAAAGTTATGGAATCTGCGGGGAGCCACAAACCTCCCCCTACCCAGAATTCCCCCAAGTCTCCCAATAAAAATGGCACCTCAGTTGTATGAGTAGGCCTAGTGCCCACAGCGGAAATGGCCCAAAACGCAATGTGGACACATCACATTTTTCCAGTGAAAACTGACCCTTTTTTTGCAATGTGCCTAGCTGTGGATTGTGGGCCCTAGCACAGCCAGCACCTAGAGAAACCCAGCAAACCTGTACATTTTTGAAAAACAGACACCCATGGGAGTCCCAAATGGGGTGACTTGTGTGGCTCTCTCCAGGTTCTGTTAGCCAGAATCCCTTGCAAACCTCAAACTTTGTAAAATAAAACACATTTTCCTCACATTTCGGTGATGGAAAGTTATGGAATCTGCGGGGAGCCACAAACCTCCCCCTACCCAGAATTCCCCCAAGTCTCCCAATAAAAATGGCACCTCAGTTATATGATTAGGCCTAGTGCCCACAGCGGAAATGGCCCAAAACGCAATGTGGACACATCACATTTTTCCAGTAAAAACTGACCCTTTTTTTGCAGCGTGCCTAGCTGTGGATTTTAGGTCCTAGCTCAGCCAGCACCTAGGGAAACCTAGCAAACCTGTACATTTTTGAAACCTAGACACCTAGGGGAATCCAGGATAGGATGACTTGTGTAATTCTACCAGGTTCTTTTACCCAGAATTCTTTGGAAACCTCAAACTTTGTTCAAAAAACCGATTTTTCTCACATTTCTGTGATGGAAAGTTCTGGAATCTGTTGCGAGCCACAAACTTCTATCCACCTAGCATTTTGTGAAATCTGCCGATAAAAATGGTACCTCACATGTGTGGGTAGGCCTAGTTCCTGCAACAGGAAATGGCCCAAAACGTATTGTGAAGACATCAAAAATATTGAGGGAGTCACCTGCGATTTTGGTACCGGGCTCGACGACCATCTAAGGAAACCTACCATACCCAGACATTTCTGAAAACTAGACACCCGGTGAAGTCCAGTGAGGTGTAGCTTGCATGGATCCCCCAATGTTTTCTTATCCATAATCCCCTGCAAACCTCAAATTTAGCTTAAAAATCTAATTTTCCTCACATTTCTGTGTGGGAAAGTTGTGGGATCACCAAGCTGAATTTCCTACCACCCAGCATTCCCCCAGGACTCCGGATAAAAATGGTACCTCACTTGTGTGGGTGGGCCAAGTACCCGCGACAGGGAAGGAAGGATCCAAAACGTATGGTGGAGACATCAAAATTATGTATCACAAAACGACCTGGTTTTGCAAGGGGGGGGGCACCTGCATTTTTGGTCCCGGGCTAGGCGGCCATCTAGGAAAACCTGCCAAACCCAGACATTTCTCAAAACTAGACTTCCAGGGGAGTCCAGGGAAATGTGACTTGCGTGGATCCCTCAATGTTTTCCTACCCAGAATCCTCTGCAAGTCTGCAAAAAACTGTGGCCATAGACTGCAAAAAAACTGTGGCCATTTTTTGGGAGGGGTGGGGGCAATATAGTGCCCATTTAGGGTAGCCCCCACCCCTAAGTACAAAAAAAAATCCTTGGTGTCTAGAGTGCTTTCTGTCCCCCCCCACAGGGGGCCAGGAAGACTGACTATGCCCAAATGATTATGGGGAAGCAAAGGCCCTTGCCCAAGGGGCTGCTCACCCCACCCTGGTGTTTAGTGGTAGATTCCTGCTTGGGGATCACTCTCCTGCTGTGATCACCAAGCAGGGATCAATAGAGAAGGATACCATTGGAAAGGGGAGATTCTCCCCTTTCCAACGATACCTCCCCCGTGTGTTTTGGTGCTGGGGGCTGAGAAAGCCCCACGAGCACCGAAGCAGTGAAACTGAAACAAGCCAATCGGCACGTTTCAGTTTCAATGTAATAACGTCAGCGCGTCATGCATGCGACCGTCATTACATTGAAAAAAGAATGCCTCAGGAGAATGCATGCACACTGATAATTATCTTTAACAATAGTGAAATATATTATGGAACACTGCACTGCAAGCAATAAAACACACTTGTACTGGTGGGACACATGCTTTATTTGCTTACCCTGACTATAGAGAACTAGAGCTTCATGGTCTGAGAAGAGGCAGGTATCCTCCATAGTCACACACTGTTGTTATTTAAAAATAATGGTAATAAGAAAAAATTTGGAAATAGGAACAAGAAAAGAAAAGGACTGCTCAAAAAATATTGTCACTCTACCTCTTATATACAAAGCATGGACATTTTCAATATTTCCAGTGTGCTAATTCCAATGGAGTGTCAATTCCTGGTTAAGTTATGACTTCTTATCTGCATTTCATCATGCTCAAAAGTGGTACTTATCGATTTATAAGAAATTATTGTAAATCACAGGTAAGAAGAGGCAACACCTAAATCAATCTAATGTATTAAATATTATATAGAACTGAACTGTTCCCCAAAACACACATATGGCAGCTGACAAAAGAGGTCAGCACTTTTTAAAAAAGATTCATTCATCTAGGCAAGCATACTATCATTGGTGGCAGTGGGGAGCCTTCAAACAACTTCTGTAACCAATTAGAAAAAGTCTGATATGTCCCCTGTGTGAAATAGTGAAAAACGTACTTCTTCAAGAGTTATACCCGCAGAGGACCTAAACCATCCTCTTCACTCAGCCGCAGTGGAGAACCAGCATTGTTAAGTTGAGGGAATGGCATCTGACGTCATTAATTCGACATGCGTCATGCCTCTCTGACCCTTACCAATGGGAAATGTAGTTCATCGTGAGGCCTGTCACTTCTATCCCACAAAAATTGATTGCCCCTGACATATCCAAGGTCTGCGGGCTCCCAATAAACATGGAGACCCTGAACAAAAAAAAAGGGGGGAAGGAGCAAGATTCATTTGATGCCAATTGTATCAATTCAAGATAAATGTGGTATCAAGGCACACTGATATCCTTACAATCAGTGGGATGCATTTTACTACATACAGTGTACCATTCTACTGCGTAGAGTAAGTGAGTACATTCTTTCTCTCAAAATTAGTATATATATCTCTCATCCTAAGTTATAATATTTCCATAACATTGTAGGGGAGAAAATACATATGTCACTTTTTTAACTTCTATCTGAAAGAACCTTGTGCTAGGACCTAATGGCCATAATGAGTTTTTCTGCTAGAGACTGCTGCAAATGCAAGAACTGGTTCCTACCCATCCTTTCTCTTCTTTATAAGGGGAGATTTATTTCCTGTGAATATTTAGACCAGCCCATCATATTTTATCATTGAGACCCTGTAGATTTTTGCGCTGCCTATAGATCCAATGTTGTTCGAACCGCCTTAAGGATTCGGTCATATATTTATGCCATGGATTTAGCATTTCAATGACATACCATGTTAGATCTTTATCCATGTGCCCCTTTTCGTTGTAGCGTTCTGTCGATTTTGCAGCATTACGCTTACACCTTATTGTACTGTGGTGCTCAGTGAGTCTAGTCTTTGCCTGCCTCATAGTCATCTCTATATACAACAGACCACAGAAAAACCGAATGACATACACTACATTTATGGAGTTACAGTTATGGAACTGTTTCAGTTTCCATGGTATCTCTAACCCCAAATCTAGCTCAATTGCTTTCCATGTGAGACAGCACACACTGCATTTACAACAGAGAAAATGTCCAGTTGTGGTGGGTAAATCTCACAGAGTCAGCTGTCTATTCCCCTTTGCTGTTCTCCTAGGATGAGGTCACACCAAAGTGTCCCTAAGGCTCTTACCCCTCACAAGGAGAACATCGGTTTCACATAACTGGGGCTACCAGATGTCAAAATGCACCAGTCAGTGTTTATATTTAATTCATTACATTTGAGCTCGGGTCAAAGGTGGTTACACAAATCAGTTTAACCCTTCTGACTTTAATAAATGTGGTCAAAAGCTGATCTCTGTCATTATTCAGAGCTCTCTTATTTGCTTTTTCTACGAGATGATGAGGATAGTTCCTTTCCAAAAGTTTGTGAGAACATTTTTAGCATGAGCCTTGTATTCCTGGACTTTTGTACAGTTGCGTCTCAAGCATAAACATTGACTCACTGGAAGATTCTCTTTGAGAGAACGTGGATGGAAACTATCAAACCAAAGAAGATTATTTCTGTCAGTGGGGTTGTAGAAAACTTTTTAAACTTCTGTTCTCCACACAAATCATGAGGGCAAGAAAGGATAACTTCTCTTTATCCATCGTGCAAGACATTTTTAATAAGGGATCAAGCGAATTAAGACAACTTGAAAAATTATTTTCTCCTGTGCATTGCCTTGCCAAATCAGAAAGATATCGTCTATGACTGCTTTCCACAATCTAATTTGGTTCTCTAAGGGATTCAAAGCGTGAAAAATGCACTTGGTCTCAAACGCATGTACAGTTAAACATGACAAACGTGGGATGAAGGTGCTGCCCGTGAATGTCCCATGAACCTGAAGAAAAAATTGCCCTTAATATTCAAAATAATTTTGTCAAGGCCCTGTGTGCACAATCCAACACAAAGGGGCATATTTATGAGAATGTGGCGCAGCACAGCAAGTCACCTTGTTGCACTGCATCACAGGGAAGAGGCAGGAATGCATCATACTTAAAACATTACAACGTATTCCTGTTCTTGTCCTAAAGCTGGCGCCATTTTGGCTGCCTAGCAACAATGCAGCCACCCTTGCACTACGGTGCAGGGGTTGCTGTGCTGCATGCAGGGTTTTTTTGTTTAGGAAGGGGCACCTTCCTGCAGAAAAACAATCCTGAGAGGCAAATTCTTCTTTCTATGTGTGCTGCAGAATGCAGCACACAGAAAGAGGACGTAACGAGGAGAAATAAAGATATTTCTCCTCGTTAGACCTCACCTGTGGAGGTGTATCTTTTTGGGGCATTCCCAGGTTTACCAGTTGAGGTATATCTGGGAATGTGTCAAAAACCATGGGAGGTGCTTGGGAACACCCACTCAAAGCCAATGGAAGGCCACCCTGGTGCAGAGTAAGGCAGCTCAGCGATTTGCACTTCATTGCTTTACTCAAGATTTATGAAGCCACTCAAGGCAACGCAAGGTGGCTTTGCATGGATTCATAAATCTAATTTTTGAGTTGCATCACTCTTGAACAATGTTGTGTGGTGCAGAGCGATGCAACAGGGATCGTAAATATGCCTCAAAGTGTTATGGTTTAAATGGTCCCAGCACAACTCACTTAGAAGCTTATCAATTACTTGCAATGTCGCATCCTATGTGATGGTAGTATACAAGTACTACATGTCCAATCTGATCAAGACTTGTTTCTCAGAGTCCAAGGTTATGTCTCTTAATACCTTTAAGATATCTTTAATATCTTTCAGAAAGGAAGGCATCTGTCTAATAACAGGTCTCAGGAAATAGTCACAGAATTGCGATAAGGGCTCAAGAATCGAGTCAATGCCAACAAGGTGACATACATTTGACCTTACTTCTCTGTAATGGACAGGCCATCAGGTCAAAGTTTTATGCTGATAGAGCCAGTGGAGGCTTCATCGAATTATACTCAGTGCTTACCCCGACTCTAAATGGTGTAGGGAAACAGAGTTTGGTTCCCTGAAACTTTAAAGGAAGTTAAAAATATCCTTTGATATTCTCAAATCATATCCTGGACTTACATGAAAAAATGCAATTGTCACATGCAAAGGAAAAGCAGATATAATTCATACCATGAGGGTAAACTGCTTTTTGTATTTAAATAATGCTATGCATTGAGAGGAATTATTTTTAATTGGCATGTGTTTTTGATTTCCATAAACACCATCTGGTGATAGGAAGACCATCACATGCATACACACTTATCACTCTGACTACATTGAGTATTGTTCATGTCAGTGGGAATATACATTTGTTTTAGTGAAAACCAAAAACACTTTCATCCATCTCAGTCTCTTTAAACCACATCAGAAAAGTGCATTTATCTACCATGAAATGGTTAGTACTTGGAAGCCTGTAGAGTCTCACATGTAAAAAATAGATTTATTATTGGAAACACATTCAGACAAATACACACATGATTAGGATAAGTTTTATGTGCAAGTTTTTGTCACAATAATTGGTGCCATCATACATTGATTCTTTTTTAGTACAGGTTACCCCATCCTATAATGTTACAGTAACTACTCACCACTACTCACCAATGGCAATTGTCGCTTGTTTGGTATATGGGACCCTGATATTAGAGGTTTGGACACTTTGGGCACTTTTAAGATCTGTAACAGTTTATTTACATTACAATTAAGTGATAGACTCTCTCATCTGTTTAGATCTGTTCATTCTGAACTATACCTTTGTAATCTATATAGTGAATCTCCTTTGACAGACTGTTAAACCTGTCAGCCTTAGGTTGGTGTTCCCCCAAATGTTTTTCCTTCACACCTTCTGTTTTTGCTGAAACGTGTTTTTATTGGCCTTAGGACTCTGTGTACTTTATCATTGCTAATTAGTGGTAAAGTGCTTGTGCTCTCTCCCTTAAGCATGGCGAAATTGGCTTACACCCAATTGACAAATTTAATTTACTTATAAGTCCCTAGTCACGTGGCATTACATGACCCAGGGCCTGTAAATTAATTGTGGCTAGTGGGTCTGCAGGACTCATTGTGCCACCTACTTAAGCAGCGATTTAAACATGTTTCAGACCTGCCATTGCAATCTGTGGATGTGGATTTAAACTGCCATTTTGACCTGGTGAAATAAGCTTTTTGCCATGCCTAAAGCTTCCATTTTCAAACATAGGTCACCCCTAGGGCAGGCCCTAAGAAGCCCATAGGACAGGGTGCAGTGTATTTAAAAAGGTGGACATGCACTTTTAAGTTTTGCATGTTCCGGTTGTGAAAAACTCCTAAATTAATTTTTCACTACAGCAAGGCCTACCTCTCCCATAGAATAACATTGGGTTACCTTATTACATGTCATAACTGATAACTCTTGATTGGGAGTAGGTTGGAATGTTGAGTTTGATATTTAAAGAATTGTAATTTAAAGCCCTATGTAATGGCAAAGTCAGATTTTAAGTCATAATTCTAAAATTACCACTTTTTGAAAGTTGCCATTTTCTTTTTGTAACTATTTGGTGCCTGCAGCCTGTATGCCATGTCACATGACTAGGTGTAGTTGGCAGTTGGCCTTTGTAGATTCATCCCAGACAGCCACACAATAGAGGTACTAGGTGTTGGCAGGATTGGCCATTCAAGGCAGGATACGGTTTGGAGATGTCACCTACCACACTTGTACTTCAAAAACACCACCCTAGGACACTCACGAAGAACTTCACAGTAATCTATTGCGCCCCCAGACAGACTGGAACTAGGGCAGGGAGGCAGGAAATTCAAGTCACTTCTGTGGGGGAAAATGTCAGAAGCTTTTTCCAGTTCAAAGTGGGTTCCTATTTAGTGCCTGTAGCCTGTATCCTAGATCGCATGACTAAGTGTAGTTGGCAATTGGTCTTTGTGTATTCTTCCCAGACAGCCAGACAGTAGAGGGATTGGGTGTTGGCAGGATGGGCCATCCAAGGCAGGATGGGATGGAGCTGTCACCTACCACACCTGAACTTCATAGGTACTCCCCCAGCACACTCACAAAGAAATTCACATTAGTCATTGTGCCCCTAGACAGGTAAGTAGGAAATTTCAGACACTTCTGTGGAGGGGGAAAACCTCAGAAGCATTTCCCAAATCAAAGGGGGCACCAGGTATACAAATAGGGCCCTCATACCCACTCTACAGTACACTCCTTTATCTGAAGATACAACAGCAGAAGGACAGCCCTGCTGCCAGAGGACCACCCTGCTACTCTGCTGCCTGAGGCCTGCCCGGCAGTCTGAGAAGGAAGACTGGAGTTACTCCAGTCATTCCAGGCTGTGTGACTGCAAGAGTCAGCTGACTGACCTCCTATTCTTAGCTAGAGGGACACAACAAGCTCCAGAGGCCTCCCTGCAACTGCCCAGCTGACCTGCTGCACTGGACCTGCCTGAGCATTATTGACCTCTACTGGAGTGAGTTTCTGATCCCCAAGTGGTGCCTCCCTAGGTCCTGGGTCCTTGGCTGGCATCAGAGAATGCTCCTCCTGGCCGAATTGAAAGTTCCCCCAAATCCAGCGAAAAGTGACGCAGAGCCCAGCCAAGCCTTACCACACAGGTGCAAGATCCAGTGGAACCGACGCTGGATGATTCAAAGCCTCGCAAAGCAACACCGTGAAGACCATGTACCAAGGAATTACGAAAGCCGAAATCTAAAGCTATCCTGCTGAATATCCGCCCTAAGTGGGGAAACATACATGCTCTGGCTAGGAGCGGGGTCCAGAATCACTGCAGCTTGAAATACAAGTGAAGCCATGGAGGCATGTTCACCGGGTGAGATGAACCAGGGGACACTGATCCAATAAGACTGCTGCTGGTCCTGGGGGGTCTACAACATCAAATGTTGCTAGTGGGATCTGCCCCTCTCCACAATATAGTGGAGCAGGATCCTGGAGCTGGCCATGCCCATTAGGTGACTCCGGCACCCATGCTTAATAGGCCAATCGTACGGAGTGGTTTTGCAAGCTCTGCTGTAGGGAAAAGACCAGCTCACATTTTGGGGGTGCCACAGGGTCAGTCTGGCCTTGGCAGGTGTGCTCAACCCCTCCAGTGAAGGCTCTTCCAGCTGTAGACTATTGGGGGTAATGGGAGACTGCACCCATGCCAGTAACAGTGCTCCGTTCACTTGTGGATAATGACAAGGTACTCGGAGGGCCCTCTGGGGAATGTGCGAAGGGGACCAGCAGGTAGAGACACCCAACGCAGAATGAGGCTGACTGGAGGCGGATGCCGGGGTGGCAATTCCTAGGCCTGAGAAGAATCCAGTGGCTGAGATACATTGCAAGGCATAGTGTCACAAATATGGTACTTAATGACATGAGATGGTGGGTGCTAAATCACTAAAGATGGATATTGCATACCACTGGGCCATTTCAGGTGACACTTCCCACAGCTACCCTGGAAAGCTTACCGTGGAAACGCCCACCGAGGAGGTGACAAGGCCATAGAGAGGCCCTGACTGGCAACTATGGGACACTTGGTGATGAGAGGGGGAAGGCTAAGAGGCTGTTGGTTGTCTGACAGCTCCTAGGACGCCCCATACAGGCAGCAGTGATTACTCCTCCATTGCCAAGTACGCTTGACTTCAATACCAAGATCCACAATGATGAGAGGGAGAGGGGCCCGGCATGCCCAACAGACCAAGCCAAGGGTGGGCCCAGTGATCCACCACAAGAAGCGGATTCCCCAACATTCATGGATATAATGTTGGCCATTCAAGGGGTCCACGGCTCCCTTGAGCCGAAAATTGACTCAGTCACCATGGAAATTGCAGTGATCTGAGCTGATCTGCACAACATGGGAGATAAAGTTAGAGAGGTGGAAGCTGCAATTGTGACTTTACAGGGCAAAACTAAGACTCTGAAGAACCAAGCTGAGGTGTTGCGGGCCAAAGCAGGTGAAACGGAGGAGCGGCTGGAAGATTATGAGGGTCGTGCGCACGGGAATAATATAGGAGTGGTCGGAGTTCTGGAACAAACTGAGGGCCCCTGCATAGATCTCTTTAATGAAGACTTGATCACAAAGGTCCTTAAGCCACGTCGACTGTCCAACATCTTCTCGGTCGAGCAGGCACACAGGGCACTTGGGATCCCCCAAAACCGGGTGCAGCACCTCTAAACATCATCGCCCGTATTTTCAATTATAGAGACCACAATGCCATCCTGCAGGCCACCTGTAACAGCCCACCTCTGAAGCATGAAGGAACAAACATCAGCTTTTTCCCGGATTTCACCTTCTGAGTCCAGCGGCTCTGTTAGACCTGGCATCCTTAGGGTGGTCTTCCCCCAATCTTTTTGCCTAAACATTTTGCAGATTGTTTTTGTTAGCCGTAGGACTCTGAGCACTTTACATTGGTGATCAGTGCTAAAGTGCATGCACTTCTTCCCTAAATGTGTGTAATTGGTGTATACATGACCAGCATATTTAATTTACTTGTAAGCCCCTTGTAAAGTGGTATACCGTATACTCAGTACCTGTAATTTAAATGCTACTAGTGGGCTGCAGCACTGATTGTACCACCCACAGACATAGCTTTTCAAACCTGTCTCAGGCCTGCCATTTCTGGGCTTGTGTGTGCAGTATACTGCCAATTCGGCTTGGCATTGAAAACTACTTGCCAAGCCTTAAACCCCCCTTTTATTACATTTAAGTCACCCCTAAGGTAGGCCCTAGGTAGCCCTAAGGGTGGGGTGCTATGTAGGTAAATGGTAGGACATGTACTATGCTGTTTTGCATGTCCTGGTAGTGACAAACATCAAAATTCATTTTTAAGTACAGTGAGGCCTACCTCTCTCATAGGTTAGCATTGGGAATACACTTGTTAACTGTAATTCCTGATCAGATAGGAGTAGCTTTTTCATGTTTCATATGTTGGGAATGCTAATGAAAATTCCTTCTTACTGGTGAAATTGGATTTAACACTACTGTTTTTAGAAATGCCACTTTTAGAAATTGGATTTTCTTGGCACTTACTGCTATGTGTGCCTTGCAGCCTGTCTTCCGTAGTCTGGATTAGAAGACAGCTACACTTTCTGCATTCCCTCTAGACGTCTACACACACAGGAAGGATAGCTGTGTCTGAGTACCCATCTACATACATCTGCATTCTGATGGCCCTGCCTGGGCAGGATGGAAGGAAGAGGCTAACAATTCACGGAATAGGTAGTGTCCTGCCCCCCCACACAAAGGGCCGATTTGCCCCCATCGGTAGCATGGCAGAAAGGGCTGGACTGAAAGGAGGACCTGTGCACTTTAAGGAGCTGCTTTGAAGTCACTCCCACATCAAAGGCACTTTTGGGTATAAGTACTGGGTCTCTGACCCCCTAAAACACACACCACATGACTTGTAACTGAAGCTCTGCCAGAAGAACTGTTGTGCTGCTTAAGGACTCAACTGAACTGTTGATCTGGAAGGCCTGCTTTTCTGCTTGTTGCCCTGCTGCCTGCTACTCTCTGACTTTGCTGAAGGAGAGCTGGACTTCACTCTGACTGTGCTCCAAGGGCTTGTAGGCTTGCCTTCTGTTGCTTGAGACTTAGGGATATTAAAGTCTTTAACCCTGCTCCTTTGCCTGACTTAGTGTAAGTGGCTCAGATACTTGAAACACAGACTTCGGCGCAGCTCCTGTCTGAGTATAGCAGAACGGGCATCAACCTGGTTGCGAGAGTTAAATCAGTGCATTGCATTGGAACCAGTGCTTTGCTTTCCAAGATCGACGCATCGGACAGCATATCACTGCTGCTGCAGATTGGAGAGATCAAAGCATCCCCTCGAATGTGTGGAGAAACCCGATGAATCGCTCGATGCCTCTCAACTCCGGCACCCATCTACGGAACCGATGCATCACCATCAGCGCTTAGAGTCAATCAAAACATCCTCGACTTACGGGACCTGCCTCGACACAGCCCACCACGCATCTCCCTGTTGCGACCAGGAAAAGTTATTTGTTCACTGGGGCCTGCATGGATTCTGGAGTCGGCTGCCGCTCCATCACGGTTGGCCCGAACTTCGACTTTGCCCGGTCCAGCGCAAGTAACCCCTAAAGTGCTATTTGATTCTAAGCCCTACACTTCATTTAATATTATATCTCAACTTCTATACATTGGATTTTTGTTATTTTAGTCTTGTTTAGTTCATAATATAATAATCTGTTTTTCTAAACCTGTGTGGAGTCTTTTTGTGGTGTATTTGTTGAGTTACTGTGTGTGTGTGTGTGTGTGTGTGTGTGTGCGCATGCGTGTGTGTCTGTTGCACAAATACTTTACACATTGGCACTTTAGATCAGGCTGACTGCTCTGTGCCAAGCTACAAGAGGGTGAGCACAGGCTATCTTTTTAGTGTGTACTTAGCTTACCCTGACTAAAGTGGTGATTCCTGACTGGCCTGGGTGCAACCTCAGCCAACCAGGAATTCCAGTTCTAAAAGGCTGGTGTCCCTAAATGAAGTGTGCAACTAAATAGAGGGTTGGAGACCAGCTAAAACTGCAGGGCACGCAACCTGTCCTGGCACCAGTGAGAAACAACTACCATCACCTAACTGAGGACAGAAATGAAGAACAGCAAACTAAACAGCGCCTAAGGGAGTTCCACGAAGAACCTGGTGAAGTCTATGAATCATGCCAGGGGATGCTGCTGGCAGAGACTAATGGACACCTGAGACTTGATCCCCCGCACAGGCTGAAGGGCACATGATCAATGTGACACTGCCCATTCCAGAGCCGAAGATGCCCGTATCAGCCCCAGGACTTGTGATTGCTTGACAACATAGAATAAGACCTTTGAGGGATTTTGAGGCGAGGGGAGTAGGAATTGTGTTGTCCACCAAACCCTGTTAGAATAAAGTTAGTTGAGGGCGGCAGGCACTCTGCAATGTTGGGAGGGTGGGCAGGTTTAAGTCTGCCATGCAAGGAGGGAGATCGACAAGGGGAATGTTCCTTTTGTATTTATGGATGTTTAGTTACTGAGCAAGTTTTTCAGCAGACACTGTTGGTATGCATTGATGCACCTGCCCTCCTATGCCCCGTAACTGGACGTCCTGACCAGGGAACATTCAGGTTGGCCCTTTGTAGGGCCAGATAACAGATGGGCAATGTATATGATACTGATGGAGTTGGATATAAAATTCTTGTCATGGAAGGTCAATCGGTTGAGAGATAGGATTAAGATAGGGGTAGTGCTTAATATCTCAGCACACCTGGGTGGCCCACCATTTGCCAGACTTGGAGCTCCTACAAGAGACCCACCTAATGGGTTACAGATATGGACCATTGGATAGATGGGGGTTTAAAATGGTACCACATGCTGGCTACACATCCAGGTCCAGAGGGTTTGGCATGTTGGTGAAATGTTAGCTCACGATTCAGCACACCTGAGTAGACAAACAAGGGAGGCATGTGGCAATTCAGGTATGTCGGAGGGTCATATGATCAATGTCTGTTCTGGGTAAGTGCCACCGTGCTTGCACCAAGGCGCCTTCTCTGACATAGGCTCACTTTTGCTACAACATCCAAAAGGCATGCAGATGGGGGGTGTTAACTTTAACCTTGCGCTGATGGCCACAGAGATCACCAGGGACACCCTATAGTCATCTTGGTGAATTTTCTAACAGCCCTAGGGCTGGATGATCTTCGGCGTACATATAATCCTGATGAGTGACAATACACCTTCCACTTAGAGGTGCATATGAGTCTATTTAGGTTAGACTGCCTTCTTACTTGGCTTGCCCATTCGCAGTTTTACTCAGAGGTTCAGCATCTGGCTCATGGCATCACTGACCACTCACTGGTATGGGCGAAATATTCCTTGGGCAGGAAGAAGAAGAGGGAAATCCTTCCAATAAATCCATGATGCCTGACACAAACTGTCATACGTGAGGGGCTGCTAGCTAGTACAAAACACTACTTCACAGAAAATCTGCCCTCGGCTCACAATTCCCAAACAATGTGGGAAGCATGCAAGACTGTGGTTAGGGTCCCTCTTAGCGGGGCACAAAAAAGATAAATGTAGAAAGTTGGAGGACCTTGATTGTGAGATGCTAACCAAGAAGAATGCCTAATCCCGACTCTAGATACTCCTGAAGCTAGGCATGTACTGTCACTAAAGCACAGAGAATATCTGGATGTTACAGTGGAATCAGCAAGGGCCCTCCACTGAGCCACACCGTATCGCCTCTATGATGTGGGCAACAAGGCCAACAAGCTATGACCTTGGCTCAGTAAACATGAACAGCTAAGGTGCTGGGTGCTTGAGATTCAGATAGAGGGGGTGGGCTAGTGAAAATAGTGACAAAATAGCTGATACCTTCACTCACTACTAGGCCTGCCTTTACTCGCTGGTGGTTAACACAATGGATGCAGAGTAGCAGGAATTTCTCCGCGACACACACGTGTTCAGTCTGTCACTGACAGACAGAACACTGCTGGAGGGGGACATTACAGAGGAAGAGATAGGGGCAGCTATACTGGCTAAATTGGTGGTGCAACGTGTCATTACAGTCATTAGCACTCTGGTCCACCCGGAACAGTCAGGATTTATGCCCCACAAAGGCCCCTTAACCTCCGCTGTCTCTATGGGGTGCTGTGACAAATTGCTAACCTGAACCAACTGGCACTGGTGATGTCACTCAATGCCAAAATGGCATTTGAAATTTTGGAATAGCACTACATGTTTGTGGTGCTGGTGAAGCTGGGTTTTGGCCCTAAGTTTATCCATTGGGTTCAGCTCCTCTATGAAGGACCATTAGCGCAGGTCAAGGTGAAGGGTAGTCACTCCAAAGAATTCCAACTATCAAGAGGCACCGTGACCCGACAAGGCTGCCCCCTCTTCCCCTTTAATTTTTTCCTTGGTCCTTGAGCCTTTGGCATCCTGGACCAAACAAAACCCGTTGGTGAGGAGCATGCAGTGGGAGGGAAAATGGGAAGATAAAATATCCCTATATGCCAATGATATCCTACTGTATTTGACTGACCTAGTTATAACCCTGGCCTAATTAATGCAGGTCATTACGATCTTCGGTAGATGCTCAAGCTATACTATTAATTGGCTCAAATCCTTACTATACCCCCTAAACCAGCTGCAGGTCTGTACGATGAAATTTGATCTGATGGGATTCCGATACTTAGGGGTGTACGTTACTCTGAACCCAGTTCTCTTTCAGCAGCAAAACCTATTATCGGTGCTTGATAGATTGCAGCAAGATGTGCAACACTGGAAATCGCTCCCACTCTTCCTCCTGGGCAGGATAGCTCTATGTCTTGCAAAAAACTCCTTATGAAGTGCTGAGCTCCTACTTCAAGGCGATTGAAGGTGAGGTGGCTACACTGCTATGGATGGGAGGCCCGCCGCGTATAGCCATATCCAAACTAAAATAGGGGATGCAGTGCCTGACATCCAGAAATATTATTGAGAAAACCAGCTCACTCCTAGAGGATGGACTTCTAGATGAGTATATTCCCCAGAAGACGATATTGTTGGCCTATAAAAAACTAATTAATAATGCACCAGATGTCATGCAACAGTTGAAGGGGCAGTGGGAATGTGATGTTGGGACTTTTGAGGAAGGTGAGTTAGAGGAGGCCCTTTCATCCCCTAAAGAGATGGCTATCCGGTTTGGATTTCGCTTGATCCAGATACAAATCCTACACTGTTCCTACTCCACTGGGACTACAATGGTACCAATGGTGTGGACAGGAGATGAGCAATGTTTAAGGGGCTGCAGGCAAATGGGCAACCTTTTTTCACATCCTCTGGGACTGCCCACTGATACAAAAGTACTGGATTGCGATCCTTGACTGTCTGAGGTTGATTGAGGGGGCAGGCATTGATCTATCAGCTAAGCAGTGTATTCTGAATGTTTGGAGTGTGACTGATGCCATGAGGGAATCTAGAATCTGTATGATGATGGGTCTCGTGGTAGTCAAGAGGAGCAGTGCTAAATCCTGAGGGTCCCCTCAGATGCCAGACATAGACGCATGGAAACATGATTTAGATTGGTGTATGCTTGCAAAACGGTGGTCTATGAGATTAGAGAATGCCCCAGGAAATGGGAGAAAATCTGGGCAAATTGGAATGCTCACAGGGGCAATTTACGTGTCCATGAACAACATCAAAGTCAGGGAGATTACGACTGAGGACGAGAGAACCTTTGAAATATATAAAAGGGGTGCAGGGTAGATATGAGGTGATATTACAATTTGCAACAGTGTTATATATGCTAACTTTATTTATGTTGGATGTTTTAATATAAAGATATTTTACAAAATATATATATTAAATTTTGCTCTATTTTTCTAATTGCAGTTCTTTGACTCTAAGCTAAGTATGGCTGTTTTTGTGCAAAGCTAACAGAGGGTTAAGCACAGGATAATTTAGTGACTTTGTAGCTTGTGGTTTCTGCTTGAGAAAGGTTCTCACCCCTCTCTACCAAAAACCCAATTTCATACACTACTCCCTCTCCTTGAAAAAGCCAAATGCATTTAGGCCTATTTCACTTCTTCCTGTTGTAGCCAAAATGTTAAAGAAGATGGTTAACCATCACCTCTCCCAGTATTTGGAATCCAACTTCTTTCTTCACAACACACAATTGGGCTTTCGAGCTGGCTACAGCACAGAATCCGCTCTCCTGAAATTTACTGATTTTATAAAAGACAACCTGGATCAGAATGCCAAGACTATGGTATTGTTAATGGATCTTTCTTCTGCATTCAACACTGTGTCGCATTCAATCCTTCGTAACAGATTGTGGAATGTCGGAGTCCAAGGCCAGGCATGGGCCTGGCTTAAATCCTGCTGGGTTGGCAGGTCACAGGCATTTTTCCATGCCCCTTTTACATCATTCTTTAAACCACTTGACTGCGGGGTACCTCAGGGTTCGTCCTTGAGTCCAACCTTTTTCAATGTCTATTTGGTGCCTCTCCCCAGTCTGGTGGAAGCTTGGGGTATTTGTGTAATTTCTTATGCAGACAATACACAGGTGATGCTGACCTTCCAGAATAATGTGGTGGAGGCTCTGCATGCCTTCAAGCATCGATAGAAGGCAGTCTGCGGTTGGATGAATGATAATTGCCTTAAACTGAATTCTGAAAAAACTGAAATTCTTTTATTTGGCACTAGCATCCATTCAGATTCTGATAACTGGTGGCCTTTGGGGCCTGGATACCCCACCCGTTCCCTCTTCATGTGTAAGAAACCTTGGTTTTAAATTTGATTCTAAGGTGTCCTTTGAACCACAGGTCAAGTCTGTGTCTGCCAGCTGCTTCTACACTCTGAAATCACTCAGGAAAATGCATTATCTTGTGCCAGAAACTTATCAGGAGACCATCGTACATGCATTGGCGACATTCAAATTGATTTACACACATTTTCTGTTCCTAGGCTTGCCATCTTACCTGCCGCATTGTCTGTAGATCATCCAAAATGTTGCAGCACGTCTTCTACTAAAGGTGCTGCTGCACCTATCACTGTTGGCTTCCTTACGCGACTTGCACTGACTGCCCATCAGAAGATGCATCAAATTTAAAGCATGAATTTATGCGTTCAGAGCCTTTCACTTAAAAGGCCCTCTGTATCTGAGGACAAGGCTGAAAGTGTACTGTAGGGCAGAGCCTTACGTTCCAATGCTTTGACACTATTAAAACTTCCAAGGGTGCATGGGGCAAGAAGGGGAGGAAGATATTTTGTATTTTTGACTACTAAACTCTGGAACTCCATTCCTACTTTGCTATGCTTTCTCTCCTCTGAATCAACTTTTCACAAACAGCTGAAGACTTTCCTCTTTGCTGCTTGTATCTAGGCTCCCTGATTTTTGTGGGTTTTAGTCTTTCTGTTTTTTCTGCCGCTAGTGCTGGGAAGCTTCCTTTGGAAGCATCCGCGCACTTTATAAATTTATTGTATCATTGTATGTGCTTTCTGTCTACAAAGAAACACTCCACTCAAGTCAAATTAGCTAGTAAATATATCCTGAAATGATAACTCAAAAGTCAATTACCTGAATTCTATATTGACTCTTTTCAATTGACAATGCAACCCTTCATAATGCACCCACCTAGTGATTAAACGGAGATGAAGTAACATCCTTCCAGCTTCTCTTGCTAATCAATCTTGCTATCCTGCATCTAGAGAAATTAGATATTGCTGAGCTTTAGATATCCCACCTCTACTTTCAATATAACCTAGAAATGTATAGATAAAGATCCAATCTTGAGCAATGAACACGCTTATGAGAGTAGTTTGCACTTAGAGCTGCACAGCTGGGAAAAGTAAACAGCTTTTATAGTGTTATTTTTTGTTAGTCTTTCATGGCTAATATTATGTGTGATTAATTGTTGATCGGAGCTGGCAGCAATGGCTCATATAATTCAAAGTACTATTTAAGTGCAGGGATTCTCCTCAGCCCCTTCTTTCTGTGTGTATATGTTGCGAACTCTAGTGCTTAGTTACTTCTGCCTTTTACTCAGATCCATCCAGATGAAACGTTTAATAGAATTGAGTGGAGATAGATTAATGGAATATTCAGAACATTAAATTGAATTGAAAAATAGATGAGAAGGGTTCTTAAATATCTCGTGAATCACACTTGTTTGACTTGTGAGAGTAACAGAAATGTGAAAACTTGTTGCATTTCTATTTGCAGGGTGTGAAAAGGGTGTTTATTGTATGTCAATAATGTAATGGATGGGATGTCATAAAGAAATCTTATAAAGTGGCATCTTTGTGGATGTGGAGGGTAGGGAAATTAAGACTCACAGTATAGTAATTTGTAAAAATGTTAAAAAGTACGGACTATGATTCAAAATTGTTGTGGTGTCTTGCAGAATCATAATGTTAGCATCTAAATATAAAGCTTTGTTGAGTACCTGTTAAGATTCTAAGGAGCCAGTAGGCTATTTAGGTTTAGTAAGATTGCAAAAGAGTCAATCAATCAATCAATCAATCAAAGGATTTATAAAGCGCGGCTAATCACCCGGGAGGGTATCCAGGCATGGACAATCTTGCTGCTTCATGTGGGTTCAGTTGAACTGTCAAGTCTTGAGTGCCTTGTGGAATTCAAGGAGAGAGGTGGAGGTCCAGAGGTGCAGGTGGGAGGTAATTCCAGGATGTAGCCATGAGGTAGGACAAGGGGGTTCTGCACTATTGCTTTGGTGGATGCAGGTGGTATGCACAAGTGAGAGGGAGGTTAAGCGCAGGTGTCTGGAGGGCTAGTGGAAGTTCAGGTGGTGGTTGATGTAGGCTGGTCCTTGGTTGTGCAGGGCTTTGAAGGTGTGTATCAGCATCTTGAATTGACACCTCTTCTGTATGGGGCACCAGTGGAGTTTCTTGAAGTGAGTGGTGATGTGGGTCCATTTGGGGAGGTCGAGGATGAGTCTGGCCATGGAGTTCTCTATGGTTTGCAGTCTCTTCAGGAGGTGAGCCATGATTCCTGCGTAGAGTGCATTGCCGTAGTCTAGGCGGCTGGTGAGCAGGGCTTGAGTGACGGTTCATCTGGTGTTGATGTGGAGCCATTTGAAGATTTTCCAGAGCATGCGTAGAGTAAGGAAGCAGACGGATGAGACTGTGTTGATCTGGGTTTTCATGGTGAGTTTGCTGTCCAGGATAACACTGAGTTTATGAGCATAGTCTCTCAGAGTTGGGTGAGGGTCCTAGTTTCGAGGGTCACCAGGAGTCGTTCCATGGGGAGATGTAGTTGCAGAAGATCAGTACTTCCATTTAGTCCGTGTTGAGTTTAAGGCAGTTGTTTTTCATCCAGTCGCCGATGAAGGGGTCTTCTTAGAGCGAGAGGATGAGCTGGGTGTTGTCTGTGTAGGATATGATGTTGAATCCAAAGATTTTGACGATGTTGGCCAAGGGGGGCATGTCAGTATTGAACGGATTTGGGCTGAGGGATGAGCCTTGAGAAACACCGCTGATAATGTTCTTGGATTCCGAGGTGAATGGTGGTAGACTGATGTTCTGGGTTTATCCAGTGAGGAAGGAAATGATCCATTTGAGGGCGTCTCTTTGGATTTGGATGAAATGTAGTCTTTTGATCAGAGTGTGGTGGGATACTGTGTTGAACACTGCCAAGAGGTCGAGGAGGATCAGGGATGCCGTTTCTTCCCGGTAGAGGAGGGTTCTGATGTCTGCGGTGGCAGCAATCAAAGCTGTTTGGTGCTATGGTTGGTGCGGAATCCAGATTGGGAAGTGTCTAGAAGATGGTTGTTCTCCAGGTGTTCACTGAGTTGGCTGTTGATGGATTTTTCAAAGACTTTGGTGGGAAGAGGAGCAGAGAGATGGGACAGGAGTTTTTGAGTTCACTGGGGTCAGCGGATGGTTTTTTGAGGAGGGGTTTGACTTATGTGTGTTTCCATTCTTCAGGAAAGGTAGCCGTGATGATAGAGGCATTGAAGAGGGTAGTGTGGTCACTGCTGTTCTTCTTGCTCCTGAGTTGACAGAGTTCAAGATATCTGTGGTGTTCTGTGTGGTAGCTGGTCCCAGGTGGTGAGTCGGTTGTCGGGGCTTCTGTGGGAGCGAGGTGGCTGAAGAGGTTGGAGGGGGTGGGCTGGGGTTCAAAGTTCTTGTAGATGGTGGAGATCTTGTTGTGGAAGAAGTTCCTGGGAAAGGGTGATGACATTTTCGGTGGCTGAGCGGTTGGAGAACCTTCTGACGATGTCGAAGAGTTCTTTGATGTGCTTGGAGCTGACTTCGATGCAGTCCACTAAGGTGTTCTTTTTTGTCTCCTTCAGGAGGTGGTGGTAGTGGTTGAGGGCAGCCTTGAATATGGTTCTGTCTGCAGTTTCCCTCTGGTGCAACATTTCCTTTCTCGTTTCTTGCAGTTGCATTTCACGGTTCTCAGCTCCCAGCCGTACCATTTGGCCTGTTTGGTGGATCTCTTGAATTTGCTGTACTTGATGTCAGCAACTTTATCAGCACTGTCGGTGATCCGGGGATGACTTTCTTGATAGCCTGTTCCAGGTATTGGCTCTCTGACACTTTGTTCCAGCTGCGTGGGGGGCATTGGGTTACTCGGGTGGAGCTGAGGGGTCTGGTGATGACGAAGTGGACGCTGGCGTGGTCTGTCCAGGTGAACTCGGTGACATGACTATACTTGATTCTGTTGCTGAAGATGTGGTCAAGTGTGTGTCCTGTGCTGTGTGTGGGGCTGGTGACTAGTTAGGTGAGGACTATGTTGTTCATGCTTTCGAGGAGGTTGGAGGTGCTGGTGTCGTTTAGATTGTTGAGGTGGAAGTTGAGGTCTTCGAGGAAGATTTATTCATTGGAGTCTATGGCGAGAGGGGTGTTGAAGTCGGAATGGCATTGCAGATGCTGGGGAGTAGTCCTGAAAGTGTGGAAGCAAGGGTGCCCCTGATGGTGGATTTGTCGTCTGTTTGGAGTTTAAAGTTGTGGTGTTTCATGATCAGGATGGTGTTGTCTGCGGAGGTAGTGCAGCGGATGTTTTCTTTTTGGATGATGGTGATCCCACATCCGTATTTGTTGATACGGTCCCGGTGCGCTATCTTGTAAACGTCGGGTGCTACTGAGGTGATGTCGAGAGAGGATGTGGGGATGAGCCAGGTCTTGGCGAGGGTGGTGATGATGTCCCACTTTTCAGTGGCTTGCTTGTAGAGCTGATCATGTGTTGAGGAGGAAGCAATCGAGTGGCTCCAAAGCAGGTGTAATGCGTTGTTAGGTCAGTGTGGTGGTGGTCATCGCATGTTGGGGAGCTCCGGTGTCGCAGGAGAAGTGACAGTGCAGGCAGGTGAAATGTACCACTGTTGTTCATGGACAGGTGCAGCAGCATTTGTTATTGTGTAGTCTGGAGTCCAGGGCTTGGAAGTTGGCAGTGGTGTATCTGCGAGCGGCAGACAAGGGTTTGTGTTGTTGGGCGCGGTCCAGGAGCAGATGGGCGCACATGGACTAGCCTTTGGCACACCAGTGGCACAGCCTCCATTTAGTAGGTCCTGGGAGAAGGGAGGTGTGTTGGTCGATGGTGGGGCTGGTGGGACGTAGGAAGAGGGAGGGAGGTTGCAGGAGGGAAATAGCTTCAAATTCAGGTGGGAAAGGGGGCAGCAGTTAGGAAGAGGCAATGAAGAAATCAGCATATATGCAAAATAGGGCAAAACCAAAGGGGATGATTTACGGAGTGTTAAACATTGCAAACACTCACCCCCAGTCAACTGATCTGGGTTTAATCCGTCATCATTCTTTAGCTCACTCCGCCACCCCAGTTCAGACATGGCTATATGCAAATCAATCTGACCCTGTGCCTCACAGGAACAGTCCAGCCCGAACTGCCAAGTCATGTCTTCCCTGGACCGGAAACAAGCATCCTGGGACCGGTTTCTGGCTTACAGCCATCATCAGCCAGGCTATCTTGAATCCAGTGGCAAAGTGAGCAAGGGACCCACGTCTGGGCATACCATGCCAACTTAGGGCAAACATAGCAAAACCAAAGGGGATGATGGACGGAGTGTTGAACATTGCAAGCACTCACCCCCAGTCAACTGATCTGGGTTTAATCCATCATCATTCTTTAGCTCACTCCGCCACCCCAGTTCAGACATGGCTATATGCAAATCAGTCTGACCCTGTGCCTCATGGGAACAGTCCAGCCCGAACTGCCAAGTCATGTCTTCCCTGGACCGGAAACAAGCATCCTGGGACCGGTTTATGGCTTACAGCCGTCATCAGCCAGGCTATATGCAAAATAGGGCAGAAACGAGTGACGGAATAAGAGCCGAACGAGCCACAGAGTGCAAACAAAAAGGAGCAGAAAAGGGTCACAGAGCAAAGCAGGAAAGGAGCAGAAAAGGTCACAGAGCATAAACAAAAAGAAGCCAAAAAGTGTCACAGAACAAAATGAAAACGAGCAAAAAATGGTAACAGAGCAGAGCAGAAACGAAAAGGAGCAGAAAAGGGTCACAGAGCAGAAATGAAAATGAGCAGAAAGGGTCAGAGAGCAGAACTGAAAAGGAGAAAAAAGGGTCACAGAGCAGAAACGAAGGAGCAGAAACGAGTCACAGGAACAGAGATGGTCAGAGCAGCACGTGTCAAAACCTGGACAGCAAGGGGGAGCTGGGTCAGGGACCCTGTCGTGGTTTGCTGTAAGTTTTAGCTGTATGAAGTACAAACAGGCGGACTAGCAATAATTATTGTAGTGCGCACAAGATATCTCACTTTCCTCATCTCTATGTATCAATTTGTTCCTTGTCGTTTTTTGCTATATGAAAGTATCTAGGCACAATTGAAGTCTGATGAGTAAGTGGTTTGGAATACGAACTGCTATATGTTGAAACAAAAAGATCCTGTAAAAGTGGCAATGTCAGTTGGTGTTTACTGCCAAAGCATGGCACCAAACTTGGGGACTGAGATCAGTAGTGAAGGGGCTGTCAGCATCCGAATGACAAATGGTACGTACTACCGCAGCTCATATCTGCGCATGGCTATGCACTATGCGGAGAGGATCACAACACTGACTCTTCAAGGACCTATGCGGTGTGGGTTTGTACCATTCCCTTGAATTCTTAACCAGCCCCTCTCCATGCCCGATTTCTTTCCGTTGGCTTTTCTGGTGCCCTGTACGCTGCCACCACTCTTTCCTTCTTACCTGTCACAGCTCTCCCTTTCTCAGACCCGCTGCGCCCCTCAGTCCTCACCAATATGACGAATCCTATTGGAGAGTGATCCCTCAGTAACGATGCAATATATTGGCTGGGCAAGTTATGGTGCATGTGGACGTTTGTTGACTTTTCGGATTTCTGACGAGAACGGAGCTTTAACATGCGGGGTGTACGTCATTGGTTCTGATCCAGCACGCGGCTAGTGCCTAATTAGGGATCAATACTCAATAATATAGCAGAACAATGGCCCATACACGTTCACCCAAATCCCTGTGGCGCTGGGGTCAATTTTATAAAGTTCAATTCTCTTCCTCCTAAAATTCATATATGGCATTTCCAAAATACTTATCCGTTTTATACATCAACTCTTCCTCTACTTGGTCGATGAACCAATTAGTTGAATAGTTGATGGTAATGATACTCCTTATCTGACTAATCATTTGATTCACTGAATAAAACACAGACTCTCGTTGAAATTAATACGTTTATCTCAAATCAAAGGATAAAATGCTCAAAGCATGCGGTTACAAGTCCAAACAATGAACTCACAAAGGGAGAGAGCATCAGCAATTCAAAATAGAGACAAACTCATCAATCAAATAATGACATTGTGCATAAAGGAGTGGATAGATAAAGAGACAAAAGTTTCAGAGACAAAATACATTTGCAGATAAAATATGCAAGAACAAGTCAGAATAATGAGGAAACCACCCCTCAGGCCTAAGTGGTGGTGGGGATCCCCTGAAATAGAGTCAGGGGACAAAGATTTCAGGTACAGGAACAGAACAGGACAGGAACAGTTAGGCCTCTCTGTAAACCGATGAACCGTGACGCATCTCCCCTCTCTCAACCTCTCCTACCGACACCTAAACCACACCCCTAAAGGCACCCCAGTTATACCCTAAAACCTACATGTCCATCCCACATCAGTTGTAACATTCAGCGTAACTAGAAAGTTGATTGGTAGACTTTGGGGGTGGTATGTCACACCATGGTGACTTCACTAATATTTGGGCTTATTCATTGTTTTATGCCTATTCTCATGATATCGTATTCGCTCTGTTCACATGATCTGGTCCCTGTTACAATTGTATACAAATTTAAGCAATGTCTACGGAAGGAGTCCTTCTGTTCCACGGTCTGTCACATCGCTTGGCAGACGTTCATCACATTGGCCTTCAACTCTTTCATTTCTTCTGCTGTGCTCAGCGCTTCAGCGTGCCTTTGTCATAACAGCTTTACTCGCTTATCCAACCCCGCCTTCATTCGGCCAACTTAAGAAAAAATTGAGTCTTATCCAGCTCACTATAGCAAATGGAAAATGAACATTCATTAATTATATGATAATGTAGTTTTCACTGTTTACCACCCACCTTTGCACTATTCCCTGTTAACGTTTTTCCTAGCATAGCTTTATGCGAAACGATATTATTTATTAATTCAAGGCAAGCTGCAACATGCAAACTACGAAATGCACATGTGGCCTGGTCAAGATTGTTTCTCGTTTCTTTCAAAGCATAATGTAAAAATGGTTTTAGTTCTTTCATGCGTTATTTCACGTTAGGGCATGCATGCGCAAAGCAGTTTCCCCTGTGTTCATGTAAAGTGCACGTTAATTTTCTTTTATTACTTACTGTTAGTACGTATTATGGGGGTATTCATTTGAGCAGGTTTCTTTTTGCGAAATCCTGCTCCATCAATAACCCCTTTGATGGCTTTCTGGAGCCATCAGAAAAATGCTCATCATACCGAGTGTCATCTTCATTTTATCTAAAACTCAGTATTCTTCTCTCTTTTTATGGCACTCTCATCTATATCTTTCATCATTTTATAGTATTCTTCTAGCTCAATTTCCTCTCTTTTTCTCGCTCTTCGTCTTTCTTCTGATTCTGTTACTTCCTTTTTCCCGCACCTACACTTACAACATTTATACGTTGTTATTATCATTAAGACTATTATGGCTACTGAAATAAGTGGCATTATTATTTTTCCTAATAAACTACTTCCAAAGGTAGTAAACCATTTACCTACAGAGGAGAAACTCTTACCAAGTCTCTCCCAAACACCGTCAACCTCCAGTTGGGTCAAATCTTCATGCAATTTCGTAATATTCTTTATATATCCCTCAATTCCTTTACTTTTGTCAGGGATATAAGTACAGCAGTGTTAGATCTTCAACATGCCAGAGACTCCACCCTCTTTTGCCAATAATATATCAAGGGCAAGTCGATTTTGCAAAACCATTGATCTGATTGCAACCATTTCTGTGTCAATCATTAAGAAACCACCAGCAGTATCTGTTGATAAACAATCAACCACTGTGGATAACTTCTGAATTTTGTGCGACTTTAGAACGACTTCAACTGAGGGTATCGGTGCACCAAAAATATCACCTGCTATTTCTGAGAAACTTGCTCTCTTGTTATGTGTTAGTCCGTGATTTATTTCCTTCAGTCTGTTGCTGTTTCGGTCCATGTGATAGACCTTTGGAAAGACAATAGCAAAATAACAACTACCATACCAATGTGCAGGTAATCTATAATAGGCTTTCTTACCACACACATAATAAACTCCTGGAAAGACAGGATCAGTTCCACCCTTTAATCCCCAACCTCCAGTAATCTGAAAGATATGCTCACATTCACTAGTACCAATGAAATAATTGTTATAGTTAGTTTTCATTCTAAGCAAACATATTTTGCCCTTCTGATACCAGTCCAGGGACATTGCAGCGTATGTTTCGCCTTTCTCATAATGTCCTTCCCTGAAAGCCCATGATGGAACTTGTGACTTCTGTTCAGTAGGGCTTTCTCTGGAAACTTTCCCTTCTACTTTCTACCATTTCTATAAATACTTTTTCTTCAACCTGTAAACTACATGTTAAATTGTTTTTATAAGCATACTCTATATTTAAAGCCTTAGTAATATGGAAGAACTCTCCCATATAACAAGCATTTTTACTACTTAAAACCTTATTTAGTTCCTTAATAACAGGTATTTCTGAAAACACTAAATCTATATTAGAATAATGATATTCGAGCTTCCCTGTCTCGTAAAACAAACTTGTTAATACACTGCAAGACACACCATATGTTAAAGGAAGGTGATGATACGTCACCCCCTCTGAGACAGACGAAGGTAATTGCATGCACACATAACAATCACTCACATTTATCATATTAATGTACTCATACAACAATTTAGTAAACACATTTAGCGAGAAATCACTAATTGATTTATCATGATGGAGAATGTTTCCATCCAATTGTTCTATGTTAGGATTAGGTGTTCTTTTAGTAACATCATTCACCCTTTCACTTGTTACATCATTAGTATTATTTCCATTATTAGTTACCATTAAGATAGGTACAAGGACAGTTAGTAATATCCACATGAAAGTTAATAGCAAGACACTACATAAGCAAGCTTTAATACATCTACGTTTTAGACTAGATTTTGGATGTTCAGTCACCTTTTCTTTAGCCATTTTGTATTCTACAAAAAAATATAAAATTCTAAATCTATAACACTAAGCTTTTACTAAAAAGTTCTACAAAAATTCTAGGAAAATAGTGTGATCCCACACTTCAGACTTTCTTCTTTACCCCTTTCTTTTATTTTTTATTTTCTTAAAGTCTTCAGAATTCTTCGCTTCTTCTCCCAACTTACAATGCTGCACCTTAGTTTTTGTCACAGTTCTTTTAAGGTGGTCTCAATTTGCTTTCATCAACATGTTCAGTGTCTGATTTGTCTTTTTCTTCACTTGGATCTGAGCTTTCGATTTCTTCCAAGATTACGTAGGTCCATTCTGGTGCTGTATATTTTCTGCTTGGAATTCTTGCTCTCCTTGTTTTTTGTACTAATTCTTCTCCTGACTCTTCTTGTTCTGTCTGACTTGAGACCGCTTTACTTTGCTCTGGTCTTTTCTTTGACTTTCTCCTCACAAGAGTGTATTTCAGTCTTTTCACTCCACCTGGCCAATTATCACCTTTTCTTGGTTTCTTGGTTTAAACTACTCTTTCACCTTCTGTATCTGGTTCACAGGTTCTCTTATTTGGCCTTCCTTCTATCTGTCTTTCTTTCTGTGTTTCAGCAACTTCTGTTTCTTCTGCTTCGATGGTAATTTCACTGACTCCTTGTTGAACCGCGAACTCACTTCCTTCTGGTTCAGCAATGAACTCACTTTCTCCTGGTTCAACAGCAGTTTCACCTTCCTCTGGTTCAACAGCAGTCTCACGAGACCCAGTAACTGGTGCCCACTTTACTTGACTTGTGCCTGGCTGTTCATCATCCGTTTGTTCTTCAGAATCTGTTATTCTAGATTCTTCAGCTTCACACACTTCAACCTCTGGTTTTTGACTTTTGTTTACCAGTTGCTGCTCTTGTCTTACAAGTGGACTTGGGACTCGTCTGGTGTGGCTTGCGTGAATCCAATTTGGCAGACCACCACACTTCACTGCCGTTGTCATCACCAGAATTATTTGGTAAGGACCGCTCCACATGGGTTCTAAACACGATTTCCTCACGTGTTTCTTGACAAGAACCCATTCACCAGGACTCAGTTCATGAGCTTGATTCGGCTGTGATGTCGTGGCTTCTTCTCCAACCTGGCGAGACACAGAACGCACCAGATCAGCCAATCCTCTGCAATAATTAAGCACCAGATCATCAGATATATTCATCAGTTTATTCGCTGGTATATATGCTTGTCTCATTGCTCTTCCCATTAGGATTTCATGTGGACTCAGACCCGTCTTTTTGTTAGGAATGCTTCTAAGACTCATTAGTACAAGGGGTAAAGCGTTGGGCCATTTCAGTGTTGTGGATGCACACACCTTTCCTAACCTAGATTTTATTGTGCTGTTTAACTTCTCAACCACTCCAGATGCTTCAGGTCGATAGGCACAATGCAGCTTCTGTTCAATCTGTAATGCTGCAGAAATCATCCGAATTATCTCATTATTAAAATGTGTTCCTCTATCTGTCTAAAGTGACTGGAAATCCGAATCTAGGAATCAGTTCTCTCAGAAGTAGTTTGGCGACAGTTAAACTGTCATTCCTTCTTGTCGGGTAGGCTTCCACCCAATGAGAGAACAAGCAAACAACAACCAACTCATATTTCAGCCCATTGCATGGGGGCAACTCGATAAAATCTAGTTGGAGACGGGTAAATGGTCCTCCTGCTCTTCCAATTCGTCCCCAACTAACAACTGTCTTTCTGCCTGGATTTTGTTTCTGACAAGTGATGCATCTCTGGCAAAGGCTCTCTGCAATGACCCTGAACCTTTGGTTATACCATGACTGCTTGAAGAGTCTGATCATTGCATCTCTTCCAACATGTGCAATTCCATGATATACCCTGGCCATATGGGAGAGTAAAGAATCTGGCAAGACTGGTCTTTCGTCAAAATAGACCCACACTTCATCTTCTGCTCGCTTTCTACAACCTGTATTTTTCCAGATTTCCTTTTCCTCATCACTTGCCTCTTCTTGCATCTGCCTCACTTCATCCCGTTTCAAATGGGTTTGTAAACATAAGATGGCATTCAGTATTTCCCCTTTCAATTGCTCTGTTTAAAGCCATTAAATTTTGTGCACAGAAACGCGCTATTTGGTCAGCGTATCTGTTGCCCTTCGTCACATAATCATCTTCTGATTTATGTGCAGCACATTTGACCACTGCATTTCTTTTGGGCAATTGCAAAGCATCCAATAATTCTTTTACAGTTTTGCTGTTATGGATAGGGGAATCTGAAGAAGTCAGAAATACCCTTTGCATCCATAGCTGTCCAAAATCATGGACAAACCCAAACCCATATTGGCTATCCGTGAATATGGTCACCCTCAGACCTTTGGCAATTTTGCATGCTCTAATTAGAGCTATCAATTCAGCAATTTGAGCAGAGTTTACCCCTTTTAGACAGGATGCTTCCAGAACTCCTGCTATGGTGCAAACAGCATAGGCAGTGCATAATTCGCCTTTCTCATTTTTTAGACATGACCCATCCACAAATATTTCACAGTCTGGTTCTTCCAAAGGAACATCCTCTATATCAAACCTGGGTTTGGTGCACAGTTCTGTCACATCCAAACAATCATGATCCGCTTCCTCTCTCACTTCCTCACACCAAGAGTTTGGCAATAGAGTTGCCGGGTTTACAGTTGTGCACCTCACCACAGTCACATTTTCAGCACCCAGAATCACTCTCTCGTACTTAGTCAGCCGACTAGAGGTCAGGTATTGAGTCCGGGTTCGAGTTAAAAGGATCTCAACAGAATGTGGCACACACAATTTGACTGGATATCTCATCACAATCGCTTCATTTTGTTCCAGACTCACACAAGTGGTGGCTACTGCTTTCAAACAGTCTGGTAACGCTGCAGCCACTGAAACCAAAGTAGCAGAAAAATATGCTACTGGTCGTCGTGCCATTCCATGTTTCTGAGTTAAGACTGAAAGTGCACACCCATCTCTTTCTCAACAATACAATGCAAAATCCTTTGCATAATCTGGCATTCCCAATGCAGGTGCTCGACAAAGACTATTTCTCAATTTCGTAAAGGCTTCCATACTTTCATCATCCAGCACAATCGGATCTTTCCCATCTTTTCGTGTCAACCTCTGTAGAGGTTTTGCAATCAGTGAGAAACCACAGATCCACTGCCTACAGTATCCAACCATTCCCAAAAACATTTGCACTTCTTTCTGAGTGGTAGGTGGGCTCATTTGTTTGATCACACTAATTCTTTCTGGTGTCACCTTTCTGACTCCCTTCTCGATTTTATGTCCTAGATACTGGACCTCTTGTTTACAGAATTGCAATTTTGCTGGTGACACTTTGTGTCCTCCTTCTGCTAAATGGTTCAGTAAGGCAATGGTATCTGTCACACATGCCTCTCGGGTCTTTGATGCCACAAGTAGGTCATCAATGTACTGAACCAAGACTGAATTTCCTGGCATGATCAAAGTCTCCAGACATCTTTTCAGAATCTGGTTAAAGATTGAAGGACTCTCGGTATACTCTTGAGGTACTCGGCACCATGCCAAGACACGGTATCCGAACCGGAACGCAAAAAGATATTGGCTCTCAGAATGCAGGGGAATCGAGAAAAATGCTTGGCACAGATCAATCACTGTGTACCATTCTGAATCGCATGGAATTTGGTAAAGGATTACTGCTGGATTTGGTACTACGGCACAGCAAGGTACCACAATCTTATTAATCTTTCTCAAATCCTGTACTACTCTATATTTTCCGCTTGGCTTTTTAATTCCTATAATGGGCGAATTACAAGGACTACTCATTATTTCTATTAAGATTCCCTGTTCAATCATTTGATCTATCACTGGAGTGACTCCTGCAAATACTTCTGGACTCATTTTGTACTGAGGAGTGTTTGGATACACAGCTCTCTATTTCACTGTAACCTGAATCGGGTCTACATTTGTCATTAGGCCAATCTCTTTCCCCGTAAAGTCCCATACATCCGACCTCACGGTACTTCTAAGTTCTTCAGGCAAACTTTCTTCTGTAAGAAGTGAAAACAACTCATCCACTCTGTCCCTTGCTTCGCTAACATCATTTTGAATTCAACATCCTCATCAGGTGTTTGAAACGCAATACCATCTGGTGTACAGTAGATGGCACAATTCATCTTGCATAGCAAATCTCTACCTAAGATATTTACTGGACTCGAGTCACAAACCACAAACCGATGCATGTCTCTGAAGTTTCCAATATGAACTTCTATTGGATTTGTGACTGGGGTTCTAATATGCTTATTTGAGACTCCCTCAACTTGTATAGTTTCTCCCCAGAGGGGTAGGTTTGGAATTTCTGCTGCTCTCACAGTAGAATGGGTAGCACCAGTGTCCACCAGGAATTAAATATCATTACCTTCCACCTTTCCTTCGACAAAAGGACCTGACTGATCTACCGTCAAAGATGCGCTAAGTACGCACTCTTCCTCCCCCCTCAGGCACCGTCATTGAGATGAGTCTGAATCATTCTCATTGCACTGCAACCAATATTGCGGAACCATCTGCACACTTTGATTCTTACCGATCTGGTCACCTCCGTGAAATACAGTGTTCACACCGTACCTCTGCACTTGAGCATTCACATTATTTGGCATAGGAGCTTGTGGCACCTGTAACTGTGGGGTAACTACCTGCTGCTGCTGCTGCTGCTGGTTCACAACCACCTCATTCTGCATCTGTGGATTTAAATTTTGATTTACCCCATTGTTCTTTTGAGCAGATCTACACTCATTCTTCCAATGTCCAATCTTTCCGCACGCATGACAAGGAAATTTCTTCCTAGCCTCTTCTTTACTCATTTTACCTCTACATTTATCTCCATTGGGCGCTTAACCATTTTGATTCTGACCATTCATCTGATAACCTGTCTGAGAATTATTATTTACCTCTTGTTGCTCTGCTACCTTCACTTGTGCCCACATCATTTTCTCCTTTAGTTTCTTGTGTCTTGATTCAATATCATCACTACAATACTTCGCATACCTCAAAATGTCATCAATTGTTTTACTCTGCCAACAAATCAAATGTTGCTGAATCATATTACTAATCTCCGGTTTCAACCCAAACACAAAACGATACACAAAATGTCCCATATCTTTGTCTCCAATATTCTCAAATCCGCGGTACTGTTTAAATACTTGCAATAGCCTTTCATAGTAGGCATGCACTGACTCCTTTGTTTCTTGGGTCGTCTTGTCTATTTTAACCCAATCTGTTTCTTTAGGGGAAATTTTTCCCTTTAAGAAAGTGATTGCCTGTTTATACTTTTTCATCACCTCTTCGGATGGTGCACCTGTTTTAGGGTCTCTAGGATATTCTTCATTTGGCCAATTGACAGTGATCTTACATTCTGTCCACAAGTCCCCTGGCACAACAATCTCAAATAACCCATCCAAATCCTTTAACAGAACCTTCGAGACCTTCACAAACCTTTCTACCTGTTTGTACCATTCAACGGGTTTCTCTCTTAGTCTGGGGAAATCATTCGTAAACAATAATATATCCTGCCTTGACCAAGGAACATGAACCTATCCCCCACCTGGTACTTCTCTCATCGGACACGCCCTTTCAACCTGTTCTGTTTCCTTTAATGGGAACATAGACACTCCTTTACTAGCTGCTTCTTCCTTCTTTTTCACCCATCTATTTTTCCACCGATCTACATCTCCCCATTTCTTCAAAATGTTCATCAACTCTTTTATCTGTAACCTTTTTCCAGACGCATTCAAACTCTCTAGATCCTTTTGAGTAAATGCCAATCTGTACGATTTTTGCAACACCTTTGACTTCTCTATGTCTATTCCATACTCACTAGCAGCTTCGGATATTTTCTCATGAAGATTCCTTGCTCTCCAAGTAATGCTTTTACACAAAAACAATAATTCATTATCTCGGTAAGTCCCTAATCTGTCTGGACTTATTGTACCAATAATCATCTCTTCCAAATCTACTTTCAATTGACTCACATTTATACTCTGCATTTGAGTTTCTTTCTTTTCCATTCTTTTTATCCAATCATTCAATTCTTCTGATGAAAGACCTGTTGAACTCCCTGTCATTGGAGTGACATTTGCCCCTATTCTCCTTGGATTTAATTGTATATTTCTTCTAGGGGTTTCCGTTATCATTTCACAAACCGGGAGATCTAACAATGTAATGCTTGTGTCAGCCTGTCTATTCTCATTGACTACCATCTCCATTCCACTCCTGACATTACTCATTGGAACTGCTAATGTATGTACTTTAGGTGTATTCTGGTTTTCTCCAAACAAAGGAACTACAGGACCTATTGGAACCGGTACCGTCAATGCTTCTGCATTTAGATTCACCTGATTTATTTTCTGAATCTGCTCTACATTTGCCTTGTTTAGCATCTCAAATTCTTTTTCTCGCATTATCCTAGCCATGTCCGCAATCTGTGGGATTAATGGATTTCCCATAAAGGGTGCATTAGGAGTCACCTCAACTGAATTTTTTTGATATGGCGGAGGTCTTTTGGTCATAATATCCTCTAATAACTCATCATCTGACTCGTTTACACCATCTCTTGCACTTGAAGTCTCTATGGGGCATATTATCAAGGGCCGGCGATAAATATCGCAAAGCACGCTTAGCGCTTGCATATTTATCGCCGGCTATCTCTGGAATTTATCGCCCGGTTAGCGCGTTATTAACAACGCGCATCGCCGAGGCGATAAAAATGTCAGAGATAGCGTGGATATCGCCGTTTTCCATGGGAAAACGGCGATATCCTAGATGATAGGGCCTGTGGTCTTAGCCACAGAATCCACCCCCATGTTAAGTATGCCTTAGTCAGGAATTTAACAGACGTTAAATTCCTGCGTTAAGGCATACTTAACGCGATTAAAATAATCGCTTCCCCGCATTGTAAATATCGCAAAGCTGCCTTCGCGATATTTACCCATGTTGTTTCCACAGACACGACTACTTTGCATCTCATTATCGATGCGAAGTCAGGCGTGCTGGAAACGGGAGCAAAATCAGCAAAACACGCGATAGCGTGTCTTTGCTGATAAGGCGATATAATTATCGCCGCTTTTCGGCCGAAAACGGCCGCAAAAGCGGCGATAATTGTCTATCGCCGCCTTGTTAATATGCCCCTATGTTTTTCCTTTTCTCTTTACATTTACCTCCTGTCTGTTCGTCAGCAACTAAAACTGGGTACAAACCCTCAGTTACTACAGCTCTCCTCCTTCGTTTCATTGTGTCCTCTCTTCTCTCAAAAGGGTATCTAGACATTAATTTCCTGTATCTCCTACCTCCTCCATACTTCTCTCTTTCCATTGCTTCTACTTCCCACTCCTCTAATGCTTCATACTGTGTAGGTCTGGGATTCGGCTCTAATGAATTCATTCTATTTCTCAAATTCTGCAAAATCCTCATGTTAAACGAACCATGCTGTGGAAAAGCTAAAACACCATCATCCTTTGTATACTCCACCCAATTCTCCAACCATGTACACGTATGATATCCTTGCTCTAACATCATATATGAAGCAGGCGTTCCTGGAGGGGGAATAAGAATTCCCTCTCTAGTCACAATCGGTTTATCCTTTTTGAAGAATTTCTTTATTTTCTCAAGCAACTTCATTTTCCTGACTCTTTATACTAGCGTATTTCAACAAGACAAACAAGGAAACCTTTCCGTAATTCTACTTATTCTATTTGTCAGTTCTCGTCCTATACCAGCGCGACACACACCTACCAACCAATCAGAACACCACTACGTAAGCAAAATCTCAACCAATACTAGCGCGGCCCACACCGACCAGCCAATCACAGCTCTGTGCAGGCCTGCTGCCTGACCAATGCCAGCGCGGCTTTTCTGACATCAGAGTTACTCCTTCCACTGACCCTCCCTTTACAAAATAATACGGCTATAGTTTTCTAAGTGCTTTTAATCAAAAATTCGATCAGTAACAACATAAAACAATGCTACCTTGTCTGCTCCACTAAATAAAGAGATAGTTTTTACTCTTTCCAAGAGGTTTTCTTCAGTACGAGTCCTAATAACATCCAGCGCTATTTTACTCTTCAAAAAAGCTCCGGGTGGACCTATTACTCCTCCCGGGATAAGGCCAAAGTTTCGCAAGAGGACTTTTTGGTGTGAAAACAGGTCTTGGTACTCCCCAGGGGATAAGGCTAGAGTTTCGAAAGTGGACCCTTCGCTATTTCAGACACGCTACTCTTATACAAAATTTCCCTAAATATAACACCTTCAGCCCTCCGTAGCTTTGGTATTATTACAACAGACAAAGGGGCAGATTTACAAGCCCCTTGCGCCACGTTTGCGTCATTTTTCCCATGTTAAAAATGACACAAAAGTGGCGCACGGGGCTTGTAAATCTGCCCCAAAGTACTTCTGCAGTGTGATTTCTTTACCAAACTCTTCTTCTGCCTATTTCAGGCTATTTCCTTTCCCGGGATTCCCCAGGTATCTCCGTACCTGTACTTCTAGACAACATAGAACAGGACACTAACTTTTTTGAGTTAAAACATATAATCAATAATCATTACCAAACTAATCAATAATCAAACCGTCCTTTGCTACCAGGAAACTGATCCAGCGCGCGGCCAATGCCTAATCAGGGATCAATACTCAATAATATAGCAGAACAATGGCCCATACACATTCACCCAAATCCCTGATGCGCTGGGGTCAATTTTATAAAGTTTAATTCTCTTCCTCCTAAAATTCTTATATGGCATTTCCAAAATACTTATCTGTTTTATACATCAACTCTTCCTCTACTTGGTCGATGAACCAATTAGTTGAATAGTTGATGGTAATGATACTCCTTATCTGACTAATCATTCGATTCACTGAATAAAACACAGACTCTCGTTGAAGTTAATCATCATCATCATCAGAAAACTTTATTACGATCACCAGGATCCAAAAAAGTACACACAGCACAGATATAAAAAAGTAAAAAGTTGGAACAGTTCAAAAGACAGGGGTACAATATAAAAAGGGCATGATTTCCATCAGATAAAAGTGCAACTTATATGTCCCCCTACACATTTTTTTTTTTTTTTAAACAATTTCATTTAGAAGTTTGTGCAAAAGAGCAAGTATACAATAAATCGTAACAAATGTGATACTTCATACAGATATCTTCCCACGCCTAATCCACAGTGCAAACCAAAATCGGGAAAGTCCAAAGACTATCGGTCTTCGGGTATCAGTGCACAGAATTCTCAATACCTCAAGATAGTGGCCCGGGCCAATAAGTCTGCACAAGGGAAATATCCATTTTTTCCTCAATGATGAATAGTGGGGACAAAAGAAAAGTAAATGAACAATCGATTCTTGGCAAACATTGCAAGCAGGGCACAAATCGCTTTGGGTAATACTGCAACACCAGTTCGAACTGTATAAACGTATGGGCAAAGACTTGTAGCGAAACTGCAAAAACAACTTGCGTGCCAACGATGGAGTGATTTCGTCAATGGTTGGTTCCAACAGAGGGACAGATTTAAAAGACAGGAAATCTTTAGTCAAGTCTTTCGAGGATTCCATCAAATCCATAGCATGCGTTTTTTTCCAGTACTCTTCCTTCAACTTTGCCCTTGAGGTTTGCAGCATGGTCTCCGGGTTTAACCAAAAGGACTCCAGCCCCAATCTCCCCAATAGTTCGCGTAAACAAATAAACCATCTTATTGATGAAGCCTGGGGAAATTTCAAGAGATCCTTCAGGGCCTCCCGGTAAGGATCCAACTCTTCCACTGTCCATAGTCTATACCAAAACATTAGCAGTTTGCAGTACAATTTGTGCTTGACTTGCCTGTGGGCAAGGTCTAGATACAAAGGTTTTAAAGGAGAGCTCGCAGGAAGATCAACCAAAGATCTTAAGAAGCGGTTTTCTACAGTAATTAACTAAACTTGGTTACCAGTTCCCCATAGTTCAGCGCCATAAAGTACCCCTCCCACCACCTTAGTATTGTAAATTTCAAGTGCAGGGGCAATTTGACGAGATACCGTCTTCCTATGTATTTTACTAATATGGGTACATTGGTGGATTAGTTGCAGCTTTGCCTTTTCCAATTGCGGACCCCAGTTAATAGATGGGGTCAGGCGAATACCCAAATAGTCGAAAACTTCCACTTGCTCCAATTTTGCACTGCCAGCCCATACAGATCTAGTTAAAACCATTTTGCTACCTTTATTAAAAATCATATACTTAGTCTTTGACTCATTAAGAACCAAACCCCTGTCATTACAAAATCTTATAAAATCATTTATGAGTTGTTGAAGGCCTTGGGGGGATTTAGAGATTAAGAGAGTGTCGTCTGCAAATAACAATGCAGGCACTCTTCTCAAGCCTATTTTCGGGGCATCACAACCATCCCCATCTAAAAAATCAACAACTCCATTAATAAATAAAGTATAAAGGGTGGGAGCCAGCACGCATCCCTGTCTCACTCCACGTTTGACAGGGAAGGTTTCTGTCACTTCGTTGTTGGCACCCCACCTGACCTGTGCTGAGTTATCTGCGTGTAATCGAATTAAAATGTTTAAAAGATTGGTGGGTAAGCCCATCGTTTCTAGGACCCTCCAAAGTCTAACGTGCGGAACTAGATCGAAAGCAGACCGCAAGTCAACAAAGGCCACATATAATTTGCCCCCCTTGACGACTACTTCCTTCCAGTAGGTGCAAATAAAACGATAAACCTGGTCCAAAGTGCTAACTTTATTGCGGATTCCCGCCTGAAAGTCACTCAATATTTGTCACTCCATCATCCAATCCTGTACCCTTCCTAGAACCTGTTTACAAAAGATTTTTTGGAGGGAGTCAATAAGGCTAATCGGCCTATAGCTCATTGGTTTAGATCTATCCCCCTTTTTGTAAATAGGAACTATTTCTGCAATGTGCCATGATGACGGAATTGGGGCACCAGACAGGATTAGATTTGACACCAGATTTATATACAAGCCCCAAAGCATTATGTCCTCTCTAAACAGATCATTGGGGATTCTGTCGGGACCTGGGGCTCGCGCTGGGACACTAGACGAGATTGCTAGCTTAGTTTCCTCTAGTGAGAAAACCAGGGTTTCCCCGCCGCCACCCAGGGACTCAGCCCACTCCTCTGTTGGCTCACTATCGGTTAAAGGTTCGGAGCCATATAGGGTACCAAAATAAGCAACCCATTCTTCTGGTTGGACAGTGAATTCCATACTTTGCCTAGATCCCTTGAGCCAGTGTGCTGCTTGTCTCCAAAACGATTTGGTGTCTCTATCAGCTAGTGCGGTGGGCAAAGAGGACCAAAGAGATTCCTCCCACTCTTTTTTAGCTCTACCGATGGCCTTTCTGTATTCCACTCTACATATTGCAATCTCAGTGCAATCCCTTCTTTTTAGTGCATTGATAAGCGCCCCCTTTGCCTTCCTACAGCACTGGTTATCCTAGGGCTCTTTGATTCTTGCGACTGATCTATACATTTACCCTCTTTTTCTCGAGCTTTTAGCGGTCGGCTAAGTGTGTCCCTCACCTCATTAAAGAGCAGCACATGACAAGACCCAAGGGTCTCAATTGCAACATTTGGGTGAAGAGCAGCCAGATCTCTAATCAGTAGTCTAACTTTATCCTTCACTACCTCTAGGCCAGCAGGATGTGCCTCCACCCAACTCCACTTTATAGTCCTTTGATTATTAGCAACAGTGAGCATGCCCAGGTCTGGCCCCCCCTTGATGACAGTCTGCTTGGGGCCCACATTTGAGAGGGTGAGGACTAGGGCGTTGTGGTCACTCTCAGATCTTTTCTCCACTACCATATCTTCTACATGTGGCCAAAGGTTGGGAGAAATTAAACAATAATCGATCCTGCTAGTATAACCAGGTCTGTTGAAGGTATGTTCCCCTTTGGGATCCGACCTGATTCTGCCATTAGTGGCTCTTAGATCATGCTGTAAAGTGAGGGCAAACACCTGGCCACCTCTCTTAGTCCATTTTACCCTTGGAAGGTCTAGGGGGGGAATTGACCACTCACAATCCCAATCCTCTGTAAGGTCTGGAGGGATGGAAGCAAGGGGTTCAAAGGTGCAATTAAAGTCACCTGCCACCAATAGAGCGGCACCGTCGTGGTACTTAGCCAGAGCATTATCTAGAATTTGGATAGTGTTGGTTTCCTCTAGTACATGCTCAACTCTATTATAGATGTTGAAAATTTTAACCCTCCACCCCCCTGTCAAGGTCAATTCCAAGGCCAAGATATCTTGAGAATCAACATATAGTGGCTTGACTTTGAGACCCAGTGTATTTTTATCCAAACTGCGAGGCCCCCAGAGGGTCTACCCTGATGTTTCCTAATCGCTTCAATGGCATAGGTGGAAAAGCCATTTCTGTGTGGGGTGACCAAACTCCATGTTTCCTGGAACAGGATAAGATCGAATGTATCAATAAAGCGACACCAGTCAGGATCTAATTGGAGTTTTATGATCCCGGCCACGTTCCATACTAAAACCCTTAAACCAGAATCAGAGTATATTCCACTTATTGCCACATAGCTAGCGGCAGAACTAGGGACAGGGCCATCGCTAACGCTAGCCGTCAAAGACTCCTCAGCATGAGAACCCAATGCTCCGTGATCCCATACGGGACCCACCGGTACTGGGGCACTAGTTTTATTAGCAACCAAATCCCCTGTATAGGGGACATGGTTGCTTACCCCGGTTGTTGATGGCATGTTTTCAGATTGAGGTTGATTCGGTGGTCCTCCTAAGTTCCTTATATGGTTTCGGCCAGACTTTAGTCACCTACAGCCACATAGTGCACCAACACGGCTCGAACCAGGACCTTCTTCAGACAGACTATTGGGAACAAACTCTGATCTGGACGGACGCCTATATCTAATGGAAATAGAAGTATTGGCCGGGGGGATTGTACGGAAATCCATAGCTAGGAGCCCATCGACTATGTCCCTATTGGAAAATCTCACTTCAATCGTGTCACTAGCCACCCCAGGGAGAGTAAGTCTCTCTGCATATTCAATATCGTCTCTGATTATTGAATAGCAGTGACGGAATGATCGCAGCCAATGTATGACCTTATTTTTCAGGGCTTCATGGTCCTCCAATCCTACCCGGTAAAGTTTGGGCACTTCGGTAAGATAGATCACATTCTGAACAGACAGTTTACTCTGATTCATGTAAAAACCTTCCCTTACTAATCCCGGGACATGATTCCTAACAGATGCCACCTCGCCTCTGTCCGTGGCCCTCGAATGTGTGTTAGCACAAGCAGCTCCTGGCAACCTATTTTTTGTTTGTGTCACTACATCAGTGCGGTTTAGGTGAAGGTTCCTAAGACTTGTTGCCTGGGGGTTAGGTGTAGTTAGGGGAATTTTAGGGAGAGGGGGTCTCTCGGAGCTCTCTGCACTGCCCCGAGAATGCAACCCCTTGTCTCTATCCACTACTGAAAGATGTACTGCTGAATGTAATACAGGGGGCAACCCTTGAAATAAATTTTTTCCGCAGGGAACCCTCTCAGTTAGGGTGATAACCTCCCTCCTGAGAGCGGCCACCTCATCCCTTAGTGACTCTATAACTAACTTCAGTGCAAGTACTTCAGGCAAAACAGTATTATAAGAGGATTCGAGGTTTTTTTGTCCCATTCCTATTCTCTCTACATCAATGGGGGCAAAGGCATCGAATCTATTGTAGCACTCTATTTGAATAGCTTGAGCGGTACCAGGTAACCCATTTGACTGAGTACCTAGAGCTGACGTGATCTGATCTGGTTCCAAATCCAGTGACCGTCTTTTTGAGGCCCTGCTCTTTCCTTTTGCACGCTGTTGGAACATGCTGGGGACTCGCTTAACTAATCTTTCCCCTTGAGTTGCGCTAACTATGGGGCTAACTGTGGGGCCCAAAGGGTTTGTTGGGTCTTCAGCTCTATTTAAAGTTGGTGTTGTACTACCCACCTGAACGGAAGATTTCAATGGGTCTATATCTACTATTTCCTGACACTCAGTCAATATGTGTTCAATTCGATCTATAGTCTCATGGCAAATAGCGCCCAGGGACTTCTTTTTCTTTTTAGAATTGGCCGTATCCTGCACCTTGTCTAGGTTCTTCCTTTTGCCCATTTCAGATATTTTCTTTAGCTACGTAGTGTAGTAGAGAACACAATAGACCCAGGAGGGATTCTTGACTCTTTAAAACCACTATCCAAACCCTCGCTCCCCACAAAACCAAACTGAAACAGCACCAACAAATATAGAAATCCCCAGATCAGCTTATCAGAGAATGGCGAAAACAAATTGTACAATACAGAAATCAAAAAGTACAATACCAGCAGCTGGGTAAGTCAAAATAAATGCTGGAAAGACCAAAGGGGTAGCCCTGCCCCGCCTCTTCCTGCCGCTGACGGGCGCTGCGGGAGCCCTGCAGCGAATTTCAAAGCGCCTCCAGGCGCGTGATGCGGGTGTCGGTGGCGTTCTCGGCCGCAAGGGAACCTGGACCCTGGAGTTTCCTCTGGCGGCGAAAAGCAGCAAGAAGGGCTTCCCGCGCTGCGGGAGCCCTGCAGCGAATTTCAAAGCGCCTCCAGGCGCGTGATGCGGGCGTCGGCGGCGTTCTCGGCCGCAAGGGAACCTGGACCCTGGAGTTTCCTCTGGCAGCGAAGAGCAGCAAGAAGGGCTTCCCACGCTGCGGGAGCCCTGCAGCGAATTTCAAAGCGCCTCCAGGCGCGTGATGCGGGCGTCGGCGGCGTTCTCGGTCGCAAGGGAACCTGGACCCTGGAGTTTTCTCTGGCGGCGAAGAGTTAATAAGTTTATATCAAATCAAAGGATAAAATGCTCAAAGCATACGGTTACAAGTGCAAACAATGAACTCACAAAGGGAGAGAGCATCAGCAATTCAAAATAGAGACAAACTCATCAATCAAATAATGACATTGTGCATAAAGGAGTGGATAGATAAAAAGACAAAAGTTTCAGAGACAAAATACATTTGCAGATAAAATATGCAAGAACAAGTCAGAATAATACAAACCCGATGGATTTGTAGGAAACCACCCCTCAGGCCTAAGTGGTGGTGGGGATCCCCTGAAATAGAGTCAGGGGACAAAGATTTCAGGGACAGGAACAGAACAGGACAGGAACAGTTAGGCCTCGCTGCAAACCGACGAACCGTGACGCATCTCCCCTCTCTCAACCTCTCCTAACGACACCTAAACCACACCCCTAAAGGCACCCCAGTTATATCCTAAAACCTATATGTCCGTCCCACATCAGTTGTAACATTCAGCGTAACTAGACAGTTGGTTGGAGGACTTTGTGGTGGTATGTCACACCATGGTGACTTCACTAATATTTGGGCTTATTCATTGTTTTTTGCCTATTCTCATGAAATTGTATTCGCTCCGTTCACACGATCTGGTCCCTGTTACAATTGTATGCAAATTTAAGCAATGTCTTCTGTCCCACGGTCTGTCACATCGCTTGGCAGACATCACATTGGCCTTCAACTCTTTCATTTCTTCTGCTGTGCTCAGCGCTTCAGCGTGCCTTTGTTATAACAGCTTTACTCGTTTATCCAACCCCGCCTTCATTCGGCCAACTTAAGAAAAAATGGAGTCTTATCCAGCTCACTATAGCAAATGGAAAATGAACATTCATTAATTATATGATGATGTAGTTTTCACTGTTTACCACCCACCTTTGCACTATTCCCTGTTAACGTTTTTCCTAGCATAGCTTTATGCAAAACGATATTATTTATTAATTCAAGGCAAGCTGCAACATGCACACTACAAAAGGCACATGCGGCCTGGTCATGCATTGTTTCTCGTTTCTTTCAAAGCATAATGTAAATATGGTTTTAGTTCTTTCATGCGTTATCTCACGTTAGGGCATGCATGCGCAAAGCAGTTTCCCCTGTGTTCATGTAAAGTGCACGTTAATTTTCTATTACTACTTACTGTTAGTACGTATTATGGGGGTATTCCTTTGAGCAGGTTTCTTTTTGCGAAATCCTGCTCCATCAGTTCCAATACCAACTGTCTGCAAAATTGATGTGTACAAGCGGTAACCAGATTTCAAGAATGCCCTAAAAAGTCAGTATGATACGTGCTGTACAGGTATGCTTACAAGATGCTCACACAGGCTGGCAGCTGATGTGACAGATCGGAGGTTGTGAGCGCTGCATGCCCGCAAGCTCCAGATGCATATTCCCTATAAATAAAGAAGAAGATGCCACTGCTTCCTACCCAGTGCTCTCAGGCACTGCTTACCTGCAGCTGCCGTCACCTTGTGGTGTTTGCGGAGGTGATGTGCACACAGTAGTGGTGGGCAAGTGAAGCAGCAACTCAGCTCGCTTGAGGAACTCCGCAGAATTCCACTGAGTTTTTATACAACTCTGCGGAATTCAACAAAGTGCAACTCCACAAGCTCCACCCACCCCTAATTATGACATACATTGGTATCATTATTGCTGATGTCAACTCTGCCGTGCGGACACAAGTTGCGGTATACATTGACATTGCATTGATGGACATTGTCAATTTATGTGGGCACAGGCTGTGGCATACGTTCACATTGCATTTGCTGATATTGTTGGGCATATCAATGTTGGGCATTGTCGGGTCTGCAGATATCATGACATTCATTGACATCGTATTCACCCATTCCTACATTCCCCCATCTAGTAGAGTCATCAACTGCTTTATCCTCCTTTTATGTCATGACAGTTACGTTATTTTAAAATGTTTGAGTGTGTATAGTGTTGGTTGCTTTTCCCCTAACTAAGTGCATACTACCCAAATTGAGGACTGATTTTTTACAGCAAGAAACCCCCACTTGTAGGAAACCACAAAGGAGAAGTACTGCAAGGAGAATAGGCTTCTTGGATGTCAGTAGCTTCGACACCCATATGGAGATCCAAAAAAAGATACTTTGCAACTAGTCCTGCTCCGGGGCACCTTTCTCCTTCTTCATATTGGTCTGTAGATTATACAGATCTTGGATGGCACAGGCTAATGTCCCATTGTTCACATAATTTCTGGGGATAAAAGTACAACAGGAAGCACCAATCTTGGCGCACACTCTACCCCGGTCATCAAGTCCAACACGTCCCGATTGTTGCGTCACCATAAGGTAAACGGCTCGCAGTTCTTCCTTGATAGCATTTAGGCCAAGCTCAGTATTATTTATCATACGCATCAGCTCCCAGCTGATTATTTGTAACCAGCGGGCATTGACTTTTGTTTGCAGGGTGAACAAGGGTATTAACCCTCCGGCATTTACTTGAGCTTCTGTGAACAATCTGAATTCTTCTGGAGTGTCCTTGTACTGAGCCCAGCCAAAATAATCAGCAGTTCTTCTCCTTCGAGCCTGATGAAACAGAGTTGTTTTCTTCTTTGATGAATGTTGAGACAACTCAGTAAGATCTTCTCCAGGGATGACCAGGATTGAGGTGTGTATGGTCATGAGGGTGCAGAGGCCCTGCCATCCAGGGATGAGCTGGGTGTAGGCAAGGTCACCGCATTGCCAGTAGATATCCATCAGTGTGGAGGTGCCCTATTGCGTTTCCAGTACATGCAGTATTGTGCCACAATTCTCACTGCTGCCCAACGGTATGGTTCCTTTGCCTCTGAAATTTAATGAGTACAGCTTAAGTTTCCATACAATTAGGGGTTGCCCCTTCCACACCAATGAGGTGTACCTACTGATCCTGCTATCCCAGATTTCCTGGCATGGGGTGCATATGCTGGTATTGGGCCCCCTCCCATGGGCCTCATTTCCCCCGCATAATTAAGCTGAGCGGCCCTGCACTGGAATTCCATGTCCTTGGTCCATTGATCGTTAAAGAAGGCGCCCACAAATATGCTAAGCGCCACCCTTGGACCACAGACGGAGGCAGAAGCGGACGTATTTGTGCACTAGTGTGGTGGTCGTGCTACCTCCAAGAACCCTTTTTCTGTGAAGTCCCGGGGCCAAACAGTGTCCTCCCATGTGGTGCCCTTTCTTCGCACCCGCTCCACCTCAGATTGCATGTCACTTGGCTCAGTGAAGAGATATATTGCAGTGGGATTGGTCTCATACCAGGTGATGTTTACTAATGTCCTGCAGGGTTCTACTCTATTGGGTTGGATTTTTGCCTTGCTCCTACAGAGGTACAGATGGACAAGGCATTTTGCTCTTTCAGGGGCTATGTTTTCCACTAAATAAAGTCTGTCTGTGCCTCCAGTGTGAGGTATCAAAGAGCAGAAGTAACATGATCTGTTCCTAGTTTTTTAGCATACCTTGGACATATGTTGGTACCAGGTGTTGTATAGGAGTGCGCTGTGTAGCGTGTGAGGATCGTTTGGTTTAGTGTAGGAGTATGTGATGTTAGAGAGGTCTCTGCACATGTGTCACAAGAATGTAGAAGTAGGACTTACAAAATCATTTCAATTTTTGGTTCCAGTAGGGCTTGAAAGCACCCCAGCTAAGGAAAGTGTGTACAAAAATATAAGGGAAGGTAACTTAGGAAGCATTTGCAGAATGTAGCATTGTTTCGGGACAGATGTTTGTCACCCGGGCCTGTCTTTTGTTGTTCATTGTCTGTGGTCTTGTGTCGGGTAGCTATTGTTTGCGCTTCGGTGTCAGGTGACTCTTGTCTGTGCTTTGGTGTCTGGTGGCTGTTGTCTGGGCGCCCAGGGGTGTTTTATATCTTGGTGCAGTGCAAAAAAAATGTCTCTTAAAAATGAAAGTAGAAAGTCAATTGAACTCTGAAGTTCTTGAGCGACTTGTCTTTTGTGTGTCCTGATTAGTGGAATGGTGGGCTGTGGCAATGTTGGTGCACTTACACTTTGATTGCTGACCTGTAGGGTAAGAGCTGTGGGTCATAGGTTAACTTGGAAAAATGCATTTGTTATGCAATTTAATGGAAACGTCCTGTTTCATCTGTAAAACAATCATGCTATATGGTTTTGCTGGGGGCTATATGGTTTTGCTGGGAGCTATATGGTTTTACTGGAGAGTGAATTTTCCTATCGGGATTGGACGGAGGTGATAAACTTTACAACGGAATTGGTGAGGTTTTTAAACTAATTTCAGTGAGCCACACCAGCCTTGGGGGATCAGCAGCAGAGGGGGGACTGAGCCCCTTGTGGGCATCCGGATGACAAACTCTAGTGGGGATTCCCGATTGACATGGCATGGTTATACTGAATATTGTCTACAAGGGTAGGTAAGAGAGTGTGACTGGGAGGGATATGAAGGGGGTGTATTGTCTCTGGGAATGATTTTGGGTTATGGTGCATTTGTATTCTGGTATTGTATCAGGGCATTTCCACCCTAGACAGTCACCTCACCTTGCCGTGACTGTGGGCCCCGCCTCTGCTGGGCTGAATTCTATGGTTCTTGCTGTGATCGCCATGTGTTCAGCCACCCACCCGGTGGGGCAGCTGCGGCCATAATTCCTTTGAGCTGATCGCGTAATGTGTGCATGTTGTCCTGTTCTTGGTTTTGGGGGATGCGCTGTGGGGGCTGTCCCTGTACTAATTCATTTTGATCATGTTATATTTTTAGGCGGCATCAGTTTGACATGTGGCCCATTCTGTGACAGTAGTGGCACTCTATTGGGCCGGCGTGGGCCCAGCCTCGGCCAATAGCGCTGGGGTCCATGAGCAGAGCTCCCATTGAGACGGGGGCCATCTGGATGGCTGCGGCTAGCATGGCCCCCCAAGGGCTCTCCTTTTCAACTTTTGCTGGACCAATTTGGAGGCGTCTCTCTGTGCCTGCTCCTGCTTTTCCCGGGCCTTTTCCTGTCTCTTCTGTTAGTAGTGTAGTATGTGGGCTTGTATTTCCCACCACGGTTTAGTGTCTAGCCCCACTACACTATCTAATCTGGTCTGGATCTCTGTGGCTAAACACTTTCTAGAGGAGGTTGTAGAAGAATGAAACCTGGGGGCCCGTGTCAGTCCAGGGCTAACCAGTCTTCTGCCCCCATCGTTCTCTCATTCTGTCTAGGAATTCGGTCATGTTTTCCCCAGGCTTCATGTTTTCTACCATCAGTCCTCCTACATCTTGCCGGTCAGGAAACAGCTCCCTCAGGGCCGTCCAGATTTGGTTTCTGAATAAATTAAATACAGCCGCTTCATGCTCAGTGTTGGTGAGCGTGACCGCAGGGATGCAGGCTCAGGAGAACACTGTGTCGTTCTGCTCTCCTATGAGGTTACTGAGCAGAATTTTGATGTCACCTATAGCTAATACCTGCAGTGTTCTTTTCAAAACATGAGATCCATTTTTTTCTGCCCCATCCATCAATGGGGGCAATTTATTCTTGAGCCCTTCTTTGTCCATCTGTTCCCATGGCACGTAGTTGGTTCCTGCTGCTCCTTTTTGAAGCAACGGGCAAACGCTAGCTTGGGGCTGCTCAGTCAGTTTCTCCCTAACGTAGTGCTCCCAACCCCTTAGGCATTCCTGCATGTAGGGTTAGTTCCTTTTCGGATCACCCCCTCCATGCTGAATGCAATCCTCTGCAGTGACCATGTCCTCGGGTTCAAAGGATCCCTTCTCTGGCCAAGGGTGATCATACTGTTGGCCCTTCCTTTTCGATCCAGCAGGCCAGCAGATGGCAAAAAGGCTACATGAAGATCTTGTCCTCTTCTCTGAACATTATTTCACTAGAGGTCAGTCTGTTTGACCAGTGCATTGGGGGTAGTGGTGGACGCTTTCGTCATCGCTGGCCTCATACATGCATAAAGGTGCCATGTTACTCCTTCTACGACTCAATAGTGACCCTGTCAGGCTCTCCTGACTACTTAGTTCTTGGTCTGCCCCTCGCCTACACCGACTTCCCCGTGATGTGATCAATTCTGTTAGGGGCCTTCCTTCTGACTCATCCCTAGGCTCAACTCAACAGGGGACTCGAGGCCAAGCTTGTGTTCCCACCAGGGAAGGGAGCATTGTTCCCCCTCCCTGCTGGGATTCTAAGGTGTGTGCTCTCTCTCTTTCTATCCTTCATTCCCACCTTTCCCCTACCTCCCACCTGGGTTGCCTCCTTCTCTCAGTGCTAGGTGCTGTTTTTCTAGCCAATGTTTTGGCCTCAACCTCTCTTCCTGATGCTTCCTCTGTGCCACAGGGCTGCCCGGGCGGCATGTAGCCCACAGCTCCCCCTTCGGAGTCAGATCTTGCGGGGCTGATGCTCCTTTCTTCTCCTCCACTGGTAGAAATCACCTTCTAGGAGGGCCACAAACCTCCCTTTGACCTTATGGCCCAGGTGGGTGCTCAGGAGTATGCGCTCCTTGTTCGGTCTGGACTGGCTGGGTCACGGCCGATGGGTGAGGGGTTTAACCCGAGGGGGCTTGGTACGGGTCTGAGTCGGGTCGATGGTGCCCAGGCTGGCGGGATCTGGGATCCTCTTACCTGCCTGGTGACTTGCTGCCCTGTGTGGGTTTCAGCATCCTCCTTGACCGGTGGGTTGGTGTAACCTAATGTGGCAGCAACTGAGATCTCTGGCATTAGTAAGAGCACATCACTGCTGGTGTATGGTGTGGGAGGTGCAGATCCCTTACTTATGGGTTCCGGGATTGTTTGGTGGGCTGGGGTCACCTCGAAGATGGCCCATAATTCCAGTAGGGCTTCTCGCTTAGCCTTCATATGTGCTGTATACCTAGTCTGTATGTGAGTCTTTATATGTTCTATTGTGATGGTTTTGAACATGCCCCCTTCAGGCCAGGGGGATATGTGTTTCTTGGTATCGGAGTGCACTGCTGCTCTAGTTTCCTAGCCTGTAAGGGGAATCTTGTTTTCATGTGGTCTAATGGAGTCTCTATGACAGAGTGTGAAGCTTATTTATTTCAGGGTTTGCAAAATTTTGGTTATCTCGAGTTTTTATTAAAATTAGTTGCCAATTCTACTCTTATTTGTGGGAACTGTGTACATAGGGGTGGTACCAAAACAAAATGTACTGTTTATGAGCTCAAAAACAACCTGATTCTTTAACAAAAAATTGGTTAACATTAAAATAGAGACAATAATGCAATGAAGCAATAACAAGCTGGAACAAGGGTGCAATTGTTAGTTCAGGGACATACAGATTGTTTTGCAGCAAAAAACAAGCAAAAAGACTTATTAATGAGACATAACATTTGAACACGCAGCATGATTTTGCAAGATTCAGCAATTCTGCAACAGCAATAAATGGAAAAAATGGTAAAAGATCTAACAGAGACTAAAAAGGTTGACAGAAAAAATTATTTTGTCCAAAAAACTGAGCCCTCTCCTAGTGGCTATATTCTGTGGAGAGGGAATGCTCTGCACAGTACGCGGAGCCAGGTGAGCCTGATAGTCTTTTACTATCGGCTCGGCGGACAAAAATAGTAACAATTTGATTGAAAAAGGAATAACCTAAAGCTATTAGCCGTCTGTGGGCAGAAACCAGCTATACCTGATTAACCTAGGTCCAAAAAAAGTCTCTAACTTCCAATGACATCCTATAATACCAGGGGTTGTGCATATCACTGCCTAATGCCCAGCGATCCAAGCGTAGAGAAAAAAGGGAACACCTCTCACTTCTTTCAGGAGCTATCAGTGTTGGAATCGACAGCCCTAAAAACTTTTGTAACTAAAAAATCAAGTTTGAGATGTCGGGTCTATATCATGCCCAAAGCCTATGTGAACCAACTTGCCAGCAAGCACAATGGTCCAAGCTATCCCTTGCTGACACCCAGGGACTAGGTGAACCCTCTTCCAAGCCCAAAGCCAGGCTCCCTTGCTAACACCTGGGGACAAGGCATACCCTGTTCCAACACCACCACCGCACCCACACCCGCCCTACGCCCACCACATAGGAACTGGAGCAAGGTCACAGAGGAACTCCTAAACACCACCCTCCTCCAAGACCCCCCAGCGCCACAACCGACACCAACTCCGGAGCCAAGGAATTCCACCGCTGGATCGCCTGCTGCGCCGACAAGCTCGCACCCCTCCGCCACCCTGCCAAACAACGCCCGCTGAAAGCCGCCTGGTTCACCACAGAACTTCAAGAAGCCAGACGCTCCTGCAGATGCCTAGAGAAAACCTGGCGAAACCTGAAAACTACGGAAGCACGTAACGACCACAAGAGCGCCCTGACCGAATACCACCAGCGCATAAGAGACACCAAACGGACCTTCATAAGAGACAAAGTCCAGACCAACGCGACCAACACCAAGGAACTGTTCAACATCATACAGCAGCTCGCAAAACCCACCTGCGAAGCCACGGACGTCACACCTTCCCAGGAACTCTGCGACAAGCTCAGCACATGCTTCCATCTGAAGATCAAGGCCCTCTATGACAACTTCAGCAAACCAACGACGACCACCAGCCCCCTACCCACCGCCGCCGACAGGCCGACCATCACGTCCTGGGATCCCGTGACCGTCGAAAGCATCACAGCGACCATGAAGAAAACCCACTCTGGAGCACCTATGGACCCCTGCCCACCGCACATCTTCCACAGGGCCGCCACCGTCATCGCACCCGAACTAGGACGCACCATCAACGCCTCCCTCAGATCCGGCATCTGCCCAGATGACTGGAAACAGGCAGAGGTAAAACCCCTCCTCAAGAAACCATCAGCCGACCCAACGGACCTGAAAAACTACCGGCCCATCTCTCTCCTCCCCTTTGCGGCCAAAGTCACTGAGAGACTCGTAAACACCCAGCTGACCACCTTCATAGAAGAGAACTCCATACTGGATGCCTTCCACTCGGGATTCCGCAGCAACCACAACACTGAAACCGCCCTCCTCGCCGCCACTGACGACATCCGCATGCTACGCGACCAGGGACACACCGCGACCCTCATCCTTCTAGACCTCTCCGCAGTTTTTGACACCATTTCACATCGCACTCTCGCAGCCAGACTGCATGACATGGGAATTCAAGGAGCCGCCCTCGACTGGATCCAATCCTTCCTCTCCGGCAGAACCCAGAGGATCCGACTCCCTCCCTACCTCTTCGATCCCACGGAAATCAACTGCGGAGTACCCCAGGGATCTTCACTCAGCCCCACGCTCTTCAACATCTACATGGCCCCCCTCGCCGCCATCATCAGACAGCATGGGCTCAGCATCGTATCCTACGCCTACGACACCCAGCTCATCCTCTCGCTCACGAAGAATCCCGAAGACACCAGACTCTGTTTCCAGGAAGGCATGAAGAACGTGGCAGCATGGATGAAGGACAGCTGCCTGAAGCTAAACTCAGAGAAGACCGACGTCCTCATCCTTGGACCCTGCACCTCTGCCTGGGACAACACCTGGTGGCCCTCCGCCCTCGGGAGCCCACCCACCCCCACAGACCACGCTTGGAATCTCGGCATCATCCTTGACTCCTCCCTCTCCATGAACCGCCAGATCAACGCCGTCACATCCACTAGTTTCAACTGCCTTCGCATCCTCCGTAAGACCTTCAAGTGGATCCCCTCCTGCAGACGGACCACTGTCATGCTTCCCCTTCCCCATGCCTCCATTAAACTCTTCCTAGGTTCATACAGGTAGGAGCCCGTCATGTTCATGCTTGTCGCATGCTTCAGGACAGGGCGTCCAGTTTCCCAGATTGAAACCCACCCCTGTCCCGTGCATCCTGCACACCATAATAGGATATGTTTGCTGATTTGGCTATACGGGAATGTGTTATGTTTTGTGAACCTGTTGTGTAATATACGTTGTGACCACGTGATGCGCTTTCATGTTTGGCATTGTTCCGTATGTTGCTTGGGTCGATTCATGGGCATTTGTGCAGTGAAGGATCAAGTGGCGGTGGGTTTGGGCCGAGGAGGCAACGGGCATGGTGACTGTTGCTCATCAACAGCAGTTCAGGTAAGCGCACGTCACGTAACGTGCACTACGTCTGCAGTCTTCTTGGGTGTGGCGAGGCTATTTATGCCACACCCATCTTCCAGAAAACTCTTTGCCTTCCGCCTTGTTGAGGAGCTGGACATCCCGCTTACCTGCTCTGTGCTGGAGTGACTCTGCGCTTCACGGAGGATTCCTCTTCTTCACCGCTGCAGTCCTTCCGATTCACGGCGCATCCGGAGCTACAGAAAGAAGAAGAAATAAGCTAAGTGAACGTTTTTAAGTTGGATTTAGGCGCCCTACGCAAGAAAGCAGGAAGCAAGCGCGCAAATACTCACCTTGTTTGGTCTTGGGACATCTTTGGAGAACTCCCTGAAAGAGGAAAGACAGTGATGAGCGTCAACACAAATATGTAAAACGAATATTGTGATAGAACATTGTAATGCCAAAGGAGTGAAGAAACGTTATGTATTTACCCATTTCAGTTTAAGCGTTTAGTTAATAATCATGAAGAGCATATAGAGAGTTTTGCTGAGTGTTTTGGGATGTGTTATTTCTTTCACCCAATATAGGTCGTGAAGGATAAAGGAGAGTTGGGGCAATAGAGTACAAGCAAGCAGCTGTCCTCTACATACGTTGACACCTCAATTACTCAACCTGAACACGCTTCACGACGACTACAGGACGCGACGTACAACACTCCTAATTCGCAGGTAGGAGACTATACAGGAATTCAGAAGGACTTCTCTGAGAATAGTTTATGTTAACACCTGATTATAGGTTTCTAGTTAGTTATACGTTTCCTTGTTGCCTCGCAGGTCGACAACTAGGAGCAACTAGCGTCCATGATCCGGCCCTCCTCCCTGAACCCCAACTGAGTAGCCTTAGTGTTTTTATCCCTACAAAGGTTATGTTAGGGCGTTGGGAAGTCGGTCCATAACGTCTCTGCGAACTCAACATACAAGCAACTGACAGGTAGGATTGCTTGTGTCTCTGACAGAAGGCAAAGCCCACGAATATAAGTTCGCCCAGGCGTTATGGATCCGTCTACCTCGGTGTCATTGCAGAACATAGCAACTATCTTGGCTGATATACAATCCGAAAATGCAGCTCTCCGAAGAGACATCTCTGCTTTGCAATCTAGTATGCAAGCGTCTAGTACATCAGGTCCAGCTACCTGGAGTTTTCCAACCACTCAAAAGCCTGTATTAAAACCAGCTACCTTTCAGCCTATGATGCAAACCCTGCATAGCAGCGCCTCTTCTGCTCCCACCCAAATCCAGGTGATGACTCCAGTCACAATCCCCTTAGCACCGCCGGAGAGGTTTTATGGAGATAGTAGCAAGTATACCATATTTCTGAATCAATGCCATTTACACTTCATAGCAAAGCCTACAGCTTTTCCTGATAACTCCTCTAAGGTTGCATTTATATTATCCTACTTAGGAGGTGATGCAGCCCTCTGGTCTGTACCGATAGTAGAACGTGATGATCCGATATTATATGATCTCCGGAGGTTCAAACAGACAATGAAAAAATTGTTTGCCAAACATGTCTTTGTGCAATCCGCAGATCATGAATTGTTACATTTAAAACAAGGCACTTCAGATTTATTACACTATATTTCACAATTCAATAGGCTTGTGATTGAAGCAGAATGGCCAGAAGAAAAGAGAGTTTCCCTTTTTATAAGGGTTTACGAGAAGAGCTGAAAGACATGGTTACACAAATCCTGGATCCTCCAGAGAACATAGAGGAATTCATAGATTTGGTAGTAAAATTTAACCATCGTCTATCTGAACGTAAGGGAGAAAAAGGACGTTCTGATCATAAACTGTTTACTTCCAAGGAAAGGGCTAGTGTTAAACCTGAGTTAACTCCAAAACTAGACGCAGAAGAACCTATGCAAATAGGTACCATTAAAGGACCCCTCTCTAAAGACGAGAAAGAGAAATGAAGAAAACTAAATCAATGTCTTTATTGCGGAAAAGCAGGACATTTTGTAAAGGAGTGTCCAACTCGCCCAAATAAACCAAAAACAAGTTCAATGTCGCAGGAGTTGTTCAACAGTCGGAAAACTGAAAAGCTCGACAAGACAAGGGGCCAGTCTGTTGAGTGAGTTAACTAGTTTGGCCTCCATGGCTTCTGGGATCTCATATCAACACCTTAGTATTAAAGTAACTTTACAATCCCAATCCAATAAAGAAAAGGTCTGGTCAGTTGATGCATTGATAGATTCAGGAGCAACTGGCAATTTTATAGATACTCACTTTTTACACGAATTAGGCTTAATGATGGAACCCAAAAGTCATCCAGAAGTAGTCAGAGCTGTGGACGGTAAGGAGTTGACGTCAGGACTGGTGCAACATCACACAGAACATCTTACAATGATATGTTCCACTGACCATAGCGAACACATCACATTTGACATAATTGATGCCCCCAATTCCGACTCATTTTAGGCATCCCTTGGTTAGTACAGCATAACCCCAAGATTGATTGGGTTCAAAAGACAGTTTTGTTCAACTCAGAGTATTGTCAATCTACTTGTTTAACAGATCATGTGTCTGAACATATTGTTCGAGGTTATGATTTCCCCCAAAACTCCAAGAGTATTCTACTCCTAGAAGGGGTACCCATAGAATATTCGGATCTCACAGATGTTTTTGATACAAAAAAGGCCAATACCCTACCTCCACACAGAGACTTTGATTGTCAAATAGATCTGATGCCTGGAGCCACTCTGCCATGCAGCAGAATCTATGCTCTTACCGAAAAAGAAAATGAGCATTTAAGGGAGTACCTAGATGAATACCTTGCCAATGGGTTTATTCAACACTCTAAATCCCCTGTATCTTCCCCTCTGTTTTTCATTCCGAAGAAGGGGGGAGATTTGCGCACGTGTATCGATTATCGCGCTCTGAACAATGTTACCATAAAGAATAGGTATCCACTTCCTTTAATTCCAACGCTATTAGACCAGATAAAGGATGCTACCATTTATACCAAATTGGATCTGCGTGGAGCATATCATTTAGTAAGAGTCCGCAAAGGTGATGAATGGAAAACAGCATTTCGTACAAAATTCGGCTTGTATGAATATCAAGTCATGCCTTTCGGACTCTGCAATGCTCCGGCAGCGTTTCAATTTTTATAAATGAAGTGCTAAGAGATTTCTTGGATGTGTGTTGTGTTGTATACATTGATGATATCTTGATTTATTCGACAAACACAACTGAACATGTAAAACAAGTAAGGGCGATTCTTCAGCAGCTATTACAAAACTCTCTATTCGTCAAATTAGAAAAGAGCATGTTTCACACCACTAAAGTGGAGTTTTTAGGTTATGTTATTAGCCCCAAAGGGATTGAAATGGATCCCAACAAGATACAGGCAGTTCTTAATTGGCCTAGTCCCTCTTCGGTGAAACATGTGCAAAGCTTTTTGGGATTCGCCAATTTTTATAGGCGTTTCATTTGCAACTTTTCTCAGATCATCACGCCCATTACTCGACTGTTACGAAAAAATGTAAAATTTGATTGGACTCAAGAAGCAGAACTTGCTTTTCAAAACTTGAAACAACAATTCACTTCTGCTCCCATTTTGGTGCACCCCGATCCTTCAAATCCTTTCATAATAGAAGCAGATGCTTCTCAATTTGCTATCGGAGGTATACTGTCCCAGAGGCATAAAGACACTGGTCAAATGCATCCCTTAGCCTATTACTCCAGGAAACTCACTCCAACTGAACAAAACTATGCTATTGCGGATAGAGAGTTACTAGCAATAAAAGCTGTCTTCGAAGAATGGCGCCATTACCTGTTAGGTGCTCGACATCCTGTAACAATTTACACTGATCACCGTAATTTACAGTGTTTGCGTTCCGTCAAGGCTCTGACTCCTCGACAACTTCGTTGGACTCTTTTTTTTAATGATTACAATTTTATCATCACCTATCGACCAGGGAAAGAGAATCAGAAAGCCGATGCTCTGTTTCGTATAGGAATTTTAGATGATATGTACCCTACATCGGACGCTGTACAACCTATATTGCCTGCACAATGTTTTCAGGTAGGAGCTATTTACACGGATGTAGTTCTGGATATTAAAAAGATCTTACAAGACAAAAAGACACCAGAGTGGCAGAAGACTTATCCTTTGTTACAATGGAAGAATGAGTTATTATTTGTGAATGACCAAATATTTGTACCAACTACAGACTTACAAACACAAGTTATACAGTTACGTCATAATACGCTTATGTCAGCTCATCCAGGTGTGACAAAAACTTATCAATCAATCAAGCGAGGTTTCTGGTGGCCCTCCATGTTTAAAGATGTGCAGAAGTATGTTGAAACCTGTGCTACCTGCATCCAAAATAAACCACAACATCAAGCTCCTAGTGGGTTGTTACGTCCCTTACCAATACCGCCGCAGCCATGGCATACTGTATCCTTAGATTTTATTGTAGAGCTTCCCCGTACACAGAATGGTTTCACTACCATTTTAACTGTGGTTGACCATTTTTCTCGCATGGCTCATTTTGTTCCTCTAAGGAAATTACCTTCAGCAAAAGAGTTAACTCACATATTTACGAAAGAGGTTATGAGGCTACATGGAATCCCATCAGTGGTCATTTCCGATAGAGGCTCTCAATTTATTTCTCATTTTTGGCAACACTTAGGCAAATCTCTAAACATGGATATTCGCACCTCCTCTAGTTATCATCCTCAAACTGATGGTCTTACTGAACGTACTAATCAAACTATTGAACAATTCCTTCGCTGTGCATTAACGGAATGTGAGTTCGAATGGTCAGATATACTATGGGTTCTAGAGTTTGCCTACAATAACATGGATCACTCTTCTACTAGTATGTCTCCATTCTTTTGTACCTATGGTTTTCATCCAAAAAATATTCCCCGCTCATCCGTGTCTCCTTCTACTATACCATCAATTAAGGAACATGTTAAGAATTTGGTATCGATTCAATCACAGGCTCAATATCATTTGGCAAGAGCAAAAGAAAACCAAAAACGTATCTCTGATTCTCACCGATCTGTACAACCCGATTATGCTGTAGGAGATAAAGTTTGGTTATCCACAAAACATCTAAAAATCAGAACTAGCAAAAAGTTTTGTCCTCGATTCATAGGACCATTTATCATTGAAAGGATCATAAATCCGGTCAGTATCAGGTTGACTCTCCCTTCTAAATTTCGGTTTCATCCGGTATTCCATGTCTCTTTGTTAAAGCCGTTCAACCCCTTGACTCGAACGCCCTTAGCTCCCCCAGCTGTAGACGTAGATGGAACTCCTGAATTTGAAGTGCAATCCATTGTGGATTCGAAAAGTATTCGTGGCAAGTTGTTCTATTTCATTCATTGGAAGGGCTACGGACCTGAAGAACGCTCTTGGGAACCTCTTGCCAACGTCCAAAATGCACCACGGTTAGTTAAGGCATTTCATTCCCGGTATCCAGACAAACCAAAACCTGTGCCTCAGGTCTTAGGGGGGATTTTGCGGGGGGGGTACTGTCATGCTTCCCCTTCCCCATGCCTCCATTAAACTCTTCCTAGGTTCATACAAGTAGGAGCCCGTCATGTTCATGCTTGTCGCATGCTTCAGGACAGGGCGTCCAGTTTCCCAGATTGAAACCCACCCCTGTCCGTGCATCCTGCACACCATAATAGGATATGTTTGCTGATTTGGCTATACGGGAATGTGTTATGTTTTGTGAACCTGTTGTGTAATATACGTTGTGACCACGTGATGCGCTTTCATGTTTGGCATTGTTCCGTATGTTGCTTGGGTCGATTCATGGGCATTTGTGCAGTGAAGGATCAAGTGGCGGTGGGTTTGGGCCGAGGAGGCAACGGGCATGGTGACTGTTGCTCATCAACAGCAGTTCAGGTAAGCGCACGTCACGTAACGTGCACTACATCTGCAGTCTTCTTGGGTGTGGCGAGGCTATTTATGCCACACCCATCTTCCAGAAAACGCTTTGCCTTCCGCCTTGTTGAGGAGCTGGACATCCCGCTTACCTGCTCTGTGCTAGAGTGACTCTGCGCTTCACGGAGGATTCCTCTTCTTCACCGCTGCAGTCCTTCCGATTCACGGCGCATCCGGAGCTACAGAAAGAAGAAGAAATAAGCTAAGTGAACGTTTTTAAGTTGGATTTAGGCGCCCTACGCAAGAAAGCAGGAAGCAAGCGCGCAAATACTCACCTTGTTTGGTCTTGGGACATCTTTGGAGAACTCCCCTGAAAGAGGAAAGACAGTGATGAGCGTCAACACAAATATGTAAAACGAATATTGTGATAGAACATTGTAATGCCAAAGGAGTGAAGAAACGTTATGTATTTACCCATTTCAGTTTAAGCGTTTAGTTAATAATCATGAAGAGCATATAGAGAGTTTTGCTGAGTGTTTTGGGATGTGTTATTTCTTTCACCCAATATAGGTCGTGAAGGATAAAGGAGAGTTGGGGCAATAGAGTACAAGCAAGCAGCTGTCCTCTACATACGTTGACACCTCAATTACTCAACCTGAACACGCTTCACGACGACTACAGGACGCGACGTACAACACTCCTAATTCGCAGGTAGGAGACTATACAGGAATTCAGAAGGACTTCTCTGAGAATAGTTTATGTTAACACCTGATTATAGGTTTCTAGTTAGTTATACGTTTCCTTGTTGCCTCGCAGGTCGACAACTAGGAGCAACTAGCGTCCATGATCCGGCCCTCCTCCCTGAACCCCAACTGAGTAGCCTTAGTGTTTTTATCCCTACAAAGGTTATAAGTTAGGGCGTTGGGAAGTCGGTCCATAACGTCTCTGCGAACTCAACATACAAGCAACTGACAGGTAGGATTGCTTGTGTCTCTGACAACCACCCACGCACTCATTACCAGCAGACTGGACTACGGCAACGCCCTCTACGCCAGAATCAACAAAACTCTCCTGCATAGACTCCAGGCCATCCAGAACGCCACTGCCAGACTCGTCCTCGGGACACCGCGCCATGAGCATGTGACCCAACACCTACAAGGCCTCCACTGGCTCCCCATCGAGAAGAGGGTCACCTTCAAACTCCTCACCCATGCCTACAAATCCCTCCACAACATCGAACCCAAATACCTCAACGAGAGAGTATCCTTTCACGTACCCATGAGGAACCTCCGCCCCGCCGACCTCACCCTGGCAGAGGTCCCCCGCATCGGCAGACACAGAACCGGCGGGAGAGCCTTCTCCTACATCGCAGCTAAAACCTGGAACGAGCTCCCTTTGAACATTAGGCGCTCCCTGACCCTGCGCACGTTCAGGAAGGACCTCAAGACCTGGCTCTTCGACTGATCCAGAGCCGCCCCCAGCGCCTTGAGACCCTCACGGGTGAGTAGCGCGCTTTATAAGCCCCTGATTGATTGATTGATTGATTGAAAGCCAGGCTATCCCTTGCTTACATCCGGGGATGAGGCGGACCCTGTTCCAAGCCCAAAGCCAGGCTATCTCTTGCATTCCTTGTGCTCCACGCCCAAGGTCAGGTAACTCCCTCTGCTTTCTTCTAGCGTGCTGACTAGGGGAAAAACAAAAGCTGTTTATGCGCATGTCCTAGTTTGCCATACTCCACAAGTTGGGACTAAGGATCAGATGCAGTCTCTTACCCTATGACAGCTGTCTCCGAAGAGACCTCCACCCGGTGGATTCAGCAGAACTTCTAATCGATTATGGCATCTTCTCACCGATCCTTGAACAAAAATGTTATTGTGTAGTTAATTAAAACCATAACAATGTAAAACATTTAAAAGACCTTGCGATGCCCCCTAACGTGACTAACATATAGTACCTAAGAGTAAAACTTACAGTCTGAGATCAACTTTATTTAGCTTTTTAACAATTTAACTGTTTGAATCCAAGGTAAAAAATATATAAAAAACAGTGAATCATAATAGGGCTATCTAACATGAACGTGCTTGTAATATCCAAAAATAAAATCCTCTACAATTGTGATGGATACGTAGCAGTTGTTAAAACTCAATTACAAAAGAGTCAGAGTATAAAATGCTAACCCCGGGCGTAGTGGGCGTAGCGGGGCTACGCGGAGGTCCACGGCGTTGCGAACAAACTCCGTGGAACTCCGCTACGCCACCCGCCTCCACCCCCCTTAAATTAACAATTAATTAATTTAATTCTACATTACGTAAAAATTAAATTAAAACCACTTACCTGTACTGCGGTGTCCCCGGGCTGCCCTCCTCCTCTTCCTCGCCGTCTGGATAATCCTTGAGGAAACTGCGCATGCGCGCGCCCGTGCATGCGCATTTCTTGCGAGCTCTTTTCGAATTGGGGCTGAGGTGGGGCTTTCAAGGGCTGTGTGCAGTTGGCAGAGTCTGGTGGTAATTAATGCAGCCTTATCCTTTAAGTGGCGCAGGTCTATGTTGGGTGCGCAATTTGCCAAAAACCATGCGCCCAGATAGTTATACGATTTTGCTCCTGTGATTTTTAGAGGGCCCAGAGACCAATTGCAAGTTGTTTGCTTTTGCATCCTTCCGAATAATTTCACCTTTGTTTTGGAAGCGTTTACTACCATGTTTACTACCATGTTGTTCTCACCGATCCTTTTTGTGCAGATGAATTTGTTCGGGCTAAGGTCCTTCCTTCAAAAGCAGTCGGGCTCGTTGAACCAATCTCTCCTATCTGTCTTGCCAAAATGTTGCTCGGACATGAATATACCTTAAATAAATGAAAAGACAAGAGGAGTTTGGCAATACAGGAACAAGTTGGTTTAATTTAACTCTGCGGCTGGGACAGTCTGGACAAAATGCGTCTGCTCAAAATCTCTCGATGGCCGTCAATTAATACAGTTCATGAGGTACAATAAAATGTTCCCTACATTTCAAGAGAGCATCTAAGTCATTAATTAATCACATGTGCGCATCTGAAGAGGACACAGCTGACTCTCGACCTTGGAGAGAGCTAATGTGGGCCTTGTGTGTATGTGTGGTGTGAGGAGCATGCGATCATTACATGTGGTGTGCATGTGGTATCCTGATTGGTTGAGTGTGTCTATCTACATGTGGTATCTAGCTTTGTGGTATTTCTGGGAAACAGGAGCCTTTGGCCAAATGGGCTTTATTGGGGCCAACTACCTCAGACTTGTTTGTGATGCAACTATCTATCTGTGAAATTCAACAGGGTTTTCCTTGGATGCATGTTTGCCTGTAATTTGCGGGGGACACCACCTGTGACTTGCTGCTCGATAAGCTTGGGCATGGGTCACAGAACCTGCCTGACCACGTATCTCTGACTCAGGGTTGATGGAGAAGTCACCTTGGGTGAATCCGACAGCAATGATGTGAGTTCTTTGGAACTCCTAAGACTAATATGACTGTCACTGGTATCATTTTTATGGACATTTCCAACATTGTGAATACAGCTTATATCTTGCACATTGACTTTGTTCTGACTGGTGTTGTCAAAGGTATATTTGCTTTGGTCTGAAGGTATATTCACATTGGTCTTATCAGCACCAATAATATTATTGTACAAGCATGGATTATGAAATACATTGGTGTAATTATTGCTGGTGTCGGTGCTGCTATGATGGCACAAATTACAGTATACATTCACATTGCATTGACGGGCACTGTCAAGGTTATGTGGGGACAGGCCGTGGCATTCGTTCACATTGCATTTACTGATATTGCCATTGGCAGGCCTACACATCTCATGACATTCAATGACATCGTATTCACCCATCCCAACAGAAATGCACATAAGGCTACAGCACAAAGTAAAACTGTTTATTAATAACAAAGGCCCACCTAGAAACCATACACAGAACAATACTGTAAACAATTCAACGCTCCAACTAAAGCTAAAAAAAATGTCCAGCAACAAACACACCAAATAGCTTTATTTATGAATATTTCAATTATGTTTACTAATCACTCTAAACTAGACAAATTTTTTAAAACAATCAATACTGATGAGTACAAAAATGAATAGGGAAATGCATAATAAAAGCCAACACACACCACAAAATCATAAGTAAATATCAACAAGCATTTAGTAATAAATAATTGAAATACAAAATAAATAATTCAATATCACAAAAACAAATAACTCCAAAACAAACAAACGTTTTCCACCCATTAAAAATATACAAAATGTAATCTAAACTTTTATAGCTAACGTCCACTATCTTCTTTGAATCCACAAAGACACATAAATCAATTATAAAAATGAAAAAATGAAAAACAGATCAAAATATATCCATAAAGATAACCCAAAGTTCTTCAAAGACATTAAAGTCCAAAAATTATAAATATAACTTTAACAAATCACTCCTTGAAAACTGAAAAACGAAAGGAAATTAAAAATTAATCTTAGTTAAAGTATAACCACCACTTTTGCCTGAAACAAATGCATTTAAAATAAGAAAAGCCTTCCACTCCACCTCACAAAATTAAATCCACACTAGTCCAATAAAAGCCTCAGTAATTTGTATTTGCATTCCCAACTTAAAAAACACCCCAACACACATTGTCAACTTCCCTTCTCTCTTTCACTCTTGTATAAGCTCCCTTTCTTATCTTTTTCTCTCTCCTGTCAATTCTGTTTAATCTTTTTATACTAAGGTAATGCCACTATAAGCATAATGCACACATACAACACAATAAACTTGCTTCAAGAGAGCAACACCCAGACACATTATGTCAGAACCTTTACTTTTAAATCTTCCTGTCGTTTATGTTCTTTTTCCTGTTGCCTATCTCTATACCATGAAATGTAAGGTAGCACTACAATGACATGTTCAGGGCTTTCTTTGCGCCTCATATAATATGGATACATAGACTATATTTTTTGCATTGTTTCAGTATTTTCATCTTAAAAGTCAAACATATTCTTTGAAATTTAAAAAGAAATCTAATCTGCACTACACATGTTTCACTGAGGCCTACCGTAATACATTACAAAAAGCACAAACTACAACCTGATGTTAAATTAGCCAACTATAACAAAACAATGCACTGATCTAACTTTACAACCTCTACTCCCCTAAATTACAAAAAGTAATTCAAAAACAGTCTTGCCTGATCCAAGGAGTAGCAGCAGGGAACCAAGACAAACAGGAACCAGGAACGACCAAAAATGAGGTAGCGATGAAAACAATTGGTCGCTACATGAAATTAAATAAAATACTATTTTCATACAAGTCAGGGAGTGTTAAATAATAAATGTTAATTCTATCATATATGAGTTCTAAATAAATATGTACAAAATATTAAACAATGTTACAAAATGTACACAACATGTACACACATTAAAATAAATGAAAAAGAACTATAAAAACATATTATTAATTGATAGTACAAATTAATATATATTTAATGTACATATGCTTACAAAAATATTTATTGAATAGGCATTCAAAAATGTAAATATTTTTATTGAAAAAGTATTATTCAAACATATGTGAAAAACAACCGAAGACAATGTTAAAGATATATATAAAATTTTATGAAAACATTAACAGTAAAACATGTTAATAAATACAGAAAAATTTATAAATGTATACCAACTGATACATTCTTTAAAAATGCATAGAAAATTGATTTATTATAAAACTATATGTAAAAAATAAACATTATGTGCAAAAAGTGCCATGAATATGTATTAATAAAATCTATATTAAAGAGTATATATCATTTATAGAAAAAAAGAAATTACACACCACTCGGTCATTAAAACCATGCAAATATAGAGTTAATACTATTTATTATTCTCACTCCAATGTACGCCACATTGAGGAAAGCGTTGTATATTAAAAGGGATAGATTTGCTATTAACACTCCAATAAATTGAGGAAGGCATTGGACATTAAAGGGATTTGAAATACTATTCTCACTCCAATCTATGCTACATTTGGAAAGGTGTTGGACTGTAAAAGGGTCACATTAACTATTCCTAACCAGTCTAAGCTACTTTCAGGAAAGTGTTTGAAGGTTAAGATTTAGTATTCCCACTCTAATCTAAGCTAATTAGGAATAACTAAAAGGATTATATTTACTATTTCCACTCCAATCTAAGCTACATTGGGGAGGCATTGGCATTAAAAGGGTTACATTTACAATTCCCAGTCCAATCTAAGTTATATTGGAGAAAGTGTTTGACATTAAAATGGTTACATTTATTATTCCCACTCCAACCTAAGCTGCATTGTTGAAGGTGTTAAACATTAAAGGGGTTACATTTATTATTACCACTACAATCTAAGCTACATTGGGAAGGCGTTGAACATTAAAGGTTTAACATTTAATATTCCCATTAAAATATAAGCTACATTGGAGAAGGTGTTAGACATGAAAGGGGTTAGATTAACTATTCCGACTCCAATCTATAATATAAGAGGGAAAAGGTTTGACATTAAAGGGACTACATTTACTATTTGCACTGCAATGTGCACTACATTGGGACTAAGGGCCTGATTTAGAGTTCAGCGTATGGGTTACTCCACCATAAACATGAAGGATATCCCGTTCTCTATGTTAGTATTGCACCATATCCAATGGCATTTGTAATACGGTGCAGGGGATGTCTGTCACATTTGTGATGGAGAAACCTGTCTGCTGAACTCTAAATCAGGCCCTTGTTCTCAAGTTAAACTTTGCACAGGGTTGAGGCAGCAAATCTATAACACGGATCAAGCACTCTTGGTGGCCACGAAATCGAGCTTTATCTCACTCAGAGATGTTGGCACCAAAGTCGACAGCTTCAATGGAGGGCTTGACGACAACCAATCTGTCTTCAAGGGCCCCTCACCATCTGCAGTACTGGACCTCCCGACTTTGTGACCAAAAATATGCTTTTTGCTATATAAAAACCCATTTTAGGAATCAGTAACTTTTTATCAACTCCTAAAATGGCTTTTAAAATGGGTAAGGATTTGCTATTTAGAAGAGTCATGTTGTAGGCATCCCTTCTAAATAGCAATTCCTAGCCATATGCTTCAATGGTTTAGGACCGAAATAGTAATCAGAATCAATTGAAAAGTTACCAACCTCCCAAGTTTCGGTGGAAACCAATTCACAAAAGACAAGGGGTTCCTTGGAGACCACCTCCCTTCTTTGTAAATGTTAAAAAGAAGTTTGTTAGGGAGTAGGCAGTTGAGGGAAGAGGGGTTTACAGAGGTTATCCTAGTGCCCATGAAGCAAAGGGAGGTGAGAGCCATGGCTTACTTGCCTGATAACAGGTGGATTCTCTGATACACATAGGAGACAGTATGACTAATTTCAGGTGTCCGTTGGTGGCTCCTGAGAAGATCATTCTCAATGTACACCACTGTGTGGTGAATGCTGACAGCAAGGTTAGCTACCATCCTGTAGCAATGGTTACTCTGGAGTGGGGTGTGGTCACTGACACACTTAAAGTAGCTGTTTGACCTGTTGATTGCTTGGAAATGACTTTGAGGATACTATCTGAAAACAAGAAGAGCTCAAAATGTTTACGTTTTGACTTATTGAACCAGTGCTGACGACCACAAGAGCCCGTGCAGCACATCAAATGAGTCAGGGGAACCAAGAGTCTAAAAGAGTGGACCAGGTTCCTGCCAGGAAGAGAAAGGGTAAGGGTTGGGAAACTGGCCTCAGAAGTTTCCATGGTCTGCCAGGAGTCCACCCATGAGGGGAGGCGCAGAGGCTAATGGGGAAGAGGTGTCTGCCCTGGGTGCCCTGCCTAAGGTGTCCGTTTGCAGGCTGCAGAAGACCCACCTCTGGCAGAATTCTTAAAGGTACAGAAAGAATACCCCACTCTAGAAAGCCTTCAGCAACAGCCTGAGGAACAGGAAAAAAAGGAAACTACCGGATATCACCTAACTTATTGGGAGGTTGGTACCTTCTATGGTGCGCCAAAGGTTCTCGGTCCTGAGTCAGTCAGCAGACTGACTGTTTGGTTTTCCAAACCATCCATTAATGTACCAGTAATGGTAAATCTGGGAATGTGTCAAAAACCCTGGGAGTTGAGTGGAACACCCACGCAATGCAGATGGAATGACTTCCCAGGGCGAAGTTACGCAATGCAGTGATTTGTGCTGCTTTGCTTTACTTCAGATTTATGGAGCCACTCAGGGCCAGGCAAAGTAGCCTTGCATGGCTTCATGAATCTCATTTAGGACTATTGTTGCTTTTGGTGCACGAGCGATGCAACTTTGCTCGTAAATAGGCCCCTCAAGGTTTAACAAATGTCTTTTAAATGCAGACTGTACATCTGCACACCTGCATTCAGCGTTGTTCCTTGAGTTCCTTTCATTTAAATACATAATGTGCCTCTGCACACCTGTATAAAGTGTTGTCAATTTAGTAGCTTTAATTTAAATTTGGAACATACATCAGCACACCTGTATAAAGCGTTGTGCATTGAGTCGCTTGGAATTTGAATGCAGAACGCACATCTGCACACCTTTATAAAGCTTTGTGGATTGACTCCATTTAGTTCATAATAGATATCTTTCGAAAAAGAGGACTATTCCGTCTCAGATATATTTATTTCAGACATGCACTAATATTGTCAAGTTCAATGCCCACATGCATTAGACCGTTTCCCTCATTCAGCATTGGGAGTGCTGAAAGAGGGAAACTGCATAAACCATCTCAGGATGAAGACATTGTACATGAGCTCTAATTTGGCAATCCCCACACATCTGTGATAAAACCTGTGTCCCTAACAGGCACTAACTTTTCATGGTATTGAAAAGCAGCAGCTATGTTTCGTGTTTGCATTTTAATCAAGCCAGTCAAAGGTAGGGAAAAATCACAATTTCTTCAGAGTACAGGGAGATAATCCCCTGTGCATCAGAGCCATTTGTTTCTTTTCAAGAAACCAACTCCCAGTTTGAAAGATTGTTATTGAAATAAAAGAGCTTTCCTGCAAGGGTGCATGAAACACGGCACCGTCTCAGCAACACTTCAATGCCTTAATTAATCTGCACAGTGGCAGATCCACTGAAGACACAGAGGGGCATATGTACAAGGAGTTAACGCCTACGTAGCATCAATTTTGATGTTACAGCAGCTTTTTATCGCCGTATGTACAAGTTGCCGCTTACCGCAGTTAGCGGCAGTTTCCCGGAATAAACATGCGATATTCGGATCGCCAGTTCTGCTAGCGGGACGTAACGAAAATTAGATGCAAGGTAGGTGTTCCCATGCAAAAATAGCCGCTAACCCCACTTCGCAATATTTACAATGATTTACCGGTCCAGCGATACTTCTCAAAAACTGCCGCTAAGGCAAGTTAGCGGCTGGTTTTTAAGACCAAAAAAAAGCAGGTCTAAAAACAGGAGCAAAAATACCTGCATATAAGGGAGACCAACCCAGACCCTCATTTGCTCACCGAATGACGCCATGGAGGTACTACTCTTGCAGCTTAGAGCTCCAAGAAGACCACAACCACCACCACCGCCACCAGCACCACCACAGAGGCAGCGCCAAAGAAGAGAGCGGGTCTACCGCCAACGCATCACCCTGATCAACCTTACGCCAGAAGATGTGATAGCCCACTACAGGCTGAAAAGGACCTCTATCCTACGCATACTGACCCAGATAGCCCCCAGGCTAATGGCACCATTACAGCGCTGCAGGAACATCCCTCCGCAGACAAAGCTGCTTGCAGTGCTGCACATGTTGGCCTCTGGTACCTTCCAACCAACCACTGCCAGAGTGGGTGGAGTCTCACAGTCAGCCTTCTCAAGGTTCCTCCCAAATGTCTTGGATGCCATCATCAGCCTGACGCCGCAGCACCTATGCTTCCCCAACACTGCGCAAGAGCAACTTGACAACAAGCAAGGTTTCTACGAAATTGCTGGCTTTCTGCATGTGTTGGGGGCAATTGACTGCACCCATGTCCTACTTGTGCCCCCTGCAGACACTGCACACATATACAGGAACAGGAAGCACACACACTCAATGAATGTGCAGACAATTGTGGACCACCTGGGCCTTTTCATTAATGTCGTCACCAAGTTTCCTGGGAGTGTGCATGACTCCTACATCTTTCAACAATCCATCATCAACCAGCAGTTTGAAAATGGCACATATGGAAATGGACTGCTTGTTGGTAAGTACCAACTGAACACACCACACACCTCAAGTACACAAGCATGAAGGCCAAATACGTGAGAATGCACATGTAGCCAATGTAACTTGACACACCTTGGAACTGGTCCCAACAACATACACAAGCACACAATACAAAAGAACCAAGGCATATGTCAGACAGCACAACAAGGAAATAGCCCACAAAATCACACACAAACCAGTATGGCACACACGGAATATAGATTTTGCTGAACACATCAGATAACTGGTGGAAAATAATGCAGCACATGACACAGAACATATGCTTCTGCTGTGCTACATACATGTTGAGAAAAACACATGTGACATATGTAGAGGAAGATGACAGATCCCCTGCACACACATGTGATGGAGCACAATTAGCTGCCATGCAAAAACATAGTCAGCCATGCACCATGCAGCATGTGTCCCTGCATCATGGGATTACAAGTAGTGCTGCATGATGGTAGCAACAGCTGCACACAAATATTCTCAAAAATATATTAAACATCACTCTGTGTCACTGCTGAATGTAGCATGCATCGGAAGAGCATGCAAACAAACAAATCCCAATCTCAATACATGTTCTGCATGCATATGTCAATCCTGGTGAGGTGTAGCAATATGATGCTCCAAATCAGAATGTTTAATGTGTGTTGATTGGGATCTGACACACACTGAAATATCTATGGGTATTACTCAAACATGCATACATGCAGAGTCAAAGTCAACTCATGCACAAGGACATCAATGCAAATGTACTTTGGCATCACATCTCCCAGTAAGTTGTTTGCACCAGGTAGCAGTGCCACTGTCACTGAATCACTGACACACCTTGGGGGCAAGGTGTATGTAATTAGCCCACAATGAGTACAACATTTAGCTGACAAGGAATCTCTCTCACAGCTACCCTCAGCACAATCACTCCCAATGAGGTATCTGGATGATGTTCAAACATAGTAAACGTCATAAACGTACGGTGGATGTGTCAGCAGGCACATGTGCCAATGGTGCACCCCATTAAATATTTGCACAGGAGAGGATCAGTATGTGCAATGTGCCTGTAAAGAAACTGTAATCTCCTTCCTAGTGAAACATACATCCTCACAGTCACAACATGGAGGCAATACACAGGACCCAGACTATGACAGCATAGTGATGTGTAGGCTGTCAAGTATAGGCAATTCAATTTACAGTAATGCTGGTCAATTGTCTGAAGCAACACATGACAAACCCAACAGAACAAAGTTGCACAATGCACACACACCAAATTGGCATTCTGCAAACACAGCAGGCACAAATACTAATGTACAAATCTCCCCATTATCTGTTACAAGTGATCAAGGATATGCACTATCGCCATGGCTGATGACACCCATCAAAGTGACACACACACAGGCACAGAGAGAGTACAATGTTGCACTGGGACGCAGTTGCGGCTCCTGGAGGGAGTGCTGCGGGGCGGTGGGGCGGGGCGGGGGGTAGTAAACTCCGGCATACGGCTGTACGGAGTTAAGTACATAAATAAATAATAAAAAAGGTTTACATTGCGCATGCCGCATCGCCATTTGGCGTTACAGCTTTGCGCAATGTAATTAGTTTTATTTATTTATTTATGTACTTAACTCCGTTCGGCCGTATGCCGGAGTTTACTACCCCCCCGCCCCTCCCCCGCCCCGCCTCACCGCCCCGCAGCACTCCCTCCAGGAGCCGCGACTACTGGGCCGCACAAGGGCCATTGTTGAACGGACATTTGGAGTCCTGAAATCCAGGTTCCGTTGCCTTGACATATCGGGTGGCAGACTCCTGTACGGACCAGAACTAGTATGCAAGATCATCATGGCATGTTGCATTCTGCACAATATTTGTGTACGCACAAACACAATCCAGAGGATGGCCAGGACAAATTTTTTCACTTAATCACAAAAATCAAAGATCCCATCACATTGATTTTTCACTCCAAAAAAATCACAGAATGTCACTATGTCCAATAAAATATAAAAAAAAATTGTATGTTTGGTTTATATCCTCAGAAGTTCATATATCTGTCAATTCAAAGGTAAATAAAAAACTGTGACACACAGCTCTCACATATAGCAGTGGACAGAACATCAATCAAACAAAGATTGGGGATGGAACAACAGATTGGGCCTATACCCTAAGTATGTGTATGGTCCTTCAGTGAACAGAGAACAGACATACACATGAGGCAAGTGCTACAAGAAAACTAATGATCAGAGAGAAACTTTCCCAGAAACATACTAACAATGATATCATGAGTGGACAATGGTTTGGGTGAGATGAACATGACAACAAACAGCAGCACAATGACATTGTCCAAAATGTCTGTGTATGGTCAATACAAGTTTAACAACGGCAATTGCATGATGTGTGTCATTAAGTAATTTAACACAAACACACACACCAGCATCCACAGTTGAACACATAGACAAACATGCTAATTACAAAATGTGGCAATGTCACATTTTGTTGTATCACTCCAGGAATGTACAACAGACTCTCTAGAATACATAGTTGTTCAAGATGGCCAGAAAACATAAATTGAATGTGTTGCAGTCCTGTGTGGGCAACCTGTACCGCAACTCCAGTCATGTGTATGCTACCCCAAAACCTATCTCTGGACAGAACCTAGGGAAATCTACCATACACACAAGAGATTCATAACATGTGATGATGAAAAACTGACACACATGGTTGTCTCCTGGATGTCAACTTAAGAAAACAAATCACATCTGAGACATATCCCATGTAAGTCATGGTTGTACAAGCAGTGTAAACATGTTTCTGGTGATCATGCCATTGCTGTGCCTCATCTCACACAAAACCATCTCACAACCATGGACAAAGACACAAGGCCTCCAAACACAATGCACTTTAATGATCAGTGAATATACAAACGCAATACTTGCTCCAACGAGAGTACGCAAGCATGGGTACAGCTGGGCACTCTGACTATGCCGGTGGAAAACACATGTGCTGGATATGCAAATGTGCCCTCAAAGTTGCACAGTCACAGCTACCCTCACATAAAAACTGTCCCAAGGTCAGGTGCCTCACTTTCACTGGCTAATGTTCAGCACAAAAACATCATGCATGATGATGTGAAATGGGGCAGGACAAAATAGGATGTCTCCACTGTCAACCCATCGTTGCGTTGGTGTGTGCCATGCAACACAGAGTGCCCTACGTATATGATCATGTGCACCTTGATTGTTCAACCATACATGGGGCACCATTCCTGATTATCCGGTCTACAATGGGTATACATCTGGCATGCCAGAGTTGGCCAACAGCTAAGTGATGCTGATGCTGCATCAATGTCCACTGCTAGTGCACACAGACCTGTGGAAGACGCAGGCCTAGCTGTCAAAGACATTTTGCATAAACACTGCAGTACTTGTGTTTTACACTATGGGTCAAATAGAAATCATACAGTGTTGATTCAATTCCATATGGACTGTATGTGCTTACTGCCATCGTATGTCATGCTGTTGTAAGAAGTGCACTATGTAAAGTGCTGCTTTGTTGTGGCCATCCAACAATGTCCTGCCCACACTGGACACTGGCCCGACAACATTCAAACATATGGCTTTGTGTGCTTAGTTGTCCTCTACATGATTTGCACACGGCTGACACATTCTGCATTACGGTGCATAGATTTATGGCAATAACGTCAGTGTTCATAACACAAGCTCATGAAGCATACAGAGTCTGAAACATGACAAACTGTAGACACACATAAAATGCTTGGAGTGTCACCTGTCCAGGCATCACATTGGTATCAATGCAGCTTCAAGCTGTGTAGCGCTGTCACACTAAAGTGATGTGATTTAGTGCCGGACACAAACTGTGCATTATGAGATGTAAGAATGCATCTCACATATGTAGCAGAAATTACAAATAAAATGCCAAATATACACATTTTGCTCACATCATCATATTATGTAGATCACCATCGTGCACCACAGCCACCTTGATTCATGCACATGACTGACTTTGCAGATGTGCATACAAATTGTGCACATCAGCTAATCTAGGCAGATTAATACCAAGTATGAATCTGTGGTCAAGCATACACATTGTCTTAAGCATCAAAAATATGTTTTACAAGTACTGGATGCCTGATGTTCATTTACTTGTGTGTCGCAAGCTTGTCAGACAGTAGCAGACATCACAGGAATGAGTAAATTGACAGTCAAATATGTTGATACACATACTAACTATGTCAAACACAATGTCCACCACTGATGCATGCATGTATAATCACACATGAATATATGTGGATAGTCTGCAAAGTGTGATCCAAGTGCATGTAGAAAGCTATGTACAACTGTAATCTAGACATTTCAGATTGAGTGAAGTCACATACCCAACACAGATCACATCACACAAACAAATGCTGTCAGCATTCATGCAATTGCATGAAATCCTGTTCATCTGATGAACAACTTGCACTTAGCGTCCAAATATTTGCCGCTTTAACGCTCAAACGATAATTTTTTCATAACCGCCATAGAAAATGATCGCAATATACATGTAACAACACTGAATATTACTGCAAAAGCCAATTTGCGTGCATAATCTTACCGCATAGTCAAAAAACGGGCCGCAAACACACAGGAAGTGATGTCAGCATGCATCCTGTGTAATGGAGGAGTACTGTACACTTTCATTTCTCTTTTGAGCACACTGTTAGTGACTTTGGAGAGTGTTGGAGGTGTTTGGAGTTGTGTGCTGGTTTTTTGGGAGTAGAGAGTGTTGTTGTGTCCTGTGAAGTGTCCCTAGTGTCTCTGTGAAGTCTTGTGTACTTGTCCTTACCTTTTTTTTGCGTCTTGTACCAAATCTTGTCGGGTGTCTGTCCAAGGGGTAAATTAACATTATTAATAGTTTCTGTGGTATATATTTGGGCTTTTTATTACTAGTGGGTTTATGTGTGCTTTGTAAGATGTTGGGTGTGGGTAGGGAGGGCAGGATGTCAGAGGGGGCACTGGGGGGCTTCCTCTGGCTTGTAAAATTCTACCTGCCCTGATGGTTGAGAGTGGGGGAAGGATCCTGCAGCGATATTCCGTACGTGTACGGAAGGTGAGGTGGGAGCATGTACACAGTCAAATGCTGAGGATCTTTGGGGTGGACAGGACTGTACGACAATGGAAGCACCGATGGGAGGATTGCGTGGGCTGTGAGGGTGACATGTTGGACGACCTGGGAGTCATCATTGGCCTACAGGGTGGTAAGTACAACCTCAAAAATCATAAATGAACACTTTTGTAACAAAGTCAAAAATGCAGTTTGGAACACAATGTGAGAAGTGCTACAGGAGGATGTCAGTCAGTCATGTAGAATGAAGATGCCAGCTTCCACACAATCACACTTGTACCATTGTGTAAGTGAGACAGTGTTCATGATGAGGTATGACCATGTTCAGGAATGGGTACACTCCTGCACACATACAACGAAGTGCTGTGTCATTGTACAAGGTGGGCTGCGCAGTGCATCCTACTAAGATAGTGAATGAGGAGATATGTGTGTGTACCCTTAATGTGAATGAGATGGCCATGTGAGCTGCACAATGCAGGATACATGTCATAAAACACTGCCTCATGTACAAACATGTCTTGCACCACTGTGCATGGGTCTAATCACATGTTGACACTTCACAATGTATGTGAAGTATCACATCACTGCAACACTGTCTCACAATCACACATGCACTATTACGTGGATGAATTTGTGTAACGTAGGATGAAAATAGAAATATATAATTATTTTACAAAATAGGCCATCTCCGTAGTGTCAGTCTGCCACATACAAAAGGTGTGATCAGAGAACATCAATTGCCGTAACACACCCTTGTGAGATCTGCTGTGATGATATTGTCTACTGACCATGGAGATCATGATGGTGTTGGGAGAAACGTGGCCTTGGGAATGTGTCACACAAGTAGTGTGTCTAAAATAAGCAATTTTGCTAGCAGGATTGTCTTGTGTTGCCCAATTCAGCATTGGTCATGTCTTCTGGGAACAACAGGCAAAGTAGACACAAACATGTATGCAACCCGAATTGCAACAGTACAGTTACAGGGCATTATCATTGATGTTGATGAATCTGAGGATGAATCGGACACATGTGGGAATTCACCTCTGATACCAACACATGTTTCTCTTCATGTCTCACAGCTGGCCGACCACTGATCACTCAGGGGATATTGACGCCTTCATGGACCCACACGCCACTGGTGAGTTCATGCATTAAATATTGTCATTGTGAGATGTGATGAATGTTTGGGTAAAATCCTGTATATAGTAGTATGCTGTCTGGGTGTGTATCACATGTACCTTTCCTCCAGTGTGATGATGTTTTAAAAAGTGTGAAGTATGAACAAATCAGTAAGTTAATATTGAGCAATGCATATGTCTTCCAGATGTAACTTTGCACATCCCCAGTCAGTGATACCCATGCAAGAAATATCAATGGGTTATGTCACTACAGCACATGCATGTGGATTACACAGTGTACAGACAGGAGAGGAGACATGTGAGTGATGTTGGTGATGACTATGTCCAGACATGAAATGCGTGTATATCCTTGACTGAGATGACTGTCAATGATATGCAAATCAATGTTGCACCGGGTGTCATTTACAGAAACCAGTACAAAGAGTCAGTCACATCCACAATATATAAGCTTGTGTCCGTGATTACAAATGTATTGCTGCAGGATCCAGAGTCATGCCTCCTTTGTATGTGTCGACATCACTGTAATGTAAAGTTAGGTCACAACCTAGTATTTCTGCCACTAGTGCTTGTTTTTCATCTGATGTGTCATATCTTTGACATGTCGGTGCATATCACAAGCACACCATTTACTCATCAACGTTACATTGTACAATATTGTGGGAGAACCATTGCCTTAGCCTGAGTCACAATGCTGCGTTTAGCTGGCTGCCTGAGAATGAAGCACAATAGGGCTCAAAACCACCTTTTCACATCATATCTTGTGTGCCAAGGTTGGGAGATGAATACATGCACAAACACATCTTTAGAGGTCTGGACACACTCTCCAAGGCCAGCTAGAATGTGTGGGAGTGAGTAATGTGTGATACCCTTGGCATATTGTATCTGAATATGCACAGTGGTGAGATTTGTTGAATTGGTTCACAAACATGCTGTTCCAATCTGTGCTGCGTTGTGCGGTACACATGAAAACAACAGGACACCATTGATTGGTCAAGTGCATGAAGGTGCGCCTTACATCACATGAACAATCAGTGCTGAGAATGTCATCATGTGAGTTCAATATGTGCTGCATGAAGCAGCACACATTGATTTGTCTGGACAGATTGTAAGGAATGGTCATTTGCAGAGAGTGGCACTCTGTGGCCCATTCTCATCTTCCGCAGCAATGCAAAGACACTTGCAGCATTGTGCAAGTGGGCCAGAACATGCCCAAGGAAGCAGTATTTTTCAGGCAGTGCGGGGTCAGACACAGGTCTGCACAGTACTATTGTAGTTATGCGGCAGAACAGCTTTCCTGAAGTTGCAGGGCGTAGCGTTAAGCCAAGGATACCAATGGCACGCTCCCCAACCAGCTTGCAAAGATGGCCCCATGTATTTAATTGGCATGTTTTGGCTCTGCAATGGTATTATCAAGCTGTCTCCTTGGGCTCACACCCCTGGTAGACTCAGGGGCAAATGTACAAGCCCCTCTCGCCACCACAACATCACCTATTGTGAACCTTTGTCCACCCCGTTTAGTGTGAGTAGATCTGCCAAGTAAGACTTGTCAGCAATGCTAGTTGAAGACACTTCTTGTGGCATGAGACTGACTTGGACATGTTTCAGCACATGCCTATTCCCATCATTTACGTAGGGCAATGTTGGATTCTTGTAAGAATGTAGTATTTGAGCTATGAGGGCATGGCTGGTACACACATACCCAGGCATTTCACTGCCTATCGGGGACACAGACTCAACATGAACATTTATCAAGTGACCCTCTGTGTAAGTTTCGATGGATTCACTTACCATATATTTTTTGACACTTCTATACTTGGCAGGTCATAGGCAACACACATCAGTGTGTTTTTTAAATTTTGTATTTACATGTGCATTCACATTGGTAGAAGACTGGCCCAGTAATTGGTCAAACAACCCCCACATTGTAGATGTGCCCAGTGGAGGGCCTGACAGAGTCCTTTGGGGGTAACATGTCCAGAGACATGTTGAGAAAGAGGCAGAGTTCAGTCAGCAGGCTGATTGCAGTGTCATTGGGAACAATGCCAACATTGGCAGGCCTTATTGAAGACCAAGCTGAGTGTAGCAGAGTCATTCATAGGACAGTGAAAGATGGTGTTCCAAGGCATGATGGTAAGCACAGATCCAAGTAAAAACTTTCCATTTGGCCCAGATGAATGCTACCGCTGACTTCTTCGCAGAAGTGTGGATTCATCCACATCTTCCTCCTCTGATGTGTCATGTGCTTCTAGTGTGAGTGATGGTGTATTGGCTGGAGCACTGTGAGGCTGTGACACATCAGAGGGGTGAGAGGTGGCTGTGGAAGTAGCAGCAGCATTCATCTGTTCCAAATGATGAGGCATCACTGCAGTGACGATGAGCTGCAGGGCTTGGAAGACTCCAGCAATGTCTCTATGGTATGCCAAGTGTGAGGCCTGCATCCGCTCCATGTTCTCCATGATCTTTCTCATTTCACACAACTCGTTGGTGACATCGCTGGAGCCACTTTGACTGGTCAGTTGTTCTTGTCTCTGAGTCAGTACTCCAGCAATGTCAGCCATGGAATGCTGGAGAGCATGGAGCGGACTGTGGGTGCCTGTGATGGACTCTAGGTGACCCCTAATGGGACTGAGACACCCACAGACCCTATCTAGTTTGGCTGCCAGGCTATCAAACCCCACCCGCACCCGACCAGTCATCTCCTGCTGGGCCTCTACCGTACGACGTTGAAATGTTAGAAGTGGGCCCTCATGGTCCTGGGAGACAGCTTTGGTGGTAGGTGCTTGCGGTTGTGTGTTTTGGGCAGGGGTGGAGCTTCCACAATGCTGCTGGATCTCCCCGCTTCCATAGATGGGCTGCCAATGGAGTTGAGCAGCTCTTGGAGGGTGTCCTGGTCGATAGTTGAGATTTCTTCATCTTCATCATTGAAGAGGGTGACAGGCTGCTGCACAGGAGGTTATGTTTCTCCCTCTGTAATGTAAATCTCAAGTATGGTGGTAATGTACAATGCAGTACACATGGAAAGATCATAAGCGTTAGGAAAATTAGATTTCATATATATTTGCAAGTTAGGGATCATGGCTTTCTGGGCATACATTTTTTACTAGCCTCCTATTGTCTTCACCCTTGTGAGTATAGGGCATCATGTTTTTATATGGGTGTTGCAGTGTGGACACACAACACGACACCCATTACCCTCACCTCTCCCACCACGTAAAGTGTGTATGTGTGCCTTGGTTATATGGCAGTGATTTACAGTGGCTTGTAAGTGATGGTAAGCTAATATCACCACCCCAACATCACAGCAAGTGATTTTGTCATGGGGATGGGTGCTTAGAAATATGCACCGCTGATGGACACGTGGATGATACATGCAATTCTGCTCAGGCTGATTGGATGCCTTTGTTTGTGCAAGGATGTTTGCACACATGACTGCCTATGCATTTATTCACTGCTACTGTTGACTTTCCCCCAAGGACTGGTTACCATGCATGTCAATGTCTAATGGACATCTCACACCAGGACTGTGATTTCTGTACAATACTGTTTACTACATGACACCTGTAGATAGTTTGATGTGGATGACTGCATTTTGATGTATCATGTGAAGGTGACATATAGCAAGTTGACATGCATATGTGCAACATTGTGAATCTTGCTCTGTGTCATACTTCACTTGACATGCACCTTGAGAGGGACTGTATGGGTCAGTGAGCATGGCACACACACAAAACATGTTTTATTTGTAATGAGACACATTCCTGATGTGCATAGTCTTTACACTGTTCTTTGGCTTGCATTTCCCTTCTGCTCATAGTTGTACATCACATTGGCCCTCCATTTTGTTGAATTTGGACAATATGGTCTATGCACCTTTAAGCCACAAGGGTGCATATTTGCAGTGCATGGGGGATGCATGTGTTTAAGCTATAGAGACTCACAACATGATTTGTCTCTTTGGGAACACAGGGCTGCATCTAATGAAGGAGCAAAGGGGCATATTGCCTGGAGAGTTTGCAGAGTGTGGCATTGGCCTCCTAGCCACAACACCACGCTCAGCCAAATTGTCAACACAGGGCTGCATATAATTTACAACAATGAGATGCAGCCCTGTGTTGACAATTTGGCTGAGCGTGGTGTAGTGAATAGGAGAACAATGGCACACTCTGCAAACTCTCCTGGCAATTTGGCCCTTTGCGTGTTCATATTGGCCTTATTTTTAGACTGAAGCATATGATTTTGTTTCTATCTTAGAATAATTTTAAAGGCAGATTTTCCTGGTCAGTGACCCCACCATTATGTGTCTTTATATGTATTCAACAACTACGGTGACAGGCCTCTATACCTCCAGGGACCAATGTATGTGTAAATCGATTTGCAGATGTTCTTGGGGCACACTGAAGGATATTTAGTTGGACATAAGTGACATTAGTGCCCCCCCCCTCCCCCCTGTCCCTTGTTGTTACTCACCCTGTTGTTGATGTAGCTGGTCATGTTCAGCACTATCCTGTCCCTGGACTCCAACCACCGACTCCTCGCAGATGACGGCAGACACCTGTTCCTCCAAGGCATTCAGCTCCTCCTGTGGCACTGGACTCCCACCTCCGGTCTGCAGTGCTGCCTGGCGATTGTTGGCCAGTTTCTGCTTGGTCTTGCGCTTAGCATCATGCATCGCTTCTTTCAGTCAGTCACTGTTCTCTTGACGTCAGCTACAGCATTCACCTTGGCTACAATGGATTGCCATATTGCATTCATTTTTGGTCCCCAATGACCCCGTGGAGCTGACAAACAGTTGGTGCTGTTTGTCTGTCTCCTCCACAATCAGGATCTCATTTTCCTGGTAGCTGAACCTGGTTTTCCTCTTCCTCTTCACCTGGGTCTCTGGCTAGTCCTCCTGGCTGTTTGAGGGGTTTGGGGGTTGTTCTCTCCTGCATTACTGGGTCCAGCTTCCTCCATGGTTCTTCTCCTTTTTTTGGGGGGGGTTTTGTGAACTTCGCGGGCGATTTATAGTTAATTTTCTCCCGAAACGTGAAAAAAGTGGTGTCACGCTCATTAGCGTGCGTTTTCTGATCGCTGACTGGCCGGTTGTCACTTTTTTCACATTGGCTTTAAGATTTTTATCGCCATGACACAGGTGTTAACGTGGACAAGTCCCGCCGCGATGAGAAACTATCACCATGTAGCGATGTATTGTACATACGTCGGTACCATGGCGATAGTTTTTGGCGGGACGTGGCGATAAGAAAATTGCTGCTAACTAACGTTAGTGTTAGTTAGCTGCAGTTCATGTACATATCCCCTAGAGTTTCCCACCAGCTTGGGAGGATGTCTAAATATTGTGGGTGACCCTCCACCGAGGTAGTTAGGCCATGCACTCCTCTGACTGGTTTAGGTGGCCTCAATAGATTTTTTCCACCTTACCTGTTGTGTTAATCGAGAGCAATTTTCTCATTGACTGATGTGACACTAAGAAGGATCATCCCACCTTTAAGACCACATACAGTTCATACACAACAGGTGTGCCATTGAATGCATGGAAGTGGTTTAAAAGTGCAGGAGCTGTAATGACTGCTGGGATAGGATATAGCTAAATCTGTGGCCACAACTATATTTTTCTCAGTTTATTGCAGTTGTAGCGTTTAAAGTCACTTTTGTGTATTTTTTCAGTCCTCCAACCAGTAAGCTCTTCCTTACAGATGAATGAGTCTGTACTAAACTGCTTATGCAAAGAGTGTCTTAGTCTCAGGCAGTCTTCAAAAGTAGCAACCCATCAAATTATACATGGAAGTCAGGACGATTAATATGCTGCTTTGATTTTTTTTATTTTGTTTAAATGCCTGTAAAGTACATTGTTTCCCATACTGCTGAAGAAGGCAGTTCATTTAATCATTCAAATGCTAAGTGGTCACATTGGTACATTTTATGCCTCTTTCTTTAGCTGCGAATTCAAAGGGTGTGTAAGAAGCTATGCAGTCTTTGAGATACCAAAACTTTGTTTAAATATGTCTTTTCGTCATAAACTTCAGAAAATATTGCCTCTATCCAAGGCTAGGTTCTGCATTTTCATTTTCTCGGATGCTGTGCCGCTGCATTGTAATGTGATATCAAAAGGCTGCAGAATAGTATAAAAACCTTCTATCCACGGGAACTCAAAAAACTCAATCTGCCAGGATTTGTGAAGTTTACTGTGGCAGGAATTTAATCTAAATGATTTGCAACAGAGAGCAGTATCAAGTTTTTGAGGCTGCAGAAGAAGATAAAGCTTGTACATACATTTATTCTTTTGAAGATGAGAAAAAAGGGAAATGAAACATGATTGACCCATGAACAAATAACCTTTGACAGCATTTTCATAAAATTAGCCCAAGGCCACTGGTAAATCTTCAAAACAAAACATTGATGTAAAATAAACACAGACTTGCCATGAATGCAAATTGTTCTGCAGCAGGTCCTAGACTACAATGAATTATTTTGTAAGGGCTCACTGCAGGCCTTGTTCTATTGATGCTATTACCATAATGATATTTTGACTGGTTCCATTTTCAGATCTTTCTGTGAAAACATAAACCTAATATTTAAATACAGACCATTCACAGTTTGTTCAGTGTAAACGTCACGTTCCTGTGCTGCTTGCCAGCAGTAAAAAGTTTAAAAGAAGGGTCACTTCGGGTCGGGAACTAAAATGGGCTTCAACTCCCTACTGCAATTTGTGGCATAGAATGACTTTTGAAGAGTAAGAAGAGAGGAAATATAATAAATGCGATTATAACGATGATTTTATAGGGCCAACAGCCAAGAAATATTCAGAGACCTCTGTTATGAAAATTTTGATTCAACCTTGTCATCCCTTTGAAAACCGCTACCTGATAGCCCAGATACCAAAACTAAACACAGTGGACTTCATTCACAAAGGTAAACATACGCTTTTTTTTAGTTTACAATTTTTTGGGTATTCACAAACTACGGGGCATATTATCAACGGCCAGCGATAATTATCGCTGGCCGTGCTTAGCGATAGATTTCTTATCGCTGGCTATCTCCGGAAATTATCGCCCTGGTAGCGCGTTATTAACAACACGCTTCTCCAGGGCGATAAAAATTCCAGAGATAGCGAGGTTATCGTCGTTTTGCAGGGAACATCGCTGGTTTTCCAGCGATGTTCCCTGCAAAATGGCAATAACCTTGCTGATACGACCCTGTGGTCGTATCAGCACAATCCACCCCCTATGTTAGGGATGGCTAAGTCGGGATAATAGCAGACGTTAGATTTTGGCGAAAACTGCAGTTTTCGCCAAAATCTAACGTCTGCTATCATCCTGTGGGCTGCCTTGTAAATATCGCGATGTGCACATCGGCGATATTTACAACGTAGCCCATCTGGGGTACGCCCAGTAACGCCCACCTTGCATCTCATTAGAGATGCAGGATGGGCATTGGGGGAAAGGGCGATAGTGCAGGGATTCACGCGATAGCGTGACCTTGCTGATTAGGCAATAGAATTATCGCCGCTTTCCGTCCGAAAACGGACGCTAAAGCGGCGATAATTGACTATCGCCTGGTTGTTAATATGCCCCTACGATTTTAGTTTTACTAAGAGTAATTTTACGATTGTGGAGACTCATAAAAATGCCATGACACAGTGATAGGTTATATTGGGTCTTTGTATAATAAGAGAGGGTCATTGCATTTAGTAACCTCTGCTGGGGGTGTTCCTGAAAAAAGCATGGTAGCCCTTACTAACCCCAGTATCATGCTTCATCATCAGGCCTGTCACCTTTATTTTAAAATGGTAGCACAGTGAGCTCTTAGTCGGGTTCAAGAATTTGTATGTCTCCCTATCACTTATGTTAGAGACATATTCAACCTAAAAATGTATGACCGATGGTGTTTGGTGCAAATCCTATATTCATTCACCTCGCTGCTGCATGAGTAAAAAAAAGTGCATTGAAGGGTCTATACAATGCAAATCCTTAGTCTAGAGTCCATGGGGCATATTCTCAAAGACTCATCGCCGATTTATCAGCACTTTAGCGCCACAAAAGTGGCGATCGCTTTATCGCCCAATTCCCAAGCTGGTGCAAACTGCCAATATCGCCAGTTTTCCAGCGATAGCTTCCGCAAAAAACATTGCCACGGATGAGAGAGACAACTAACGCTAATGATATGCAGAGTAGGCGTTCCCGTGCAAAAACACACGAAAACACCACTTCGCGATATTCTCAACGACCAGCCAGATCTGCGATGTGATCCAAAAACAGGCAACAAGGCGCGTTAGCAGCAGGGATTTAACACCTGCCTTTTACTGGTGTTAAGCAGGATGACAACCTGCAGTATGAAAGGGAGCCCAGCCCAGAGCCACATCTGAAGTCCAACACATGTCATGGAGCTACTGATCATGCAGCTCGGAGACCCAAGAGGGCCACAACACCAACCGCCACCACCCCCAGGCCCCCCCCGGACTACCCCCCCAGACTACCACAGAGGCAGCGCAGAACAAGACAGCGGCCCTTCCGAAAATGCACCAGCCTCACAGACTTAATGCCAGAGGATGTCATTGCCCACTACAGGCTCAAAAGGACAACCATCCTCCGCATCCTGACCCACATTGCCCACAGGCTGATGGTACCAACACAGCGGACAACCAACTTCCCTCCGCAGACAAAGCTGCTGGCTGTGCTGCACCTGTTGGCCTCTGGTACCTTCCAACCAACAACTGCCAGAGTCGGAGGAGTCTCACAGCCAGCCCTATCAAAGTTCCTCACGCCTGTCTTAGATGCCATCATCTGCTTGGTACCCCAGCACCTTCACTTCCCCCACACTGCGCAGGAACAGCTGGAGACCAAGCAAGGCTTCTACGCCATAGCTGGCTTCCCGCACGTGTTAGGGGCAATTGACTGCACACATGACCTACTTGTGCCCCCTGCCGACACTGCACACAATTACCGCAACAGAAAGCACACGCATTCCATCAGTGTGCAGGCAATAGTGGACCACCGGGGACTCCCCACCAACGTCGTCGCCAACTACCCAGGCAGTGTGCATGATTCCTACATCTTCCGACAGTCCATCATCAACCAGCGCTTCCAGGATGGCACCTATGGAAATGCACTGCTCGTTGGAAAGTACCAAATGAACACACCACACACCTCAATTCCACAATCATGCAACTCACAACTGTGGGAATGCACATGTTACAAAATCACATACAACATGTCAAACAACATGCCCACCTACCAGACACGACAACACAAGTAACTGTGGTAACCGTGGCCAGCCATGTAGACAAACCATCCACGTCATGGCACCTCTGCCACACAATTGCAGAATGTGGAGAGAGGTGGGAACCAAGTCTGTGAGAAGGAGGCAAGTGACCCATGAATAAGAATGTACACAATGCCAAGGGTGGCGGTGATGTGCTGGACAGACTTCCGTATGCAGAGCACAGACACGTCCATGTGGACATATACTGCTGGTGTTTGTAGTGTTGTGGACAGTGGACGCAACCATGTCTCCTCAGGCAGTGGGGAAGACCTTGGACATGTAGCTATGTCATCCCCCCCTGTAACCATAAGTGGAGTGGGCTGGGCCGGCGTATGCCAGTCCAGCGTAGGAGTGGGAATAAATAGCCCGGGGCTCTGGGCGTGGTTCACTTCTGGGATGGCCACCAAAGTAAATACCGCGTGTGTCTCTGTGTCCGCCATATCCTGACCATAGGCCTACACACACGTGGCCGACCACCTTCAACAGCCAATATCACAGTGTCGTTGTCAGGCTTGTGGACATGCGCAGACAGTCATGACAATGGTGTGTCTTAGGAGTGCAAGTGATGCAACCTCGCAGCGCACACAAGTAAATAGGCTCGGGGGGAGTGAGGAGCAACTGTGAGGCAACGTAATACACATGGATGCCGCTCATTTGCCACAAGCAATACATGTCAAACATGAATCCCAAAGTCGCACACATCACACACCACTAAACTAATAAGCCTGCCAACACAGAATGCAGAACCACCGATTGACACATATCTCTCTCCCCTGTCACAGGTGATCAAGGATATGCACCCTGCCCGTGGATGATGACACCCCTCCGAGACACGAACACCTAGGCCCAGAGGCAGTACAATGCGGCCCACAAACGCACCAGGGGCATTGTGGAGCACTCATTTGGCGTGTTAAAGTCACACTTCAGGTGCCTGGACATCAGAGGTGGAAGACTCCTGTACAGCCCGGAAATAGTGTGCAAGATGATCATTGCATGTTGTGTGTTGCACAACATATGTGTACGCACCAATGCCCCATGGATCCAAGTGCCATATGCACCGGACGATGATGATGAAGATGAGGCAGGTGGACCACACCCCAGTGCAGCTGCAGCAGGATTAGCCCGAAGGAACACAATCATTAACAATTTCTTCACCTGAGCACGTCACATTGTGACTGTCCTTAGCAATCATGGGACAGGACAAAATGACCACAGGCACAGCATGTGCAAATACATTCATTCCAACACACATTCCCTGTGTGCATGTCACTCCTCTGCATAAGCACATCACTCTGACAAGTGTAAGTGCAACATTTAGTGCTAACAATCTCACAAATGGGAATTAGATGGTGGGTGTGTCACCTCTGTACAGAGAGCCTGTTTAGGGTGTCACGTATTCAAAATGCCATTTCAGGGTGTCAAAGATAGTACGTAATCCCACTCAGCAGCGTATCACATGTGTCCAAATTCATGACATAAAGGCTGTCATTTGTGACCAAGAAAAGACAACAGGGCGTCTTTTGGGGTCAAATATGTACCACCATGATGCAGAGAGTTGCACCCTGTGACTCAAGTCCCACAACATTAGCAACATGGACGTGAGGGGGAATCACTGCCCCTACATTCATCCATACTTTCATACTTGATTGAACATAGACATGACACATCTGTGTGAATTAGAATGTTTTATTCACATTCGGTGGAGTGTTGAAGCTGGAGCAGTACAGGGCCATGCAAACCCCACTTTACATTGTTGCCCCGTGGAGGGCCAGCCAGAGTCTTTTAGGGATTGACAAATTCATCGGTAGAGGAAGAGTTCAGTCCGCAGTCTGATTGCTGTGTCATTGGTAACCAAACAGAATATGGCAGTCCATGTCGAGGTCCAAGGTGAGTGTCGCAGAGTGTATCGGGGGACAGTGGAAGGTGATGATGCAGAGGGCAGAACCAAGCAGAAACAAGCCATATGGCGGAGATGAATGCTACCGCTTCCTTCTTACCACTAAGGCAGTATCATCCGCATCTTCGTCCTCTGATGTCTCATGAGCCTCACATGTGGGTGGTGGGGTTTTGTCTGCAGCACTGTGTGGCACTGACACATCAGGGGCCGGAGGTGGATTGTCTGCCGCACTGTGAGGCACTGACACTTCAGGGGGCGGAGATGTGGATGGAGTAGTAGCAGCAGCATTCATCCGCGCCAGGCCTTGTGGCAGCAATGCCATGATGAGGGTCTGCAGGGCATGGAATAACCCAGCTACATCTCGATGGTGTGCAGCCATGGCAGCCATTCTTTCCGCCTGCATCCGCTCCATGTTCTCCATGATCCTCTGCATGTTTCCCAACTCCCGGCTGACATCGCTGGAGCCGCTCTGACTAGACAGTTGTTCTTGTCTCAGAGTCAGGACTCCAGCGATGTCAGCCATGGATCGTTGGAGAGCATGGATCAGACTGTGGGTGTCTGTTAGGGACTGTAAGTGGTCCCTGATGGGACTTAGACACCCACGTATGGCATCTAGTTTGGCTGCCATGATGTCGAACCCCACCCGCACCTGATCAGCCATCTTCTCTTGGCACCCTAACACACGGCGTTGGAAGGCCATGTGTTGTTCGTGGGGGTCCTGGGAGACAGCTGTGGTGGTGGGTGCTTCATGCTGTGTGGTCTGTGCAGGGGGTGAGGTCTCCTCGATGCAGCTGGGCTGCCCTGCTCCTGGAGGTGAGGTGCTGAAGCTGTCCATGAGCTCTTGGAGGGCGTTGGTGTCGATGTTGGGGAGGTCCTCTTCATCATCAGCGCTGAGTTGTTGGGTCTGCTCTGCAGGAGGTGTTGATTCTGTTATGTTATGTTATGTTAACTGATTTTTGTATAGCGCTAATCACCGGCAGGTCTCTAAGCGCTTTTGAGAGAGATGCCAGATGTCACAGACGGGTGCATGGCCGCACAGTGAGGTAGGTTAAACAGTGTCCAGGGCCTCCCTGAACAGGAACATTTTGAGCTGTTTCCTGAAGGGGAGGAGTGCCGGTTCCTTGCGCAGGTAATCGGGCAATTGGTTCCATAGTTGTGGAAGCAAAACGGAAAAGGCTCTGCCCTCTTTAGATGCTGTATTGCATCCTGGGGTGACCAGGCCTCAGAAGACCTCAAGGTGCGGCCCGGGACATAGTTCTTCAGGCGTTCCTTAATGTAGGCAGGGGCTTTGCCGTAGATTCTTTTATGGGCAATGCAGAGACCCTTAAATTTTGCTCTTTGCTTGATGGGAAGCCAGTGCAATTTGCACAGCAAAGGGGAGTCATGGGACCGTCTTGGCAGCCTAAAGATCAACCTGGCTGCGTCGTTCAGTACCACCTGTAGTTTATTAGTAAGTTTTTGAGGGAGGCCGATGTATAAGGCATTGCCATAGTCTAGTCTGGAGACAATTGTGGCCGATACAATCATTTGTAGAGAGGCAGTTGAAAGGAGGGGGACAAGTTTCCGTAGCTGTCTCATGAGCCCTATGCAGGTTCCGACCACTGTGGTGACTTGATTGGCCATGGAGAGCTCGGAGTCAATCTTTATGCCTCCCTCTGCAATGTGAAGGGGAGATGCAGTTTAACATTGTGTTCACATGTATGTTGACGCATTGTACTAGTTTACATACAGACTGCATGACAATGTACATTGTGACTGTTTGGGAGGAGCTGCCTTATTGATGCGGGACAGTGGACATTTCGAAAACATCACGGATGTGTGTTTGTACTTGTACATTATCATCTCACATTTCTCTGCTATGCCTAATGTGATTGGCCAGTTTCTACACACAAGCGGCACCAGTTGTGTCCTCTGTTCTGTTGTGAACGTGTTGCAGTTTGTACCACATTGTTGTCAATGTTGATGTGCTCTGAATGTTATGTGTGTGTGCTGCATTTTGGGAGAGTCGCCCCTGCAGCTCTGATTTTGTTGCCCCTTATCCCTTTCAGGAGGTGTGCCTTTGGCTTCTGTGCTTATACAGTGCTGAGATGTTGCATACTTGGGTAAATTGGGCTCTTGGTGGGAGTTGGGACTCTGGGGCATGGTTTGTCCGCAGATGTGTTGTTGACGTCAGGGGTTGTATGTGCACCTGGATGTGTCAGAGTGTGACCTGCTCCTTTACGGATGTGGTCCACACTCAGCCACCTCAGTGTCGTGGCGTGCAACATGTCATGATATATTGATTGCAGCCATGCTATTCGTCATGCAGTGTCACTTGCATTATCAGTGTGGCTCACAGACACGCCGCTTTGCTGGGGTTGGCACATGTGCATGGGTTGGTTGTGAGATTGGTGATGTGTGGGAAGGGCCCCCTCTGGGCACATAGTCGACGGGGGCCTACTTGCTGTTTCAAGGTGTGCTGCAGTGTGCCAAGGGGATCAGGGACATGATCCAGAGTCATTGTGGGTGTGCACTGTGCTATACTTAATTGTGCATGTGTGCCATTGTGCCCATCTCCCACTGTCCCCCCAGTGCCTGGTCGTTACTCACCCTGCTGCTGTTGTGTCAGGTCATGTTGAGCAGTGTCCGGTCCCCCAACTCCTGCCACCGTCTCCACACTGATGACTGTGGACACCATTTCCTCCATCTCATCCAGCTCCTCCTGTGGCGCTGGACTTCCACCTCCAGTCTGCATTGCTGCCTTCTGGTTGTTGCCAAGTTTCTGCTTGGTTTTGCGCTTCACATCATTCCAGTGCCTCTTGACCTCTTCCATTGTCCTCCTCAGCACTCCGATTGCATTCACCTTGTCCACGATGGACTGCCATATTCCATTTTTTGTTGCCAATGACACAGTGGAGGTGACGAACAGTTGTTGATGGTGTTCTATCACCTCCGTTATCAGGATCCTGTTTTCCTACGGACTGAACTGCTTTTTCCTCTTCTTCTTCCCCTTGCCCTTCCCTGACCCCGAGGTCCCAGGCTGGTCCTCCGTGGGGCTTGTGGGGTTCTGGTTGTCCTCTGTACTTGCTCCAGCTACCTCCATTGTGCTTCGCAGTTGTTTTGGTTTTGTTTGTGGGTTTTTTTTCTGCTTTTATAGTGATTTTTCCCGCCTGACGTGTGTGAATTGCAGGCCTGGCGCAGCTTATCGCTGATTTTTTTATCGCGGTTGGGCTCATCGCCACTTTTTTCACGTTCGGCTTTAGATTTTTATCGCCGTCCCGGTAATTTTATCTCAGACATTTGACGCGTTATCGGGAAACTATCACATGTTACTGCCGTGTTGAGAATAAGACGTTAACACAGAGTTATTTTCCCACGCTAGATGGCGATATGAAAAATTGCGTTAACCTATTTTGGCGATGATTATCGCACGTTCTTGAGAATGTCCCCCCATGTGTTTCTGCGTCAAGTTTATTGGCCTATCCAGGTACTGGCATTAATCGGGACAATTCTACCCCCTACAGATTCAGGACATTTTCATTACATAGACATGAGAAAATGTGGTTATTTTAGCCAAAGTTTTATGTTTGCAGGGAATTATGGCTAAGGAAAAGCAGTGGGATCCACAATCTCAAGTTGGTTGATTTTACTGGGTACCGACTGAGCCTGGGTCCAAAAATGGCATCTACCCAGATCCCAAAAAATAGAATTCACAATCCTTTGATGGCTTGTTTTTACGTGTGTCTAGGCCTTTGCAGCCCAGCATGAACAATCAAAAGAGAGTTGTAGAAATGCTCAGTACTGGTAAGTGTTACCCAACTCAACCAGCTGTTTGTTATCAGTTAAAAAACCGGAGTACCTTCTGAGAGTCTGCCCTCCTTTTGGGGCTCCGGAGCGCAGAAAGGTATAATTGGGGACCAAACACTTGATGGAAGGCACTGGGCCGGGGATTATACTTCCCCAGCCGAATTGTCTCAATCCTGATGCCTGTTCTCTGTTCAATCTCACATTTAACTTCATACAGTTGTTTAGTTGTTTTCTTCTAAATCATGCACTCTGACTAGCCTTATTTCTGACCATTCTCTTTTTAATTCAATTTGTGCACTATATAGGCTCCTGAGGCATAGCTAATGTTATTTGATAATTGAGTTGTTGGATAGTTCTTAGATAGCAAATGAAAAGATACAAAATCCACTGCTCATACATAATGATGTTCTCCAAATGAGAGGAACTAGGAGCTTTTTAAGCAGGTCCTGCACACGTACTCCCAACCGAGGACTAAGTATAATCAATGGGTGTTCAGTTCCTAAATGTAAGTGGGAGTGTTCAGGTCTGTGATAAAGTGGCCTCATACACCCCGAAGGATGTCATGCTTCATCATATGGGCTTGCTCTTCGTCAGGCCAGCGCAGCAATGACCGACGGGCACCCGCGAAGGGGCTCTTTGGTGGAGATCTTTTTTTGATGAAGCAGTTTGGTGCATGTGGGTGTGTGGATTAGTAGTGTAGTGAGTGCAATGTAGTATTAAAATAGGTTTAGGGAGACCCTATTGCCTAAATATTATTCCTAGGGCTCACTAACATAACTAAAAACAAAGTCGCCCTAGCCAGGTGCAATGATCCTAAAGGGCATGTGTGGTGTATAAGGTCGACATGTTTCTTGCCTAAGGTAGCCCCTAACGGGTCTGGTGGCAATTCATCAGAACCAGTGGTTTAAAAGACTTTATCCTAAGTCTTACACTACTGCAATGCTGGTGCTCAGAGTACAAGGAATGCAATAGTTACCAGCTTTGCGTGTGAATATCAGGTCAGATTTATAAAATTTAGGCAATAGGGTCTCCCTAAACCTATTTTAATACCACATTGCACTCACTACACTACTTAACCCACACACCCACATGCACCAAACGGCTTCCTCAAAAAAAGATATCTGACAAAGAGCCCCTTTGCTGGTGCCCGTCAGGCATTGCAGCGCCGGTCCGACGAGGAGCAAGCCCATATGATGAAGCATGACATCCTTCGGGGTGTGTGAGGGCACTTTATCACAGACCTGAACACTCCCACTTACACGTAGGAACTGCACACCCATTGATTATACCATACAAAATGATGGCCAGATGTCTACTTCATATCAATCCTCCTTGTCCCTCCAAATGTCTTCTCCTAAAATCATGATTATACCATCTTTATCTTCTTTTAGAATTCTACAAAGTTGTAAACAGCTTACCCCTACACTGATGTCTTTTATAATTGTTTGATATGTATATATTAAACAATATGTTAGAACAGTGGTTCTTAACCTTTTGACTTCTGTGGACCCCCACTGGATCACTACTGGAGACCGGGAACCTGGCCTTAACAATTTCTATAGTTTGTACCTCAAAGCAACACACAGAAATACAGAACTAGTACATATCAAACAAATACACAATTATATTTTATTTAATTCACTCTAAGAAAATATACAAAATGTGGTTTTATTTTGAAAAGACAAAGCAATATGCTACACTCTAGCATATCACAGTATGGGTTTTGCTCATAATACATCTCTTTATTTTGGCACATATCAGTGCTTCAAATAAGGCCACCTAGCATTCATACTGCATTTTATTTGCACCAATGAATCAAACTAAAGATACCATTTTATTTTTTAGCCTCTATTTTAAATCCCTTCATAATTTCAGACTCTCTAAATATTCTCAGTTTTGCATTGGGGGGCGTGGCTAGGCAAGATGTCTGCCTAGACGAGCTTCCCCAGAGCTTCCGCCGACCAAATCTGAATCCTGAATTATCCTGTACCATCGGCAGCAATTCAAGCCGACACAAAGTTGAGCACTGTCCCCGTTGTCCCACTCTTGTTAAGCCTGAACTAAAGATGATGGAAGCGGAGGTGAAGGCAGGAGACAGGTCACACCTGAGGCTGGAGGCCTGCTGGCGAGGGGACTGAGACCGTGCCCACCCACTTCAGGCACTGCTGTCCTTAGACTCACTGAAGGAACCAGTGCCAGACATGGACCTATGGCTGGGGGTGGTGCAATTCAAGGCCCCGAGCAATAGACTGAGGCAGATGCGGTTAGTGGCAGCGGGCCACGCACTGGAGAGTTGGAGGGCCAGTGAGGCAGGCGCACATTACAGGGGGGTTGCTCCCCTGAGAGGAGACAACCCTGGGCTAGGTCCAGTCTGGAACCTGAGGCGGCTAGCTGAAGGAGGAGTGTGAAGGGCCCTGTAGTAAGGGTCAGCTGCAGCTGGGAGGCTGCTCCTGCGTCCGATGCTGAGGGATCCCACAGGCGCACCCATGGGGCGTTGCCTAACATCTCAGGCCTGAGCGACCCCTGAGTTTTCGGGCACCCTGGTAACAGGAGGTGAGACGGGGGCTTGGGGATTGGATACAAGGAGGCAGGGTGCAGCTGAAATGAGTGTGGTGAACTAGGGCTACAGAGAAAAGAGATTGGGGCCGTAATCGACGCCTACACACACACATGATCAACAGACCTGGTCTTGAGAGCTAGGAGGCGGGCCCTCAGCATCGGCCCAGATTAAGACGGCATGCCCCTGGCACGGCAGATGTACTGGACAGAGGCCAGTTGGTGATCAGGACGTTCTCAGAGTGATACAGCGCAGTTACGGCAGAGCATAAATGCCCCAATAAGAGTGTCAGACTGTGGACGGATTCCCGGTATATCAGAGCCATAATCGAGGCTTGCACTCACCGCTCTACAAACCTGAAACTCCTCCTTGGTGGTGACCTGCAGTGCTGTCCCAGAGTGGACGGGGGCGCCTAGCACGAGGCTCCGGGCCTTGGCCCAGCTGCATTACATTTACCCTGGACGCAGCGGCAACCGGCAACGAGCGCCTTGATGTGTGTGGGCCAGCAGTGGAGCCCACAAGTTGGGTGTTCATTAATCTCTAGTTTTGAAAGGAAGATCTCAGCCTACGTTGCAGGTGACAGGCCCTAAATAGCCATGGCCAAAGACAAAAGACTTAAATCTGTGCAGGCAAATAAAATAGACAATTATGCATTGCCACTGCAATCAGATGGAGCAACAGGGGGCCCGCGCTGCTGGCCCCGGCATGGGAGCAGGGAACCACAACTATGGCAGAGATACTAGCCAAGATCAAGGGATCCAGAGAGCTCACCCTTGCCAAAGTAGACACTGTGGGGTTGGAAATTGGACTGCTCTGCGCTGATGTGCGCAAGATTTCCAACAGGGTTACAGACACTGAAAAGGAGGTATTAGCCCTGCAATCAGAGGTGGCTACCCTGCAAAAAACAGTAGCTGAACTGCAGACACAAACTATGCGCCAGTAAGAACGGGTCGAGGGCACCTAAGGGCACTCCAGGAGGAATAACATCCGCCTTGTGGGATTTCCGGAGAAAGGGTCAGTCCGTGGAACTCTTCCTGGAGGACTGGATTGTGAACACACTGCGTCCCAAAAGACTTTCAAAATTCTTCACAATTGAGTGGGCGCACAGGGTGCTGCCCCCCCGCCCCAGCCTGGGGCGCCGCCTCGTGCAATCATAGCCCGATTATTATATTTTAGGGACGGGACACGATCCTGCAACACGCCAGGGCACATGGCGCGCCTAAGTTTAATGGTCAAGTCATCATGATCTTCCCGGACTATACCGCAAAGTGCAAGATCTACAGAAATAATTCTGGGCATCGAAAAAATGGCTGAGAGATAATGACATGCGTTACAGCCTCATGTATCCAGCGAAACTCAGAATCCAACGCAATGGGAAGGCATACTTTTCTCGAGCCCTGTGGAGGCCAATGACTGGCTGGATACCCTGGGGTTCTGTCGGCCACAGAATTCTGAGGACCGCCCATGGAAAAGACTTGGGACCCCAGGACGGGGGTCATGGGTGCGGCGGTACTTAGCGGACTCGCTGACGGACTCGAGTCGCGACTGGACTGGAAGTGAAGTGAAGTGTAAATGATTTATAAAGTGCAATCTCCTGCGTGAGGGCGTGTTGGCACTGTAGAAACGGCTCTAGCTGCAGAACTAAGGTTCCTGCAGATACTCTGATATCTCCTAGTGCTGAGATAAGAGCCAGGTTTTCAAGGCCTTTCTAAAGGCAAGTAGTGAAGGTGCAGCTTATAGTTCCAATGGTAGGCTATTCCAAAGCACAGCTGTGGTCCCGAAGAGGCTCTTCGCATCCCAGGTTGTCCTCCTGAGAAGGGGGACTACAAGGTTCATAGCTGAACCTGAGCGAAGCGTCCTCCCTGGGGTGTACCAGTTGAGCTTATCCTTGAACCGGGCCTGCCCCAGTCCCGGTAATGATTTGTAGGCCAGGCAAAGAGCCTTGAACCTACCACGTTGTTTGACTGGGAGTCAGTGAAGTTTCCTGATGGCTCCTCTAGCTAATTCATATTTTGGGATTTTAAAGAGAAATCGTGCAGCTGCATTCTGCAGAGTCTGAAGTTTATTCAGAGAGCCTGAAGCAAGATTGAAATATAAGCTATTACAGTACTCAGTCCTCGAGAGTACCAGAGCGTTGATTACTGTCTTTAAAAGCTCTGGTGGCACACAATTTTCAATCTTTTTTAGAAGCCTCAAGGAACAAAACGAGGAAGATGAGATTTTATTCACTTGGTCTTTAAGCTTCAGCTCTTTATCTAGCCCAGAATTTTTACTTTATTTACTGGTTCAGGGAGGAGGCCTAACTCAGGAGGCCACCAATCTGGCATCCAGAATGAGGGGTTATTGCCAAAGATGATGACTTCAGTTTTAGCAGTGTTCAGTTTAAGACAATTGTTGTCCATCCAATTGCTTACAATGCTCATGCAGGTTCTAAATGCAGAGCCTGAGTTGTGCTAGTGACAACACAATTTGAGTGTCATCTGCGTATGATGCTAAGGAGAAGCCAGATTTTTTGATAAGTGGAGCCAGTGGCGTGACATAAAGATTGAACAACTTTGGGCTCAGTGCCGAGCCCTGAGGGACTCCACAGGGCAGAGAGAAAGGCCTGGGTAGAAATTTGCCCAGCGCCATGCTTTGTTGTCTGTTGACTATAGAGGATTGAGAGACCTAGTGCTGTATCCACTAACCCCAAACTCTGCATACGTTCAACCAGGAGCTCATTGCCACCCATCAAACGCCGCAGAGAGGTCCAGCAAGATCAGAGCCGCGGTCCCCCTCCCGTCCCGCATTTCACTGATCTCTTCGGTGGCCACCACCAAGGCAGATTCAGTGCTATGGTTTTTCTGTGTTGGGTATCATCCAGTAAACAGTTTTCTTCAATGTACTCTGATAGTTGTTTATTCATTACTTTCTCAATCAACTTAGCGCAAAGGGAAGCCTGGATATGGGGCGATAGCTGTTCACGTCCAGCGCATTGAGAGTATCCTTTTTTAGCAGAGGCAGGATAGAGGCAAGTTTCCAATGTACAGGGAAAACACCCTCCTCAAACACTGTATTGGAAATTTGCCCCAGATATTGTGCCACTTGTGCTGGAATCAGATAAAATATTTTTAGGGGGCAAGGGTATTGCGGAGTTTCAGAATTGATTAGTGGGATTAGATTCATGAGTTGTTCTTCAGGAGGAACCTTAAAGGTAGAGAAACTGGCTAAACCTCATGCCACATTCAATCATTGCCCCTTCGGTTGGGAGGCTGTCCTGCCTGCGGCAAATTTGTTAAAGATGTTGGCTACTTTTTCTTGAAAGAAATCGGCCAGAGCATCACAAAATGTTTTATTAATTACTGCTGGATTGGAGCTGGCTGGTACTGCCAATTTTTTTACAACTTGAAAGAGATTTTTGTTTGCATCACATACTATTTTTAGAGAAGTAGGAGGCTTTAGCAGCTACAATACATTTTTTATGTTCAGCTAATTTGTTTTTATAGACAGTTCTCTCTTAAACCTCATAGTTTTTCCTCCACTTCTGTTCTTGTCTATGGCAGTCCCGCCTTGATGTCCTAAAGGTCTCATTATACCAGGGCTGGGAAACTTTCTTTATCTAGGTTTCTAGTTTGATTGGGGCTAGGATGTCGCAAGCCGAGTTTAGCCAGAGTGAGAAATTTTCAACGTTCTGCTCCAGATTGTCAACAGGTTGCCAGGATGAGGTTGTAAGGATGGCTGCCAATTCGGCCGGCTGTATTGTATGCCAGGCTCTACTTGGGGTTTGTTGCACTACATCTCTGTGTGTCGAGATTTTCTGGGTCTTTATCTGCCAGTTGACTGCCCAATGGTCGGACCAGGTAAGAGGAAGAGATGGTAATATATTGATGGAAGAAAGATTGGAGAAAAGCCCATTTAGCATATGTCCCGCCCTATGCGTTGGGCCTCTGAAAATTAAGGCTAGTCCAAAGGCATTCATGGCGTTTATCAGCCATGTAGAGTCTGAATCCGTCTTGTTTTCCAGATGGAAATTAAAATCACCTAGCACTGAAAAATTGGAATTGAGAATAGATGATTCAAGAGTTGTGCTAAGCTCATCTACGAAACCACATATAGTTCCCGGTGGGCGGTATATTAGCAGACCCTTGAATGGCTGCATGTTGGGCGGTTGCACCGAGAATACTAGGGCCTCAAAGCCAAGAGTTGTTAACAGCTCAAAAGTAACTTTAAAGTGATTAAGTTATATAACAGCCAGCCCCCTCCCTTTTTTAATTGCCTGTCAAGCCTAGGAACGGCAAATCCTGAAGGGGTGGCAGCAACGATTTCTGGGCCAGAGTTTAAATCTGCCCATGTTTCAGTTACGAACACTATATATGCGTGCTGCGCCTGAACTAGATCAGAAAACTCTTGGTGGTGCTTCACGAGGGACCTTGTGTTCAAAAGCATGTATATATTATTTGTGTGTGTTTGGCTGGTGTTTTTTCTATACTGCTGGTCAGGTGTCTCTGTATGAGCTAAGTTTCTTGCTAATTTTGCACATGATCGCTTGGAATGATCAAGGCAGGGAAGGTAGGGTGTGGCAAGGAAGGAAGCATTAGGCTTAGTGTGCAGGGGGCACTTACCACGGAGTCTCAGTGGTAATAGGGCTTTTCTTGAATAACTAAAGTTACTTGCTGCGTCTGGAATTGTCTGTCCAGGGGGACAGGCGCTGGGCGCGATCCAGGCGCAGACGGGCTTGCCTTTGGTGCATCTTCGGCATGCCCGCTGCGCGCGTCGGCGCCATCCTCCGTCTATGTGCAGGGGGGAAATGAGCCTGGGAGAGAGACTAGACCGTCTCTCTCCCAAGATGGCGTCGGAGGAATGGCACACCGGAAGCAGGTACGCTGACCAGACCTCCCTCCACTCAATCACCACACAGGTGCTGCGGTGGACCGGGGAGGAATGGAGGCAAGCGGCTATACCTGACAGCCGGTGAGTGCGAAATAAAAGTATGAAGCCCCTATGGCTGTGTGTATAACAGCCAGTCAACTGCCAGTCAATTACACCACTAAAATGCCACTAAACCAGTAAAAATGCCAGAGAAGAATGCAGAACAATAAAATTATATTTAAAAACAAGTAAAAATAAGTAATTAGGAATCAGGAGAGTATGGAAGAATCCTCGTTTGTCCTGATGGTACACTAGTAGACTCTAACTCTATTCCTGACACACACAAACCCTTCACGCCTCGTCATAATACCAAGGGCCGAGGGAGTGGGGCCTCTGACAGAGAGTGAGGGAGGGACGGGTTGCATGGGTTGATCTCCTGATGTGTTGGGCTACTCTCCAGGACCGCTTCCCCATGTTGTTGTTATCTAGTGCAGGAAACGTTATGAATGGCACCATACACGGGGGAGGAGAGTAAGCTGGAGGGACAAATGGAGTGCTTATACCCTTGACTGTATGCCTGTTTGGTACTTAAATAATGTGGTCGGTGGAGAGCTCTCGCGGGCCACGTCCTGTTGAGCAGGCGGAGTGCTTTGGCCTCGCCACTCGGAGGAATGTCGGGCCCTTTGCTACATGCGAATGTTCGTGAGGAGGCCGTTACCTCCTCAGGGGGATGGGGCAGCAGGCCCAGGGAGGGGGCTATGTTGGGGAAGGCCTTCCAGTTTGAACTCACTGCCCGCAGGAGGGGGAAGTTGCCCATGGTTTGGGTTTTGAATTTGCTCCATGGGGACAGTTATGACTCTGATTGAATGATTGGGTGAAAGTCCGAGCCTTGCGACGCAAAAGTAAGGGGTCGTGTGGCGGGTTGGCGGGAGAGCCTCTCTGCAGTCAGGTTGCCGCAGGATTACGCAAGAGATGGCTTCTGATTGGAAATCTATGACCTGGAACGTCAGAGGACTGGGTCACTTTGCCAAAAAGCAGGGAGTGCACTCCTAACTATGCCATAATGGCGTGTCAGTGGCCTTTTTGTAGGAGACACATACTTGGGGCCCCTGCATGCCTAGCATGCGGCGCAGAAGGTGAGGACAGGTCTTTGCGATGACCTACTCTAGTTATTGCAGATGGGCCATGATACAGCTGGCACCTAGGATCCCCTTTGTAGCAAAGGAGGTGAAGATTGACCCAGAGGGTCATTATGTAATGGTTGCAGGGACACTGGGTGCTAGAGCGGTATGCCTGGTGACCGTGTATGCCCCCACAACTGATGACCCATCATTTTTTGGCAACATCCTGCGAGCCATGAAGGAGCAAATGCGGGCATCTGTGATAGTAGCTGGGGATTTTAAATGCGTATTAAAACAAACAATGGACCATCACCACCCCCCCCCCCCAAGGCAGATACCAAGCTGGAAATAATAGATACATGCAGGAACTGTTAGATACATGGGATAGGTTAGATAAGTTTGTGCGCTCTAACTACAGGAAGAGGCAGAAGAGGAAAGGAGACAAAGCGAGCCGAATGCTCGCTATGTTGATCAGAGGCGAGAACAGAAGTGAAGGGATAGCGGGACTCCGCGACCAGCACGGTAGACCAGTATCCTCACAATATAGGGGAAGTGTTCACAAAACACCTGCAGGGAGTGTACACAGCACAGCCCCAGCACTCACAAGTTCCTCTGCGATGCATTCATACCTAGACACGATCCACATGCCAGGGTTGTCTGGAGAGGAAAGGGACATTCTGGATGCCCCCATAACGAAAGGTGAGATTATAGCGGCAAAGAAAGCATTGAAGATGGCAAAGGCACCAGGTGGGGACGGCTTACCAGATGAATTCTATCACACCAGACAGGGCGACTTGGCTGAGCGACTGTTGGAAGCCTACAAAGAGGCTTATGAGAAGGGGTTACTGCCAGAGTCTGTGAGGGAGGCGATAATAGTTATGCTGCCTAAGCCCGTTAGGGATGACTCGGTGGTGTCCTCCTACCACCCTCTATCCATGTTTAATGTTGATCTAGAAATTCTGAGGAAGGTTCTAGCCGCGAGATTGTTAATCTGTCTGTCGCAGTTAATAGCAGATGACCAATGCAGGTTTATCCGGAATAGGAATACTCAGTATAATTTGCGACAGTTGTCCTTGGTGATACATTCCCCAATATTGCAGGATGATCAGTATGCGCTTGTGCTGTTGGATATCGAACAAGCTTTTGATTCATTATTGTGGGAGTTCCTGTGGGAGGTATTATGTAAAGTAGGCATTGGGGACACCTTTATCGGCCAGGGTACGAGTGGGTGGGACGGTATTGCGGAGATTCGAGCTAAGTCGGGGGACCCACCAGGGATGCCCCGTGTCACCACTCCTTTTTACCGTGGCCATGGAGCCACTTGCTTGCCATCTCAGGACGATGCTACAAGGGTGGGGCATACAGATTGGAGATGCTACTCACATGGTCTCCCTCTATGCAGATGATGCATTATTATACCTCCGGAGTCCTAGGCACTCTGTCCTCATCATGATGGCAATCCTGGCTGAATTAGGGGAATACACGGGGCTACGCGTCAGCTGCACCAAGTCCAAGCTGTTTCCTCTGGGGGCACTGGTGGGATGGTCTGGAATGGATCTGCCGCCTCTGGATCTCCCTTGGGAGACTAAAGTGGTCAGGTATCTGGGGATTCGAGTCACACACAGAGTGCAAGATTTCGAGGAGGCAAACATGGGCAGGATAGTAGATGGCTTGAAACACAGCATAAAATTCTGGAACACGCTTAGATTATCATTGATGGGTAAAATAGCCCAAGTCAAGATGGTTATCCTCCCCAGATGTCTCTACCTCTTTCAGGTAACTCTATTTGACCTACCTAGGTGGGTTTTTACAGATGTAGATAAAATTATAGTGGAACTGCTCTGGGATACTGGGAGGAGAAGAGTCAGTCTAGCAACGTTGAAGCATACTTGGCAGAGGGGTGGGATGGAGGTCCCTTGCTTGGAGTACTATTATTTGGCCTCGCAACTCCAACATGCGATTCACTGGTTGGACGAGCATGAAAATTGTAAACGAAGACTGCTGAGGGGCTTGAGTGGCAAATACTCATTACCTGAGGTCCTAATAATGGGGTTGGGAGTACCGGCGTGGTTGCCATACATAGTCCGAATAGTTTGTGGAGCTTGGGAATGGACAGTCAAAACGAAGCTGAAGAAGGCCCCATTTGCGCCAGATATGAATATTTGGACACTTCGTCCATTCAAAAGTATTGAAAGCTCCATGTCCTTATGTAAATGGCGTGAGGACAGCTGCGAGTTGCTGGGGGACTTAAACCCCAACAACCAATTCATAACTCTGGCAGACGCCTCAGAGGTGTTCCAACTAGGAACCGGGCAATTTTTAGAGTTTGCCAAAACAACGGTGACAGCACAGGAGATATTGCCCACGTTCCCTGAAGCACCTCCCGCCTCCCAGACACTGGAAACTCTACTGGTGATGGCTGGGGGCAGAAGACTAATATTGTATCTTTACAGGGCCCTGAGGGAGGACACCCTCATTACTACACTAACTGTGCAGGGCAAATGGGAGGCTCAGCTTAAATACCTCTTGACACAAGTGCGTGGAAGACAATTCACGAGGGGGTTAAAACCACCTCTACCAATGCACGGTTCAAAGTACTCCAATATAATGTGATCCATCGAGTATATCTAACACCTAGACGGCTGCAGGCCATGAACCCAGAGAGATCAGCTGAGTGTCCCAGATGTGGGGGGCAATCTGCTGATTTCCTGCACATGTTATGGAGCTGCCCCGACATAGATGGCTTCTGCGATCCGTCATACAGAGGCTTAACTCTGTAACAGGATGGGAGATCCCAAGGGAGATAGCCCAGTGCCTATTGGGGCACATCGCGCTCCGCAAGAAGAAAAAGCTGAGCAGGAAATTCCTTATTTTGGGTTTGCTCATGGCTAAACGCAGGATTGTGATAGGGTGGTTGTCCCCCAAACACCTGACGGTCGAGGACTGGCTGAGAGATACGGCTGAATGGATTAATGCTGAGGGGTGTCATATGAAACAAACACGCAGAGATGAGAAATTGGAGGAAGTCATGAGGGCGTGGATGGCAATACTCACTGAATTGTTGATGCCGCCAGATGAGTTACCCCCTTAGATCAGAGAGGCGGAGGAATCGTGACATAGATGAGTCGGGCCCTGTCATAGTAAATAGACTACCTGTGGTGTTCTCATCAGACACTTTGTGATTATAGTCCACCCGACCCCCTACTAATGACCCTAATACAGAATTACTAGTTCCACCCACATGGAGACCTGAGCCGGGGGAGGGGGTGCAACTTTATTGCAGAAATGTACTAATAAGCTGAGATTTCACATATGGCTCCGAATCAATGTATGTTGCTTTGTTCTTTGAAAAGCTAAACATTATATTAAAAAAAAATTGCTGCTGTTACTTGAATTTAAATTTAGTCACTAACCCATGAGTAGGCTTTGGGGTCCCTTAGGGGTCCACTGACTCCAGTATAAGATCAGCTGTGTTAGATTATAACTATTTTGTAGTCACTTGGCCCTACTTCTGTGTAAAGAAAGTATGAATATCATTCAAAATTATGAGATTTTCCAATACAATTATTGATTTTAGAAGTTACTACTTCTTCCTACTTTTTGTATAGTACTTTTCAGCCCTCTTGGTCTAGTTAATGCTTTATAAGGGAAAGAATCAAATATTGATTGGGCCTCAAATTATTCTGTTAAGATGCCACAGACTTGCAAATCATTGTAGAAAACTAAAATGTGATGCTTCTGCATATCACCTGCAGACTATTGAGGACCATCTATGCGAGCAGGAAGCTTAACAAAGAACAAGCAGCTTGACCAGTCTTGGTTTGAAAGTTCTGCAAGACTTACGGTGGGAGGAACTTACTAACACTACATATATTCACAAGGCATGGATGAGTGGCATAATTATGAGGCTCAGGACCCAGTATAAGGTCAAATAAATTGACCAATGTGAAAGATTTGTATGGCAAAACTATGCAGGTCCTCACTGTATAAGAGTGGTGTTAGAAATGGGGGTCTCTAGTTGATAATCGTTTGCACCTTTGTCCAAATAGGGCCCCTTCCTTCTAGTCAGGATAAGGGGGATACACTACTGAAATGAACACTGCTCACCCCCTTGGTAGCTTGACATGAGCAGTCAGGCTTATCTAAGAGGCAGTGTGTAAAGGATTTGTACGTTACCAACAGTAATACAGTGAAAACACTACAAAAGGACACCACACCAGTTTTAGAAAAATAACCAATATTTATCTGAGCAAACAAGACCAAAATGATAAAAGACCAACATACAGTAATTAAAAATAAGCACTTTGTAAGAATTACTTTAAAATGCAGTTCCTTGAAGCCAGTAGCTCTATCTGGGGCTACTGCAGTGCTGAAAACAACAGAATCCAACAGTTCTGACTGACCGCATCCGTGCGGACCAGTCGTGGTAACCGTTGCAGTTGCGGTGTGAAGCGTAGTGGTGCGGCATGCGGTGCCCTCAAGTCGCGGAGCAGGCAACGGCCCGGTGACAATCGTCCAGGGGTGTCAGTGAGACCAGGGCTGCGGTGCGGAGTGAGGCAGTTCTGGTGGTGGTGCTGACAGGTCACGGTGCAACCGACAGTGCAGGTTGATGGGAGCTGGCTTCGGTCGGCCCAGACAGAGGTGTGGGACAGGGCGTCGTGCGACTTACGAGCAGTGCCCCGAAACCACAGTGCGGTCACGGGTGTTGAGGTCAGCGGGCAGCGACCTCGTTGGTGAGACCAGGGCGGTGGAGTGAAGCGAGGCGGTGTGGAGTGCGGTGCCTACAGGTCGCGATGCAAGCAGTGGCTTGGTGGTGGCGGTGGTCGTCGTCGCCGGTGAGACCAGGGTTGCAGTTCGAAGTGCTGCGGTGCCCTGTACGGTGCCTTCAGAACATGGAGCCCACAGCAGTGTTGATGATGATGTCGGTTGCTTTCCCCCTCTGTGGCAACTGAAATCCACGGTTCCAGAGGCGGTACCCAGAGGTAAGTGAAGTCTTTGCTGTCCCTGATTCTTTGTGAACAGGAGCCCAGCTCTATTTCAAGCTTTTGGAGATACTCGGCGACAAGTGAAGAAAGTTTTGTCTAGTACTTTCACTGCCCAATGCACAAGCAGCAACTGAAGGCCGACCCATCAACGCAACAACACAGCAAAGGGCAAGTACTCCTCCTGGCAGTTCTTCCAGCTCATCTCCTTGGTAGGTTACTTGATCGAAGTGAGTTCTAAAGTTTTGGGGTCTAGACCTCAATATTTGTACTCAGTTTTTCTTTGCTCTTTTGGGCAGAGAGTGTCTGTGCTCAGTCCAATCCAGTTTGGTCCTCTCTGGCTCAGCTTCTCAGCAGGAGGTGGAGACATCATTGTCCAAGGCAGACCAGGCCCATTAAGGTGCAAGGAAATTCCTCCCACTACTATAAATGCAGCCCAGGTCTATTCAGCCCAGCCCTGACTCATCCAGGAAAGGCAGGACACACCTTGACCCCCGGGTGGCTGTCTGAAGAGAATGCACATCCCCAGCTCCTGTCACTCCAAAGCCAGACAGTCAATCCACAACCCAGAAGAGGCAGACAGGATGGCTAAGCAAGAAAAGACCTACTTTCTAAAAGTGGTATTTTCAAACACAGAACATAAAAATCATCTTTACTAAAAGATGTATTTCTACATCCTGAGTTCAGGCATACTAAACTCCAGGTCTCTATCTCGTCCCAATGGGAAGATATACTCGAAAAATGTTACCAAGTATTCCCCATTCTATCCTATGGGACAAATAGCCTTTCAACAATGAAAAACGAAACATACTGTATTTCCCAATAGGACATGTCACACACACCAGTACATGTCCTACCTTTCAAACACACTGCACCCTGCCCATAGGGGTACCTTGGGCCTACCTTAGGGGTGACTAACATGTAATAAAAGGGAAGGTTAGGGCATTGGCAAGTGGGTGCACTTGCCAAGTCGACATGGTCGTAAGAACGGCACGCAGACACTGCAGTGGCAGGTCTGAGAACCCTTTGAAAGGCTGCTCGTGAGGGTGGCACAATCAGTGCTACAGGTCAACTAGCAGCATTTGATTTACAGGCCATGGCACTCTCAGTGCACTTTACTAGATACTTACCAGTAAATCAAATATGTCAATCATGGAAACACCAATCCATAATCCAATTTACAATAGAAGCAGTTGCACTTTTCCACTGGACAGCAGTGAGAAAGTGCCAGAGACACTAAACCAACAAAAACAGAGTCAAAATCGGGAGGTCAAAAAGCAAAAAGACAGGGGAAACGCCAAAAGATGCAAGGTCTAACAAGTGGGTTTGATAATATATGTGGCCTAAACATAAGGAGGATTAGAGGTTCAAACTCTAAATGAGACCCCTTATCCCTTCTTCCTCTTTGTGAACCAGTGACCACATCACATATGGAACTCAGAACTTTTCAATACTTTTCAGGCCTGAATGAATGGGGAGATCCCTGCACATGTAGTTGTATTACTTAGTAGGAAATGTGGGTGGGACTAAGTGGAGTGATGGGGAAAATTTACTAAATGGCAGAGGTTTAGGGAAAGATAAGGAGGAGTTTAGAGAGGGGTAAGGAGGAGTTTAGAGAAGGCATGCAATAAAAACACACACCCACAAAAGAGAAAGACCATTGCTGTTCACAAATTAACTTCAAAAGTTAGTACTGTCCCAAAGGTGACAAAACAATACTAAATGTCCTCCAGTTTAGCTTTGGAGTAAGTCAGGCACCACACAAGGTCACTCCCACATATTGCAACACATTCACATAGAAAATAATGGAGGCAGTTACCCTATATGGAATAATGTTAAAATAAGTAATAATTTTAACTTTTGAATTATGTGTACATAAATAGTTCATGTCTTAAAAACGATCACACAGTAATAATGATGTATTTTATTAGTTTACAAATTAATGGTTAATGCGTTAACAATAAATTATTTTTTTAACTTTTATTACAATTTAAAATGCAAATTACAATAATTAAACACATCTTTCAAATACACTTATTAAATATTAATCAAACAAATTGCTAGTCAAGGTGTTTAAATAATATATTTCAAATCTACTCAAAATCAACACTATTCTGGAAGAAATCTCGTCTCTTCTCACCGAGTCAAAGAAAATCTACTCCCAGTCCCAACACCCTGCTCCACAGGTAAACTCCGACCCTAACACAATCACGCCTCTCCACCTCAAACCTAAACGCACCACATCTACTCAAACGTAAAAGTAGGAGGTTGAATTGCTGGACAGCACCTATGGAAATACCCCCAGCCAAACCTCTCTCTGCAAGATCCCAGTTGTACTTAGCTCGAACATGAGCAAAAGCATCTCTCGCTCTCCTAGGCCGCCCTCCCAAATAACTGTCATCCAACACAGTCTTCCTGAACAGAGACCCTCTCCCAAGCCTGCTGCAGGCTTCTAAACTGCCGATCAGCAATCAAGCATGCCAATCCTATAGCTGATACCATCTTACAACACAACACAGACATCTGCTTGTTAACTGAAACATGGCTAAACGACCATTCCCTCCCTTACATTGACCTCATCTCCCCGCTGGGCTTCTCATTCATTCACAGCCACCGCGAAGGTGGCAGGGTTGGCGGAATAGCCATTATACACAAAAGCAATCTTTGTTTAACTCCTTTCCGCACTGCCAAACACCCTACCTTTGAATACCTTGGAGTCCAGTTCTCCTTCAATGGTCCCAACACCATCAAATTCCATGTCATCTATCATCCTCCCGGTAAAAACTCACAATTCCTTAAAGACCTGGCAGGCCTGCTATCGCAAATGTCCCTAAAAGTAGCACCAATATTATAATAGGAGACTTAACTTGCACCTGAACAACGCAATTGACCCCACAGTACAAGCGCTTCACACCCTCCTGGAAACAAATGATCTCACCCTAGATGCAATTTTCTCCAAGCCCACCACTCTATCTTTGCTCTCTATCCTTCCATCTGACTTATCAGACCATAATCAAATTCTGTTCGATCTCAATTCCACCCCCATCGCTCTTACCAATACAGCCATCCCAATCGTTGGGTAAGAAACTTCCATAAAATCCCCCAAGAGGAGCTGGAAGCACAAGTCAGCATCCTACCTCCACCAGACCTTTCATCCACCGAGGACCTCACAGCCCACTACAACACAAAAATAACAGAACTAGTGAAGCCAATCGCTCTCCCCTGAAACTCAAAAAATCAAGGAATATTCTATCCAGATCCTGGTTCAACAAAGACCTGAACAATGAAAGGTGCCAATTACGTCTACCTGAAAGAAATTGGAGACAACAGTCTTTGGAATCCAATCTCTCAATCCTCTGGGGCGAACCCCAAAAATACAAAAACACATCTTTAAAGACAATTTCACCAACTATTTCTGAGAACAACTTGACCGGTCTAGGAACAGGCCTAAAGACATATTCAACATCATCAAACAGCAAACCTCGTCCTTCCCCCACCATACATCTAACAGCTCATCAAAGCGCTGTGAAGAATTTGCAATATTTTTTGCCGACAAAACATCGAACAAGGGTTTATCTCTAGAACTACCCACCCCACCCTGCACCAAAGATGCCCCTTGAGAAAGGGGCTCACCCACAGCCCTGCCTTCATGAATGGATGTCCTCCCCTCATTCCAACACAATCCACCAACCCCCACCTCTTGCAACTGAAAAACAACCGATCGGGTCTGAATTTAACTATACCCCAGAAGAAGTCCTCAACACTCTCTCCAGCATGAAGCCGGCATCTCACAACTCCGACCCCCTCCCTGCCATGATTGTGAAAAACCTCAAGCATGTCATCTCTCCCATCTGGACCAAAATCATCAACTCCTCCCTATCGAGTGGCTCCATGCCGTCTCCCCTCAAACTTGGTCATGTCACATCACAACCCTCATCAAAAAAACGGATGCCGACCAGAACCACCTTAATAATTACAGACCTATAACCAACCTCCCCCTCCTCGCTAAAAAACATCCACATCGAAAAATACAACCTACTTGACACCTTCCAGTCTGGATTCAGGAAAGACTGCAGTACAGAGATGGCTTTACTAAACATCATAGATGACCTACACAGATCTTTCGACAAGGGCCAGGCCAGCCTCCTAGTCCTTTTAGACCTCTCGGCCGCTTTCGACACTGTAAACCACAACATCCTCCTAAACACCCTCTCGCAGCATTCAGGCATCAACGGGACTGTCCTCTAATGGTTCACTTCCTTTCTAAGCCAACGCTCGCAGCTTATCAAGCTCAGCAACTCAACCTCAAACACAACTCCAGTCTCACAAGGAGTCCCCCAAGGGTCAATCCAATCTCCTACCTTATTCAACCTCCATATGGAACCCCTTGCAATGACCCCGAAGCAAGCCAAAATAGCCTACCTTCTGTATGCCGACTACACTCTCATGAAAATCTCATCAGTCAAAGACACGCAGCACCTAAATAGCACTTTCACCACAGTTCAACCCTGGCTGATAAACAACCACCTCAAACTCAACCCCAACAAAACTGAACTCCTCATCTATCCCAAAGGAAAAACCTTTCCCATAGACACCTGGCTCGACAACTTCACTGCATTAAATTGCAAACTGACCATCTCCAGCTCTGTCAAATCCCTGGGGATTACTCTTGACTGCCACCTAAGCATGAAAGACCATATCAATGCCTATGCAAAAAGAGCTTTCTACACGCTGAAAAACCTATTAAAAGTCAAACCCTTCATTCCTATTGAAGACTTAAAGACAGCGGTGCAATGGCTAGTCCTATCCAAGCTGTACTATGGAAACGCAATGGTCACGGGCGCCCCAAAATCTTACCTAACCCCATTGAAAGCTACTCTCCACGCTGCAGCCAGACTTATATCGGGGGAAAAGCTCTTTGACCACATCACTCCCACCCTCAAGCAACTCAACTGGCTGCCAATCGAGGAAAGGGCAATATTAAAAACTGCCTGCATAACTCACAAAGTGCTCTACACTGAAAAACTAATCTACCTCACAAATAAATTATCAAAAGCAAGTCAAAAGAGACATCTACGAAGCTCAAACAGTCTACTCCTGATTCCACCAAAATTTAAGAGAGAAATCTTGTACCTGCTCCTTCTCTGGGAATACTCCTAGAATCTGGAACTCCCTGCCCCAGGTCCTGCGGGAAAACCAATCCTTCCCACATTTCAAGGAGAAACTGAAGCTTGTACTCTCCAACAAATATCTAGAATCACCCCCTTGAGCACCTGAGTAGCCTGCGAGCACTGGCTTCGCACCCTCTAAATAAATCAGTGCAACACCACCCTGGGGAAAACTATGCATCTAATCTCCCTTGCCCGCATGAGGCCTTACCCCAGCTACCTCAGAACTACATCATCTATTTCAAAGACTGATCATTCTTGCTCTGCTGTTTTTTACTGTTGATATTAACTTTTCCTCTTAACTACCCCTCTAGCAAGGTTGCACAATTGACGTAATGCACTGTAAAGCGCTATATGTCATTATGTATACCTGCAATCTACCTCAAAATTTAATCGACATCTTTCCCTAATGGTCTTATATTCCTTGTCACATATTGTCACCATGCATTAATATTTCACTCAGAATAAGTATCTCATGTATTGCTGCTCATGCAATATATGTATGCTGTTTCACTTTTTGTCACTATGTATATGTATCTACTCCAAACGTATCTCAGGTATTTGCTGCTTGTGTGAATCTCTGTGAAGAGCTCTGATGCCCTCAGGTCAAGTCTGCGCTATATAAACCCAATAAATAAATAAAGGAAAGTTGATTGCTAAGTTTTTACATATGGTCTGGAAGTGCCCTAAGTTACATGCATTTTGGTAGGCAGTGGTGATATAGCTATGTAGAGCAACTGGGTCACTGCCAGAAAACAACAAAAACATTGCCTGTTAAGTGTGTACCCCGTGAATAGGCATAATAAAAATGAAAAGAAAATTAGTATCTGTATGTTAGAAATGACCATCTTTCATGTGGTATTTTCCCACATTGTTGCCTTCCTATGTTGAACTTCTTTTGATGGCCTTAGGATTCTGTGCACTTTACCCCTGCAAACTAGAGGTAAAGTGCTTATGCTCTCCCTTCTAAACATAGGTAAATTGGCATACACCTAATTGCCACCTTTAATTTACTTATATGTGCTTACTATATTGTACTATTTGTAACTAGGGCCTGTAAATTAAATGCTACAAGTGGGCTGCAGCACTCATTGCTCCACCCACTACAGTAGCACTGTGCAACATGTTCCCGGGCTAGCCCCTACAGCCTGTGTGTGAAGTTGTAAACTGCCATTTCGGCCTGGCAAAATATACCTTTTAGCAGGCATAAGCCTCCCATTTCAATACCTGTAAGTGACCACAAACGTAGGCCATAATTGACACTAGATCATGGTGCACAGTACTTAAAAGGTAGGACATATATATTTAATGTTTTACACGTTTTAACGTTGAAAAACTTTAGAAGTCATTTTTACTGTGGTAAGTCATAGCCCTCCCATAGGGAAACACTGGGTTACATTGTATCTATTTATAATGCTTAATTTTAGTTTGAGGGAAGCTAGAAAATTGATTCAAGGACTCAATTTAATAGCAATGTAAAATACAACATAATGGTAAAGTCAAATTTCATGTTATTATTTTGATAATAACACTTTAGAAAGTTGCCATTTTCCTGCCTAAGCCAAATGTGTCTTTCTGTCAGTGTCCAGGGTCACCTGACTGTTGCTGGCTCTCCTGTCATGTTATGTGTATTTCTTCCAGACAGCAGACAAAAGGCTTCGATGTGGAGAGGTGTTTCTCTTCCCTGAGCAGGATGTTCGGGGGGGGGGGGGTTCTAGCCCCTTCTTGAGCTTTAAAGAGTGTCTACTCCGTCACTGACAGATGTAGCTCACACCAAGACCTGCTTCTTTTTGTCTTGCTGGTCAGCCTGGCTCTGAACCCAGTGGGGGTGGGGCTGTTGCAGAACTGGTTTAAAGTGACCACATGCTAGGGTTTGTCCATTACCATATCCACACCTCTGGGTGGGCACATGGAGCTCTGATTAGGGGAACTAAGATTTTGTCATGTTGGATTTAGTTAGGGACACTGTGGGATAGTTTACAGTCAAAACACACACAAAGCGCTACACACAAGGGTAGGGACACTCCTCTGAACTTTCACCCAATTGGTTAGTGAGGGGCCAGGTATTTTCCTCACCCAGAGGCACTCACAGAGAAGATGCCCAGCCTCATGGAACCCTCTTCAGCTACAGCCTGCAGCCTTGCCCGGCTTGGGGAATCCAAGCTCTAAAAAAGTGACTAAGTCAGAAGGTAGAAATCTTCATTGGGCAATGGCCCAAAAAGTATCTGTCCAGCAAGGGACCTTATCTGGGTGCAAAATAAAAAAAAATCCCACTCTGAGCTTTCTTGTTGAATGTCTATGGCTTTACCAAGACCTTGCCCAGCAGCTATCTGACAACACGGAGCCTTCTTCGGCCCCAGCCTGCTCCCTTGCCTTGCTGAAGATTTTAACGTCCATTTCAGAGTCTAAGTCTGAAAGTAAAACTTTTCACTGAGACAAACCTGGTCCCTGTATCCAACCCTCACTCCATTGCGGCTGGCATTAACTTTTGGTTTTGTCCTGGGCAAGCGCTATCCGATGACTGAGGTAGTTTTCTTAATATACTTTTGCTTTATTTTGAACTTCAAACTTTAAAAACTCATATCTCCAGTTCTGTTTTATTTATCAAAATTGACTATTTTTCTAAACAGAGATTTCTTTTCTGTTGCATTTACACTTTATTACAGTTTGAATACTGCATAACATTTTAAACATTGCCTCTAAGTTAAATCTGACCCCTTTTGTGTCAAACTGCAGAGCATTACGCACAGGTTTATTCTGTGACTTTTGACGTTCACCCTGACAAGGATTGTGTTTATTGTTTAAGGTGGGATCAAAACTCCCTCAACTAATACTCCACTCTCCTACACTGTCGGAAAGGTGTTGGCGAAATGCCGGAGTGCAATACATTGGAAAAGAAAAAGTGCACCGAAAAAATGGCATTGAAGAAAGATATGTTTGAGTGTGCATTGACGAAGGAAGTCAATTTTACAGTCAATCGGAGAGATGAGAAAGTAGCAGATGATATTGCCAAGTGGCAGAAATGCCGAGATTGTTAACAGCACCCCTGACACTAGACCATCATGTAGAAGAACTATTTCTTGGTTTAAGACCCAAGGAGACAGAAGAATATATCATAACCTGAAGTGAAGAACTGAGTGGGTTAGGAAAGGAAGCATGGATGAATAATGATGTTATGTTATGTTATGTTAACAAACTTGTAAAGTGCATAATATACTCAGAGGTGTCTCGGCGCTGTTCAGCGTGCAGAGGTGAGTGAAGAAGGAAAAAAAGGAAAAAAGCCTACTCGTTGAAAAGCCAAGTTTTCAGGTGCTTCCTGAATTGAAGAAGAGAGGGAGCTGACCTGATATACAAAGGGAGGAGATTTCATTGTTTGGAAGCTCCTGCCAGGAAGCTGCCACCTCCCCATTTAGATTTTTTAGATCTAATGGTATTTATTTTGAAAGAACCTGATGATCTTAAGTTTCTAGTGGGGGTGTACCAAGACAAGGCTTTCTTCAGAAAGAGAGGTCCGGAGTCATGAAGAGTCTTGTAGGTAAGACATAGAGATTTAAAATTAATTCTGCTCTTTACCTTCAGCCAATCAAGCTCTTTCAAAGCGAGAGAGACGCCTGGGCAGTCCCAGTAGAAGTCTAGCTGACGAAATCTGAAGCACTTGGTGTTTATTAACGTATTGAGCCTGCAGACAATTGTAAAGGCCATTGCAATAATCTATTTTGGCGAGTATTAAGGTGGAGATGGCTGTCTTCCTGGCACTGGTGGGGAGAAAGTTTAGTATTTTCCTGAGGATTCTTAAGGTATTATAGAATGAAGAGATCATAGCAATGATTTGCTTGCCTATATTTAAACTGTCATCTACAATGACCCCAAGACTCTTGGCTTTGTTGTTAGGGGCAGGGAGTGGTCCCATTTCTGCAAGCCAGAAAGGTGCTGACCAGAAGTTTGGATTGTTTCCAAACAGAATCACCTCAGTTTTCCCAGTGTTGAGCTTGAGACAGTACTTACTCATCCAAGAGTTGATGTGACTCATTCAGCTCTGGATTCGATCGCTAGCATCCTTGAGTTGTTTGAGGCGGAGAGCACAATTTGCATGTCCTCAACGTACGAGATGAGCAAGAAACCAAAAGATTGGCTGAGTGGGGCTAGTTCTGCAACATAAATGTTAAAAAGAGTGGGGCTGAACGAAGAACACTGCGGGATTCCACAAGGCAAGGAAAAGGGTTTCGATGAGAATTAATCTATTTCGATTGCATTTTCCCTATCAGAAAGGATGGATGAGAGACGTTTTAAGGCTAGGTTGCTTATACCAATCGCTTCCAAATGGTGGATCAAAATAAAGTCATCCACCATGTCAAAGGCCGCCGATAGGTCCAACAGGATCAATGCGACTGATCCACCCTCGTCCAAAATAAACTTTAACTCATCAGTGGCCTTAATCAGGGCCGTCTCGGTACTGTGTTCCGATCTGAACCCGAATTGAGTGGAATCGAGGCAGTTGTTGTTTTTGATTAACTGATTTAATTGGGTGTTCATAACCTTTTCAATAATTTTGGAGGGGAAAGGGAGTCTGGAGATGGGCCAGTAGTTGACGGAGTGTTCCGGGACCAGGTTTGTTTTTTTTAGAAGCGGCAGAATGGACGCCTTTTTCCAGATGTCTGGGAAAATACCTGACCTGAACATCATATTGAAGATGTTGGTAAGATTGGATGCAATGATTTTAGGAACATGCTTGAGAACTGAAGGCGGACACGGATCGTCTGGTGAACCTGACTTGGTAATTAGTACTACGTCTTCTATTTGCGCTATTGTGACTGGGAAAAAACGGCCGGTGGAGTGTCGATATCTTGGTAACCAGCCCTTTTATTGTTAGTAACTGGCAGGATGTGATTACAGGAATGATTGAAGGAGTTAAAGATTTGATCAATTTTATTCCTGAAGTGCAAGGCAATAGTGTCGCAAAAGGACTGACTATCCCAGTCACCTTTGTGCTCAGGCTGTTTGGTGAGTTTGTTAATCACCTGGTATTATTCCTTCGCTGAATTTTTTATAGACTCAATTTGCAAGGTGAAATATGCAGTTTTTTCCTTTACCAGTGGACACTTGTATTTGAATAGGGAAAGTTTATAGATTTCTTTTTCAATCGAATCGTATTGAGCCCTCCATTTTCTTTCTTGCCGTCTACAGATTACTTTTTCTAATCTGAGAGCTTCGGAGAACCAGGGGGCAGAGGGACGATTCCTGCCTTGGCGAGCCTTCTTGGTAGGGACAGTAACGGAGAAGGACGTATTTAGCCAATTTGAGTAGTTCTGGGCGGCTAGCTACGGATTTTCCACTAGCGGTGGAGCTGATTCAACCAGCGCTTGCTGTAGTTGGTTTTCGTCTAGGTTGGCCCAGGCCTTATACTGTGCTGGGATCTGCCTCTTATTAAGAGCTATATTGGCTTCTGTACTGATGATGGTAAAAATGTGGGTCTGCTGCATAGTGTAAGATGAATAAGATAAATGTGTCGCCAACACTGCATTGAACTCAAGATTTGAAACCAAGATTTGAAACGTATATATTTAGAACTAAAAGATGAGAAACGCTAAAGCCTGCTAAAAAGAGTGATAAAAAGTTGACTCGAGAAAAAAACAATACATTAATTTTCAGGACCCACTAACACCTGTGAGAAAATTGTTATCACTTTGCAGAGAAAATATTGTCAGTTCGTGGGAAAAATTTGGAAGTTCAAAGACTAGGAAAACAGAGAAATTCTTCAAACTGTAAGTAGGCCAAAACGAGATTCTCTGTAACAGAATACTTGTACAATAAAAAGTTTGCTCACCACTACTTATGAAGGTGTTTGATGTAGTTCAATTTTTTGGGTGGAATTCTCAACCTTGGGTTCATGGATATGCTTGATAGAGCAAAGGCAATATCATATTCGGATTATGCATTAATAACAATGCTGATTCCTATCACAGTGACTTCTGGTTTAGCTAAATAGTGATATTCGCCTTAATGTCCTTATTTTGTCAACTGGCTCCCAAGCAGCAGCTTAGCAAGCAGTGTTTAATGAATGGCATTTCTGGTTATATTGAGTTTTACAAATTATGAATCTGCGTGAAGGTTTAAAACTAAGACCGAGGCGGGGGCGTGGCTAGCGCCCAAGGAAGATGGCGGCACTCCTGTGACTCGCCTGAGAGGACGGGGCTGTCTGAGGGATTTTCTCGCACCACCCGTGTCTTGAAGTACGGCAAGTTGCACGAATGAAGGTCGGAATGTAAACACCTCCAGATGAAAAGACTTTCGCCTCTTTTCTGATAAGCTTTGCCCTTCTAACACGCATTACGCTTACAGCTGATGTTTTGGTAACCGTCACTTCACTCCTGTCCGCGCGCTGAGGGAACCGTTTTTTATCGCGTGTTGTGTTTTCACTGACAGCACGGACAAGGAAATTAACCAGCGAGAGACAGACTTTCAAAGCTAAGTATTGTAATGATTTATCGCCTCACTTTAACGCGCAATACCCCCTTTTTGGTCCTTATTACATCCTGACTAAACACAACAGGAACTGTTACTTCAAGGCTGCCTGCGCGCTGAGGAAATCGCTCTCACCGCTCGCTGTGTTTCTTCAAAGGGGGCAGTGATTTATTGATTTATTGATTTCAGATTACTGACTATTGCTGTTTGGCACTAGAGGCTACGAAGAAAAGTGAAATGTGGCCTTATTTCAACGCGCCTATCCTCTTTATTAATATGCTTTAAATAGGCATATTAGCAACCTCATTTCTAAATTGCCAGTCTGCTTGTGTAAAACCATCTGCATCACTCAGTTGATTTTTTCAGAGCCTGCAATGTTATATGGATGTACCACACAGTTATTTATTTAGAATGAGTCTCTTGACTATGGCATTAAGTTTTGCATGTTATGTTGCTCGCTCTGCTATGGACATGCTTCTGTAATGAATTGTGGTGACTTACATTTCACACACGTTCTGCTCATTAAGCCTAAGGTTACTACTCTTATATCTTATGTCATGCTTATTGGTAAATGTGTGTTATAATAACCTGTCACGTGCCAAATGCACACAATTTCCATTACAGTGTATTTTCTCTATTAATATTAAGTGGATTTGCGTACTTAAGTTATATCTTGCAGTTTTACACAACCTCTTATGTATTGACTTTAACTCTTCCTATTGCATGGGTAGGTTAAAAAAAGTATCTCCACTGCAAGTATCCTCACATCGTAGATTCATTATCCGTTCAAAGTCACATGCAAACTTCATTCAAATGGAGGATTCCCAAGCACCAACGCCCAAAACAGCTGCTTCTTCAGCTATGGCTAATGGTTCCTCTTCTCTAAATAAAGTAACAACTAAGCGTCTCAAAAAGGATCCCCCTTCTCCACCGAAGCAATCTTCGTCTGTTTCCATGGATCTTCTTTTGGAGGAAATTCGAGCTTTACGACCATTTGTTGAAGAGACAAACTCCAAAACACAAATTCTAACTGACGGTTGGGAAAAACTGGAAGAAAGAGTCACTAAGGTTGAACATAATGTTGAAACTCTCAATGCATCTTACACCAAAGTAGACGCTCTTCATTCCCAAATTACATCTTTGCAAAAACAGGTTGAAAACCTTGAAAACAGAAACAGACGTAACAACCTCCGCATTTATGGCTTATCGGAAGGCGTAGAAGGGTCGGATCCCATCTCCTTTTTTCAAAACTTTTTTCCGTCAATACTAAATTTACCGGAGGACACTACTCTCAATATACAACGTGCTCATAGATTGGGCCCACTGCATTCAACATCCTCAAGCACGAAAAGACCAAGAGGAGTCATATTGTATTTCCTTGAGTATACGGATCTCCTCAAAGTACTATCAGCAGTCAGGCTCCTGAAGCGTATTTCATTCTCAGGTCACCAATTGTTTTTTTCACATGACTATGCCAAATCCACAGCAGATAGACGTAAAGAGTTCCTTTGCTATGCGTCCAGCGTTACGTTCTATTGGAGCACGGTTCGGATTATTTCACCCTTGCTTGTTCAAAGTCACTCTTAACAACAATACCATGACCTATGAGGATCCAACAAAGTTGAAGAGTTTCCTTAATACACAATGCCCAGAAAAGATGGACATTTCCAGTACTCGCTTTAAATAGCTCTTCTTCTGTTATACACTTGAATAGGGTTTAACTTTTCAATATGTTGTTTTACTTCCAGAATTTTAGAATAGATTCTGTCATGGTATAATGGTTTGTTTGTTCTCATTAACTTCTTCCATTTCAGGTTATGACCTTATAATGTCGGTTATCACAATATGTCATGTCATTCTCCATCCTGTTCGTATTAACCATATTTTGTTTCTCTTCTCACAGGACCTTACCTCATGTGCTTGACCTATTAGTTTTGTATGTTGTTTACATCCCGAAGTCTTCCCTGCCTTACCTCATGGAGTACGGGTACGTCATCGTTCCATGTGGTCTCTCCCCCCCATCCCTCCATTGTTTTGACTTTTATGTGGATATGATCCTTTTTCTTATATTCTTCTTTACAGTCTTCACCCCTTCTCCTTTATTCCCTCTTCTTTCTTTTTATCATACATGTTTCTATCATATGTCTCTTTTTCCAATCTTGCTTCTTCCTCTTCTTTCTCTTTCCTACCTTTTCAGCTTCTCTCAATTGGTTTTAACTTTCAATATCTTCGTACCTAATATAAGGTTTAATTCAATGTTTTTTATAGTTCTTATTGTTGAATTTTTCACAAGTATTATTGTTCACAATATAAGGGATTTTATTGGTTCACTTATGTTTTTATTACTTCCATTTCACACATGTTTTTGAAAATTGTCACATGGAACGTCAGAGGCTTGAACTCCCCCATTAAGCGACAGAGAGTCTTATCCCACCTTTCAAAATTAGATGTTAACATTGCGTTACTGCAAGAATCACATCTCACCGAAGGCGAATCACTAAAACTCAAAAGAAATTGGGTTGGTGAAGTCTTTTTCTCGCCAGGAGATGGGAAAAGGAATGGGGTTATAACTCTTTGTTACAAAGCACTGAATGCCAAGCTTGTCTCTCAAGAATCCGACACAGAGGGTAGATGGATTCTCTCTAACCTCCTGCTGGGGAAGACCCCTCTGTCTTTACTTAACATTTATGCTCCTACTAACGGAGATGCCACGTTTTGGTCTCGTATTTCTCAGTTATTGCTCAAATACCCATCAGAAAACGTTATTCTTGCAGGAGACTGCAACCAAGTGATGGACCCGTTTATTGATAGAAATTCTAAATCCCCCTTTATCCCAAACATGCCACACAAAGTTTTCACACAAACTATTCAACAGAGAAACCTATTAGACTCATGGCGCCTCTGTAACCCATCCACAAGAGAATACTCTTTTTTTCCTCTCCGCATCAAACACAATCTCGGATAGACCATATTTTTATTTCACGCAACATTTCCCAATCCCTACGTTCTGCTGACATAGGCCCTATTCTCATTTCGGATCATGCACCTGTCTCGATTCAATTAGACATTTTAAACCAATCCACATTACCAAAAAGATGGTGCTTCAATAACTCCTTACTCCTTGACTCTAATTTTAATTCATCTTTTGTCTCTTTCGCTCAAGAGTTTTTTCACATTAATTTAACGAATGATGTCTCCTTTCATACAGTGTGGGACGCCTTTAAGGCCACCGCCCGGGATTTCATCATTAGATTTGTGTCAAATAAACGTAAAGCTTCCCGCTCACTACATAATACACTTCTTGCTAAGATTAAAAAACTTGAGCACTCCTTCCATACCTCCAAGTCGAAGGAGTCCCTTAAAGATCTCATCACTGCAAAAATCGCCTTTAATGAATCCACTACTGAACAGGCCTCCCTATACTTACTAAAATCCTCAGCAAAGTATTATGGTGGGCAAAACAAATCGGGCAAACTTCTAGCCAATTACCTAAAGATTAAACAACAGAAACTTCATATTGATTCCATTATAGACGATAGCCAAACACCGAAACTCAAAGACCCTGAAATACTCCAAGAATTCGTACATTTCTATAAATCCCTTTACACACCAGAAAACACACCCTCAGATACAGACATATCCCAATATTTCTCCACAATTAAAAAACATACTAATCCCCAATTGGATTTAGCTTCTTTGGAAGCTGATCTTACACAAACAGAATTGGTAAATGCTTTAAAAACTCTTAAAAAAGGCAAGGCCCCAGGACCAGACAGTTTCACAGTGGAATTTTATTTACATTTCGTTCATTTATTACTCCCACACTTACACACTCTTCTTTGTTCCTTTATCACTTCCCGTAATTAAACTGGCTCCTTTTCCGAAGCCTTGATCTGTCTAATACCGAAGGCTGATAAGGATCTACGTTATTGTAAGAATTATAGACCTATATCCTTAGTCAACGTAGATTATAAAATTTTCTCGAAGGCTCTAGCCCTAAGATTAGAACCACATCTTCCCATGGTGCTTGGAAAGGAACAGTCAGGTTTTGTCAGGGGTCGCAATATCACTGACAATACACGATTATTCTTTGACATTTTATCTAAATCATCACATTACCCGGAATCTTTGGCAGCAATCGCGTTAGATGCAGAAAAAGCCTTTGATAGGGTATACTGGCCTTTCATCTTCCAAGCTCTCAAATGGTTCGGGTTTGGACCAAAAATCACTTCTTTAATTGCCCTACTTTACTCTGACCCCAAGGCTGCCATTTCCACCAATGGCCTCATCTCCCCCTACTTCAATCTTAAACGAGGAGTACGCCAAGGTTGCCCCTTGTCCCCCTTTCTTTTTAATTTGGCCTTAGAACCCTTTCTGTCAAGAATTCGCCAGAATCACTTAATCACAGGTTTTGTCTCAGACCCTCAACAAATTAAACTGGCAGCATATGCTGACGATATTTTAGTTTTTCTCTCCCAACCACAATCTTCACTCACAGCTTTCATGGGAGAGGTGGAGGCCTATGGATTGGTATCTGGCTATAAACTGAATAGAGGAAAATGTGAGATACTACCCTTAACCAAATACACCTTTAAGGATGATTTTAAGATCTCTAACTTCACTTGGAATCCTAAACATATAAAATATCTTGGCATTTGGTTCTCTCCCTCTATAAAGACATCTATTTCTTTAAACATAGACAAATGTTCTGCCAAACTTAGAACACTGATCGCAAGATGGCATCCCCTTCATCTCTCTTGGTGGGGTCGTCTCGACACAATCAAAATGATGCTGACTCCGATAGTTTTGTATATCCTTTCTAACATTCCACTATCCATTCCATCTAAATTTTTTCAAAAGATTAATTCTATTTTGACTTCTTTTTTATGGAATGCTAAAAAATCAAGAATGGCGTTACAGAAATTAGCAAGACCAAAATCTGAAGGTGGTGTCAATTTCCCCCATTTCTCTAATTATCACAAAGCCTTTCAGTTAAGACAATTATCGAATTGGATTACTACCCAATCTGAGGATAAACCTCTCTGGGTGGATCTCGAGACCTCATTTTTAGCTCCCTTCTCATTTTAGGAATATCTCTCCTTTACCCGCAAACCACAAAAGCTCTCTACTCCCATAATTAAGCAATCCTGTAAATTACTATCCACTGCACCCCACTTAGCTGTACATAATTTAGACACTTTTCTCAATTCCACAATTTGGCACAATAAACAAATCCTTCTTAATAGGAAACCTATATACTGGAAGGTTTGGAGAAACAAAGGTCTGCTCTGGGTTCATCAACTTTTAGATCAGGGTTCACCCATTCAATTTGCGCAATTACAAACTCTTTATCATCTGCCTTCTTCCTTTAAACCTAAATTTTTGACCTTACAGAACGCAATACTTGATACTTACGCTAAACTCAAATCTTCACCTTCCTCACTCTCCCAACCCCTTTTCCCATGGCATAACCTTTTGCTCATAAGCCCCAAAGCGTCTACCATTTATTCCCGTTTATTGGCACCTCCTGAGATCCGTGACAAAACCAAAGTGGAACTCTCATGGGAATCTGATCTGGGAACGAATTGGCCTATTTCTTTTTGGAACAGAATCTGGACGAAACTCAGGAAATCATCTAGAGCGGCCAGCACAACACAAACGCTTTTCTTTATTTACAATAGATTGTTTCTTACCCCCGCATACCTAAATAAAATACACAACACAAATCTCAACACATGCTGGACATGTTCCCAGGTTGACGCTGATCTCCATCATATGCTATTTACCTGTCCACACGTTTTTATATTCTGGAAACAGGTCTGGCACCAAATCAACACTATTTTTCACACCACAATTCCCCTCTCCCTCACAAACATTTTCCTAGGCAGCTTAACACCGGACTGGAAAAGGGGTCAGTCCCAGTTACGACTTAGGGATTTGTTAATAGCTGTAGCTTTCCAGCAGATACCAAACAGCTGGAAAAACTCCTCTAAATTGTCTTATTTAGCTTGGTGGTATGCTGTATGTCACAATCATCGCCTTGATACAGCACTTGTTCATCCTATTTCTCTTGCTACAAAACGGTTACACCTCTGGGGCCCACTCACACAATTTCTAGATGATACCGTGAAGAAAACTTCTTTACCTGCTCCCTCACAACAAGAAGTTACCAAGCCTCCTTGACCTCCTATTGTTTGTTTATAATTATGCTTAATTTATCATTTCCTATCACATCTTTTAAAATTGTGTATTTTTGACATGTACTGTTATTTGCGATTCTTGTGAACCTTTGACCATATTCTTATCATCTTCTACATTATCCTTTTACTATTTTAATGGGTATTGTATATCAATATTGTTCTTTGTTACACCTTCTTGTATTCATGCATTAACAAATGACTGCTTATACGAAGTATTGTTTTTATGATCATATTAATCTTTTCAATAAACCTTTTCTTGAACTTAAAAAAAAAAACTAAGACCGAAACTTTTGCTGACATTACTATACAGTTTCTCTTACCGGATATAGCATGCTCTGTTTCCAATCCAATTGTGCTAAGGGTACTATTTTATGGAATGTTCCACTCAAGAAATAAGCTATGTTTCTGAGTATATTTCAATGCAGTATTACACAATATGTGCTAAACATTTTACATTTTTGTCACGTACTGACTGCATAAAGGAAAATATAGGGGAAGTTGAAAACGTCATAGGTCGCTCGAGTGATAGATACACTGCCTCCAGGTCTTTGCTGTCCACATCAACATGGCGCTGTGTTCGGTGTTCCCTTCACCAGCTTCCGGCCTTAAGCAAGGTTCCTTCCTGCCGGTAGAGATAGCCTGTCTTTCTCGGTACAGATGCTCTCCTGGCGGTGCAGCCTGTTCGGATGTTTTGATTCTGCACAAGGTATTTTATCCAGCTTACTGCTCAGTACTGACGCTTTCCAGTGGTCTCATTTTGAAGATTCTTTTATGAAGAATCTTCTCTCCTGTGAGACCGCCTGCACTGCTTTATTGGATCTAATTCGGGTTCCCCCAATTTGTGCTACACAGAGTAGGCTCAGTTTTGGTAACTTAGACTTACTCATGTTTAGGCAAGAGGAACACAAATCATATTCTGATCATCAGATCCTGTTTCTCATTTTCTGCATTGCCATTACTGAGTTTCCCCTGTGTTTTCTGTTGCTGCGGCTTAACTTTGTTAGACGATTTAGTCTACTAGTAGTGATTTTGTATTTCTATAATGAATTTTTGAAATTAGTGTACATGAGTTTGACTTTGAACTTGTAATAAATCCATACTTAATCTTATCTACCAACTTTGGGTCCCTCACTGAGTGATCAAATTGGGTACACCGTAAATTGAACTTGTGGATGATGTCATCTCCCTTTTATTCCTTAGGCTCCTAAAAAAGGGAAATTTACGGGGAATTGCAGGGAAATTTGAATGAAGGGCTCCGTGCTCTAGCAATCTGAATAAGTAAGACTCCAGGCATCTTATTTGCAAAGCATGCGAGGGAGAGAGGGGGTAAGATACAGACACTATCAGATAAATCTGGGATAGAAGCGTGAAAGGAAAGTTTCCTCAAAAGTGAGGCGGTGATTCAAAAAGAAGTCAACTATTAAAAATGCAAAGATGAACAGTCCACAAGCAGAGTCGGTGCATTTCACAAAGGGCCGCAGTCATGGCAATCACCCCAGATACATCGATGTTTCTGCACAGGGCCAGAATAATTTAGGAAGTCGACAAGGTGGGGATAATATACCGCTTATAAAAGTGGGCAATATGCTTAGTGATATGAAAAGCTGAAGATATATGTGAGCCCTCGCTGCTGTTGACACACTCTTGTCAGAATACTGCCTCCCCCACTCTAGTTCACGATTCAGGCTTTAACAAGAATGTTTCTTAAATGCAGTGTTATATTAGGTTCCAAATGAAGCATTTCCTGTGTTTTCTGCTCGCAAAAATCGGTGAAATGAGTTTGGTGTTAGGTACCGCTTCTTGACTCTTTCTCCCATCAGTGGAGAAGCACTGCTACAATTAGTTACCGAGATTTTAAATTCTGGGGAAGGACAGCAGCAAACAACAACCTACTCTTGATATATTACAAAAAAGTCTTACATTTATACAAATTCAATCAATCAATCAATCAATCACAGAATTTGTAAAGCGCACTACTTACCCGCGAGGGTCTCAAGGCGCTGGGGGAGAAAAAAGGGGGGGGAGTGCTGCTACTGGTCGAACAACCAGGTCTTGAGTAGCCTCCTGAAGGTCAGCAGGTCTTGGGTCTGTCGTAGGCTTAGTGGAAGGGTGTTCCAGGTCTTGGCGGCGAGGTGGGAGAAGGATCTGCCGCCGGTGGTGGTTCTTCGAATGCGAGGGACGGTGGCGAGGAGAGGTCGGCGGAGCGGAGTTGGCGGTTGGGGACGTAGAAGAGGAGTCGTCTGTTGAGGTAGGCTGGGCCAGTCTTGTGGAGTGCCTTGTGTGCGTGGATGAGGAGTTTGAAGGAGATTCTCCTGTCGACGGGGAGCCAGTGCAGGTTCCTCAGGTGGGGGTGATGTGGCTGTGGCGTGGTACATCGAGGATCAGGCGTGCGGAGGCGTTTTGTATGCGTTGCAGTCGCTTGATGAGCTTGGCCGGGGCTCCCGCGTAGAGGGCGTTCCCATAGTCGAGTCTGCTGCTGACGAGGGCCTGGGTGACTGTTCTTCTCGTGTCTGTCGGGATCCACCTGTAGATCTTGCGAAGCATGCGGAGGGTGTTGAAGCAGGAGGATGAGACTGCGTTGACTTGCTTGGCCATGGAGAGCGTTGAGTCGAGGATGACTCCCAGGTTGCGTGCGTGGTCGGTGGGTGTCGGGGCTGCTCCCAGCGTCGTTGGCCACCAGGAGTCGTCCCAGGCTGAGGGGTTGGAGCCGAGGATGAGGACCTCTGTCTTCTCCGTGTTCAGTTTTAGTCAGCTGATCTTCATCCAATCGGCGACGGCCTTCATCCCTTCATGGAGGTTGGATTTGGCGGCGAGGGGTCCTTGGTGAGGAGAGGATCAGTTGAGTGTCGTCGGCGTAGGAGATTATGTTGAGGTCGTGCTGTCTGGCGATGCGTGCGAGCAGGGCCATGTAGATGTTGAACAGTGTTGGGCTGAGGGACGATCCCTGGGGTACGCCGCAGATGATCTTGGAGGCTTCGGATCGGAATGGTGGGAGGCGGACTCTCTGGGTTCTGCCGGCGAGGAAGGAGGTGGCCCATTCCAGGGCCTTGTCTCGGATCCCTGCGTCGTGGAGGCGTGCGCATAGAGTGCGGTGGCAGACAGTGTCGAAGGCGGCGGAGAGGTCCAGCAGGATGAGGGCTGCGGTCTCACCGTTGTCCAGCAGGATCCTGATGTCGTCGGTGGCGGCGATGAGGGCAGTCTTAGTGCTGTGGTTGCTGCGGAACCCCGATTGGGATGGGTCCAGGATGCTGTTTTCTTCGAGGTATCGGGTTAGCTGCTTGTTGACGATCTTCTCGATGACCTTGGCTGGGAACGGAAGCAGGGAGATGGGCCGGAAGTTCTTGAGGTCTCTCGGGTCCGCCTTGGGTTTTTTGAGTAGGGCGTTGATCTCTGCGTGTTTCCAGCTCTCTGGGAAGGTCGCGGTCTCGAAGGAGAGATTGATGATGTTGCACAGGTGGGGTGCGATGGAGCTGCTGGCTTTGTTGAAGATGTGGTGCGGGAAAGGGTCTGACGGGGAGCCGGAGTGTATTGTGCTCATGGTCTTGATGGTGTCCTCGATGTTCACGCTGGCCCAGGCTGGCAGGGGATCGTGGTCGATGGTGTGCGGCGGGTCTGTTGCATCGATCTTAGTTGGGGCTGTCTGGGTGTTGAAGCTGACGTGGATGTCGGCGATCTTGACCTAAGAGCGTGACTGTGTCTGTGAATCCAAAATTTGTTTTGCTATTAGAAAATACCTTAGGGATGTAATGATCATGGCTCCACCCGAGCGGTGGGGCAAAGCCCCGGAACCACACTTTCTGCATCTTCTAGCCAGGCATGGCCAGAGGCTATCAAATAAACAGGCAAAGACCGCACGTGGTCTTGGCAGCCTGTAACTACTATTGTGTACTTGTCTCTATATTGGAGCTGCACATGTTCGCTGCCTGACCAGACCCTGCTTGATGACCGCAGGGGCCCATCACGCTGGCAACAAGGGTGGGATCCACCCGTCACCCCCACTCACCTGCAGCTGATCAGGTGATCCATCACAGCTACATCGCAATGCCAAATTCCAGCTGGCTGCCGAGCGTTGCTCCGATCGCTTAGCACCCGTCTCCCGAGAGAACTGGAAGACCTCAGCAGGGCATAGGACGATTGACTCGCAAACGCCGACCGGAGCGCACCAGGAGGAAGAGTGAGTCATCCCTCCTCCCTTGTGCAGTTCTCTGCTGCCCGCAGCCACTGCAGGCCCCCCTAACAGCTGCTCCTCTGAGCACCTCAAAGCAACCCATCTCATCTCCAGGCCAGAGAAGATCTGCTGAACGCTCCGCTCCATAAGCCACCACAAGGCTCCTCTTCCAGGCAATCACTGCCACAGCAACTGGGATGCTCCCGGAATAACAGGGCTACTCCAAGCCTGCAGTGTGTAGACACTGAGAGGTACTAATAAACACTGGCAGAGGCAAGATGTTTTCACCTCAATCCAATAAACAAGCATTGGCCAAGTCAATAAAATAAGTGTTATAAGTAAATGAAAAGGAAGAACACTTGAATGATTACATCCTTACTTGAGACCTGCCTCACTGTAATACTCACAAGTCTCCACAAGCATGGTTGATAATGGCAACAATCACATGCCTCTGCCAGGGATACCCCAGGGCCAGCCCGCTCCACAGCACACGCTGGTTGGCACGCTTCTGCCATTCAACAAACTCACTGACTCAGCCACTGCTTTGCCACGCTGGAGGACATGGGCTGGGAGACTGGAGAACTACTTTGTCGCAACACAAGAGACTGATGGCGCCATCAAACGGTCACTCCTACTCCACTACTTAGGTGAAGAAATCTACAAATTGTTTGAACACTTGCCCACACAGGGGCAGTGACAGACTATGACGCAGATGCAAGGGCCCTCAATGCACATTTTGACCAGCAGTTAAACCCTGACTTCGAGCGCTTTAAGCACCGCCAGGACCATCAACGCAAAGAGGAATCCATAGACACATTCTACGCATGCCTGTGCAAGTTGGCTAGCACCTGCACCACGGACAACCAACTCAAGGAAGTGAGAGCGCAAATCATCCAGGGGTGCAGAAACAATTCACTGAGAGGCCTCATCCTGACGCAGCCCAACATCATTCTGGATGACATCGTCATTCTAGCCAATTCCCATGACCTATTTGCCGCAAGGGCCATGGAAGTGGACATAGCAATAACCCAACAGCCAGAAAGGACTCCCTCACTGAAGAAGGAGTGCGTCATTGCCATATACACATAGGGCAAGACAGGCAAACCCAGAATACTGACACCTCCCCAGTCCAGATCCTGTTGTGGGTACTGTGGACGGGACGAGCACCCCCTTAAGGAATGTCCAGCACAAGGACGGACATGCTCAAAGTGTGGAATACCAAATCCCTTCGCTGTTGCATGTAGAGGGGGGCCAGGGGACGGAATGCATGAGGAAGACGAGCACCAATGAGGACAATACGTCTACTATCCCTAGATGATTCAGAGTCACAAATTGCAGCGAAGCCACTACCCCACCACCAACTCCGGCTAGCAGACTCCTCACTGGATGATGAGGAGGAAGCGTTCCTAATCTTGTTCACAAGTGATCTCAAATGAACTAGATGGCCTCAGCCCACGTGCGTAGTGGAGATTGCTGGGACCAGCATTAAAGCCCTCATCGACACCGCTGCATCAGTGAATGTGATGGGCATCCAACTGAAACAACTGCTATCTCTAACAAGCACCAAAATCTTCATGTATCGCAGCCAGATACCGCTACCACTGAAAGGAAGGATGACCGTGAGAATAAAGTCAGAAGAGCAAGAAATCACAACTACATACCACGTTGTTGACAGGGAAGCCGACATACTCGTCTGGAGCCACATAGCTGAAAACCTAGGGCTGATGTCGTTCGCACATAATGTGGCAGCCCTTCAACTAGACATGCTCCTAAATCAGTTTCCCAAGCTGTTCAAAGGACTCAGATGCCTGAAGGCCCAGCCGATCAAGCTATATATCGACAAGTCCATTAAGCTACACAGGCACGTGCCTTTCCACATGAGACCACTAGTCGTACAAGAACTAAGCAAACTTGAGAGCCAAGGAGTGATCAAAAAGGTCTACGGCTCAACACCATGGGTGTCTCCCATGGTTATCGCCGAGAAACCAAAGCAGCCGGGAAAGATCCGACTCTGCATAGACATGCGCCTTACCAATCAAGTCATAAGGCACGAGAGGCACAAACGCCGACAATGGATAACATCATTGCGGACCTGAACGGATCGAGATGGTTCTCCAATCTGGACCTCCATGCCGCGCACCATCTACTCCTTCTCGCAGAAGAGAGTCGGAACATTACGATGTTCTCAACACATCTAGGGTTACGTCGATACAAAAGATTGAACTTTGAAATCTCTTCGGCAGCGGGAGTCTTCCAGGCTGCAATCCGGGAGACCCTGTCAGACTTACAAGGCACCATGAACGTCAGCAATGATAACTTGATTCATTCTGCGACCACTGTAGAGCATCACCAACATTGCCCGGCAGCACTATGGTGGCTGTCTGAACATGGGGTCACCCTCAGTAAGGAGAAGTGCTCTTTCTTCCAAAACTCTATTGAGTTTTTCAGGTACGTCTTCAACCAAGAAGGAGTCCAAGTAGATCCCCGCAAGTTCCAAGCCATCAAGAAAATGCCGGACCCGGCGACAGTGGCTGAAGTGCACAGTTTCCTTCGGATGGCAACATACTGTGGCTGGTTCACCCCAAACCTGGAAACCATCGCCAATCCCCTTAGATCTCTCACCAAGGTGGGCACCTCCAGGAAATGGGGCCATGAGGAAGAGAACGCTTTCCAAAAGGTGAAAGAAGCCCTGCTCAGCAAGAGGACGATGGCCTACCTTGACCCAAAAAGACAGACCAAACTCCTGGTTGATGCCAGCCCCATGGGTTCAGGAGCAGTACTCATCCAGGAAGTAGAGCGAGACAAATGGGCACAACTCGCATTTGCCAGCAAGGCACTCACATCAATGGAGACCCGGTATTCCCAAACGGAAAGAGAGGCACTAGCCATCAAGTGGGCGGGTGGACACTTCCATTTCTACCATAGCTGCAAGCCATATCGTGTAGCTACCAACCATCAGCCACTTGTCCCCATGCTCGGTGGCATGGCACCACACCCTCCTCTGCAGATCGAACGCTGGATGATCCAGCTGCAACACTCCCAGCTGGAAGTAGTCTACCGACAAGGGAGTCAAGAACCCTAACAATGTCTTATCCAGGCATCCACGTCACTCACGGCCAACAGCAGCGATAACGGAGATGCCACCGAAGAATATGTGGGCATGGTGTCCCAAGGAGCATGCCCACGATGTCTCTATATCCCGGAAAATCGGTGATGCTACCAAAGATGACTCGGTTCTCATTAAAGTCATGGATGCCCTCCAAGGTGGGTTGTGGCAGAATTTTCTGCGTGGTGCCAACAGCTCGCATGGTCCAGAGAAAGAGCACTGAGGAAAGATGTGGAGTGTGCGCGACGAACTAAGCACCACACACGAGGGTCTCATGCTGCGAGGGTCACGCATCATGATCCCAGAGAGTCTACAGCTATGGTTTCTAGCTCATGGAGGTCACAAGGGGACAGTCCGGATTAAATCTCAGATGAGAGAAAAGGCCTGGTTTCTAGGCCTCGAAACCGCAGTCGAGGATGTAGTGAGACAATGCCCTTCATGTCAACTCAACAGTTGCCAAGAACCACTGGTGCCAGTTGTCACGGTAGAGCCGTGCACAATCCCATAGTCTCAAGTGGGCTCAACAGCTTTTATGAATGTGGCCCCGGTGTTGGAAAGAACCTTTGCACTATTTGACCTCCCTCAAGAGAGAAAAACAGATAATGGACTGCCGTTCCAGGGGTCGGAATTCAGAGACTTGCTCACAAACCTGGGTGTAAAGCATCGCTGTATCTCTCCTCAATGGCCACAAGCCAATGGCGAAGCAGAGCGCTTCATGCGCACTTCGAACAAGGCACTTAGAATCACCGTAGCAGAAGGCACCAACCCTGAGCTCAATCTACACCAATTCCTATGAGAATACTGAGGAACACCTCACTGCACTACCCAACAGTCCCCATGGTCCCTGATGCTTGATGGGCACCGGCAAGACACCATCCCCATCTCCCGAGAATGGACGCCGCCTCGTTATGAGCCTGCAAGAGCTCAATCCAAACGCACCCAAAACAACGAATGTGCAAGTCTGAAGCGACATGCTAAGCTCCGTCAGCTCCAGCCAGGGGACAATGTGCTGATAAAAGACAGGAAACTGGGATGAAAGTTTCGGATGCCATTCGAACCAGGCGTATGGACAGTTATCCCCATGGCCGGGACTTTGATCACTGCCAAGAAGGCCAAGAAACAGTCACTAAGAATGTGTCATGATTCTGGAAGGTGGACTTCCGGAGTCCACAGAGTCCCCAATCAGAGGACGAAGAGATCGCCTGGGAGGACCCCTGTCAGCAACTAGATCTAGAAGAATCCACTGCTAGCCGCACTGCTACTGCACGGTCAGACATTGAAGCGATCACTGGAGATGACTCCCAGAGCACAACGAGGGCTGAGAGCGTAGATAGCCTGGTGCTGCACGTGCGCATGACCGTTGCCCAACTGGGCCCTGCCTGACGAACGCAGGGGCTCATCACAAGGGAAATTAAAGGAGCTGAAACAGATCCAATCAGAGTTGCAGTTTTGCTTATAAAAGGTTTGCATAAGCTGGAAAATAAGTTGCCTTCGCTGCTGGACAGGATCGAGGAGGCAGAACAGAACATTTCTGAGTGCGAAGAAAAACTTCTTTCAACAATATATCGAAATGCCCAGTTAGAAAAAGAAATAATTTACCTACAGAATAAACACTAGGAAATGGAAAATAATTCGGCAAGTGATCTGCGAATCACTGTTGAACATAAAGAGGATAGTGTCAGCTCGGTCTCTATGGTTGAGGCATTGATAAGGACACATGTCCTCCCAGAGTACACTCAAGACATCACAATAACAAGGGCACACAGAGGGGCAGATTTACAAGCCCCTTGCGCACTTTTGCGTCACTTTTCCAATGTTAAAATTGACGCAAAAGTGGCGCAAGGGGCTTGTAAATAAGCCCCAGAGTCCCTTCATAGATTTCCTCAATTTCTAGTTATCCTTGAACATTCTGGTTAATTTCTCTGATTATAGGATCAAAGAGCTTATTGTTTGGAAAGCATTTTGAGAATCGGTTTTTGCAGTCCAATAAGGACAATAATTCCTGTTTTTTTCTGACATGACAACTTCTCACAGGCAGATAGAACTTAAAAAAAATGATTCCTCAGTTTCAAGAAGCGAGCGATCTCAAATCCCTTGCTCAGCAGGCTAAACTAAAGGTTCACTTTCAGGGGAAGTTTCATTTGATTAGAGGGGTGAAAGAAGACCAAATCGTTTTGAAAGACATTCCCTATAATAGTGTGTAACGTTAGCAATTTCTAGAAACAGGATGATGGGTGAAGGGGTATGAGATAATCAGATAGCGGGCATTAATGCCAGAAAGTTAAGGTGCCAATCACATTATTAGGAGGTGTTCTGTATGGGTTGGTTAGCGGGCTACCTGTAAAAACATATAGGTCTGGAGGTATGGTTCTAACGCATAAAAAAGAGAAATATATGAAGTAAGTTTATATATGTATGTCTAATTGGTGGTTAGAGGTGATTGATACATTTCAGCTTCTTATATTATGTAATATGTATTATATGACCATTTTTTAAGAGAATCGATAGAATTAAGTGGATATCGTCTGAGGCTGTGTTTTACACTTTAAATGGCTTGATTGTATGTGGTCCACTGTATACCACTGAAGTGCTCTTCTTTGAATTTTGTCATCTATGCTGTTTGCACTATAGGTGTGGCTGCTGGTATGAGCTTAGCACTTTATAAGGATGCCGCTTTGTATTTCACAAGTGCACTTATTAAATATATCTCTGCATCAGTACTTTCGTTGTTACAATATCCGTTATCACGTTGCAGGTAATGCTGCTATGTTGCTTTTTTAAAAAAAATTCTGTGATGAAATGCAAAAAAGGAATTATTTCATTTAACATGAATGGTTTAAAAAAAGGCAAACATTACAGGCCATTGAGGCTTGGCTTTTTACACATAATCCCTATATTATCTCTCTACAGGACCCATATCTTGATTTCCAGACTGAAAGTTTAGATTTTTTTAAACAATGGGCGGGATTTAAATGTGACTCCTTTAAGGCGACCCTGAGAGCAGATTAGCACAGGATATAGCCTTGAGGTGTGGACTAAAATAATAAAAGAAATTTGGAAATGCAGATGAGGAAAGCAAATGAAGGGGCTTCTTTACAAGCCCCTTGCGCCACCCGTACGTCACTTTTCCCATGTTAAAAATGACACAAAAGTGTCGCAAGGGGCTTGTAAATAAGCCCTGAAATCTGCACAAAGCTCAAATCACACTCAAGGAGAGTAGATCTACAACGCTACAAGCAAGAGCAGAGTGAGTGAATACTATTATTTAGAGACAATGCTACTTGCCTACAAAACATTTATGAAGAAAATTAATTTTGGGGGAGACTATTGGCACAGCAGACATGGGAGAAATCTGTGCAAGGAAAGATTAGTGCTATATATTGCTCCAAAAGAGATGCCTAGATTTCAAATAAGAATATAATTATTATGATTTATTTAGATCACAATAAGAATGTATATATTAAGTGTCAGGACATTTATCAAAATAAACAGGAAGGCTTCTTGAAGTGCTTTCTATTCCCTTACTCGTGCAGGAAGCTGCGATGCAGTTATTGGAACCTTTTACCATGGAAGTATTAAAAGTGGTCATTTTAATACTGCCTAAGAGGAGAGCATGTAGAGACTAGTTCGCTGCAGATTTTTAAAAAATATTTTGGGAATATTTGTATATTCATCTCTTTAAGGATGGCAATTATGTTTTAGCAGGTGGTGAAATCCCTTCCTCTTCAATATGGGGTAGTTGTTCATTCTTTGGAACAAGGTAATCACCCCAAAGATACAAATTCATACTGTCCACTTAGTCTACTTAATTCTGACTATAAAATCATAACCGAATTAACAGCGAATAGAATAAATAATGTGGTGGATAGGCTGATCTGCATGGATCAAAATGATTTCATTGCAGGGTGACAACTACAGTCTAAAATGAATTACATAATAAAAGCCTTGGATATTTTCAATACTAAACAGATTTCTGCTATGGTGTTTTGATTTGAAGCTAAGAAAGCTTTTGACCTCGTGTCCTGGGACAGTCTTTGTAATATTTTGAAAAGCTTTCTTTTTACCTTCCCAGTTTGTGGAGTTTTAAGCAATGTAAACAAGTAGTCCTGAGGCAACACTAATTTTGAATTCTTCTGAGGTTGGTTCTCTTAAATTTGAGCATGGAACTAGGCAGGGATGTACTTTATCCTTAATTTGTATTTTTATAGAGACTCTCACTATTGTATTTGCCAAGAGGACACCATATATTCTGCTTTGCAGGATGTGGCTAAAATTTAATTGTATGCTGACAATATAATACTGCTTTTAAGACCAATGAGGAGATACAAGAAAGAGATTTTAAGATGTTGTTGCAATTTCAAGAGCACAGGGGAGGTAAAATAAAATGTACAAAGTTTAGCTCCTTGTTCCATTAAGAGTAATGCGGTTTTGATCTTTGGTTTAATCGAAACCCTCTGGAGAAGGTTCGTAGAGTATGGAAGAAAATATCTCTCAAGTATCAGAGAAATAGAAATGTTATCAAAACGTTCTCGTAAATAGGAAGAAAATAGGATAAAATCTTACTGTAACATAATATTCATGGAAGAAAATTATTTAGATGAATTTCTCTGTCTTAATGGTGATCAGCTACCATAAAATGCATTTCTATGGTAAATGGCTAATTTATCATATGCTTAAGTTTTTAAATAATATTAACCCTAAATGCTCATCTCGTTGTTTTAGATGTGAAGCTTCAGAAGTTAGAAATTGGTCCTGTGTTATTTTTTCTTGTTCTGAATTGCATTCCTTAAAGCAGGCAGTTCTCAAATACTGTGAAGATAAATTCCTTCCTATATGTTAATTATTTTACTAGGACTTTCAACCTCGCTGAGGTCATCAGCTGGGTGTCAGAAAGTAATGTACATTTTCACACTGATTGCTCATTCACTGATTTGGCAAAAGTGGAGATCTAAATTAATTCCAACTTACTCAAAGTAACTGGTGAAGATATATAGGGGCATATTTACAAGCTCCTAACGCCACTGCAGTGTCACTTTTTCTGACTCTCCGGTGGCATTGCTCCATACCAATATTAACTAGGTGGCGTTACGCCACCTTGTAAATATGTCCCTGTCTGCAGCAGCTTTGCTTTTTGGCACTGCTCCATATTTACAAGGATGGGGCAGCACCAAAAACTAAGGCCAGATAAAATTGTTAATCCCTCCTCATATTTTGTTCTGCAGCACACATAGAAACAGCAAGTTGCCTTTAAAGATTGTTTACAGGGCCGGAATGGCCGTAGCGGGCACCGGGCGTTTTCCTGGTGGGCCGCTAGGGTGGGGGCCGGTTTTGGGCCCCTGGGGGCCGGTTTTGTTACCGGGGGTTGGCAATATCGGCCCCCCTGTAACAAAATCGGCCGAAACCGGCCCTCGCAAACAGCTCGGCTGCTCCCCCCCCCCAGGGGGGGGCAGCCGAGCAGTTTGCCAGGGCTGGTTTCAGTTCCCAGTCCGGCCCTGATTGTTTATGTGCAGGAAGGTGTCCCTTCCTGCACATAAACAATAACCCCTGCAGCACAGACACCCTTGGAACATGGCACAAGGGTGCCTGCACTGGCACTAGGCAGTTTTTCTTGCACCAGCTCTAGGGGAAATGCAGGGGTATGCCGTATTTTTATAAATACGGTGCATTCTTACATTTTGAAAATGCCAGAGTGCGGTGTTGCCAAATCTGGAGTCACACCATGCTTCAACATTTTCTTGTCCATATCCCCCTTAGAGTTAAACAATGGGAAGAATAATATGCAGCTCACTCTAGTTCAAAGCAAACTTTCTTTCATGCTTTGGGAAATTTTGTATAAAAATGTTATCACAAGATGTCTATATATGCTGAGGTTTGATGTGTAAATGGGTTTCTCAAATGTGTGTGTTCCATAACTATATTAACCACCAACTAGATGCAATTTGGATGTTGGCATTGAGAGCTTGTTGTCTAGCCAGAAGACTAAACTCTTGACCTAATGTTTCGGTATGGGTTGCTTCCCCATTTAATTTGGCAAATTGAGATCAATCCACCTGGCAGGGTTGTTGACTAACACCATGACCTCAGTTTTTTCCCCAAATAGTTTGAGACTGCTGGATGCCATCCAGTCAACAGCAGTTTTTATGCAGTAATTGAGCTGGTTGGAAAAGCCTTTAGTGTCTTTAGTCATCAGCATAGGATATTGCAGAGATGCCATGGGCCTTTATAATCTCTGCCAGTGGGCGGGCATACAGGTTGAACAAGATGGGGCTCAACAAGGACCCCTGAGGTACCCCACAACCCAGGGAGTAACTTTCAGGAAATGTATTTTTCTTCACAGACTGAGAAGGTTCTTTTTTAGAGGAAGGAGGTGAGCCATTGTAGGGCTCTACCTACTACACCTTCCTCTTCCAGCCTTTTTATTAGCATTGGATTGGAGACAGTGTCAAAAGCCGCCCTCAAGTTCAATAGGATCAGGGCAGCTGTCCCACCTTCATCCAAAATGGCTTTAAGTTATCCGTGGCAACCAGCAAAGCTGCTTCAGTGCTACTGTCCAATCTAAAGCCAGTTTGCAATGGATGCAAAATGTTGTTAGTTTCTAGATATAGCGAGAGGTTTCTGTTGATGATCTTTTCTACAATTTTGCTGGGACCTGGAAGAAGGGAAATCAGTCGTCCATTTTCACACTTCAGTGGGTCTGCTGAGGTTTTTTTAGCAGAGGCTTAACAATGGCATTTTTCCATGCTAGGGGAACTGTTACGGATTCAAGAGAAAAGTTGAACATATCTGTTAGCAGAGTTACCACTGCCTTACCACCTTTGAGAATAATGTCCGGGTGGGTGCGGTCAACGGAGAGCCTGATTTTAAGGATTTGAGGATCTCAAAGGTATCTTTTTTGTGATTTCTGGGAATGTACTTAGTTGATCCTGTCTTCATTGGGAGGCCATAGCTGTCTCTTCTGCACCAACAAGCGTGAGGAGGATACAAATCATTGTCTCCAGAAAAAAGTTGGCTACCATGTTAGATCTTGAATCTGTGGGAAAGGGGCCGGGTGTGCTTTTTACAGGATCCATTAGACAACTCACCAGATTGAATAAATCTTTGGGTGAGTTTGCAGCATTGTCAATCTTTGCAGCAAAAAAGATAACTCTTGCTTCCCTGATGGCGAAATGATATTTTTTTACAGCTTTCTTATAGATGTCTTTACTAATAACATCATAACTTTTTCTCCAGGCCCTTTCAAGTTTAAAAAAAATGAGTTGTACAAGCTCTGGTGAGGACCCTGGTGCCCTTTCTCCAGGGTGTTTGGGTTTCTGTTGTCTAAGAGGAGCCAAGGCATTAGAGGCATTCACCATTTATGTTTTAAATTTACTGTATCTGCAGGCCAAATCTCCCACCATTTCAGGGGTGGAAATGGTGAGCTTATCAGGCATTCACCATTACACCTTGGAGAAATGAGCCCAAAAAAGGTGTTTAGGAAAGAGGCAGCAAGGATTACCAGATGGGCATGAGGTGCGTCAGTTTTCTCACATGATTATCCATTAAAAAAAAAAGGAGAAATCCTGGCACAACCACGAAAAGTTGATAATCTTCTCTCATCATGAATTGAGTCACTGCAGATGCTTTTATTGGTCCATTCTACTAATTTTTCAGAGCAGACTGCATCCGACTGTATCTTTCTGCATTTAAAACACTGCAAATGCCCAGAAAAGCATACACTACAATGTCACCTTGAGATCTGTAGCCAGAGACAAGGAGAGACATGAAAAACTGGTCTGTATTTAGAGGTCTGGAGAGACTGGGTATGCTGATCTGCATTCACTATTGACACTGCTTGATACCATGATGCATGCTGGCATGCTACTATGTAAGCAAAACAGAGACATGGAAGTACAGGGTAGGCTGGTCTTTATCAGAGACATGGAGGGACAGGGTTTGCTGTTATGTGTTGAGTTATTGATTGTGGTTGATGCTGTGTTGCACACTGTAAGAAATTGGGTTATTGGTTGAAGGAAGTCAAGCAACAAACACAAGTCTTGTCAGGGTGAACCACAAAATTCACTAAATTAACCTGTGCTTAACCCTTTGGTAGCGTGGCACAAAATTAGTCAGGCTTAACTTAGTAGCAATGTGTAAAGTATTTATGCAGCACACAAACAGTAATAGGAAGAGAGGATGTGGCCTAACGGCTAGAGCGATCAACCTTGAAACTGGGAAACCAGGTTCGAGTCTCGACAGGTACGCTCAACAGCCTCTGATTTTGGGATTCTGGGCAAATCACTTAATCTCCCCGCGCCTAACAAAATGAATGTGTCCGTCTGTAATGCAACTGGTGCTCATGTAAAGCAATCTGATATCTTCGGGTCGCGTTTGCGCTATCTGAAACTAAAAAACAAAATGAAAATACACCACAAGAAAAATGTTAAACAAATTTAAAATGATTTAGTACATTTTATTAAATAAAATGGTTCCAAAACAACAAAACTCCAATCAGTAGAACCAGAGATATGAAATTTCTGCATTTTAGGTCATAGTAGCTATTAGACCTGGCACCATTGGCGTGGGTCTCCCTTCCATTTTTTTGCCTTTAGCTCCCGTGTTTTGCTGTGTGTTGGACTCCATTTTTGCTCGTCTAGATGCTTTGGGCACTTTGCCACTGCTGTTCAGTGCCAAAGTGCAGGTGCTCCCTTTGTAAAGTATTGTTATGGATTAGTGATTCCATGATTGGCTTATTTGATTTACTTGTCAGACCTTAGTACAGTGCACTATGTGTGCCCAGGGACTGTAAATCAAATGCTGCTGGTGGGCTTGCAGCACTGATTGTGCCTCCCACAGAAGCAGCTTGTAAAATGTGACTCAGGCTTGCCATTGCAGAGCCTTTGTGCAGTCTGGGACTGCCATGTCGACTTGGCAAGTGCACACACTTGCCAGTCCCTAAACCTTCCTTTCCTACATATTAGCCACCCCTAAGGTAGGCCCAAGGTACCCCTGTGAGCAGGTGCATTGTATGTGAAAGGTAGGACATGCCCTGATGTGTGTGGCATGTCCTGATAGTGAAATACTGCCAATTTCGTTTTTCACTATTGGAAGGCTGTCTGTTCTTATAGGCCAGAATGGGGAGATTGTTTATAACATCTTATAAACATAACTGACCCTGGGAACAAGATAGGAAAATAAAGTTTAGTATGCCTGACTCAGAATGTTAAAATACATCTTTTAGTGACGGTGATTTTTACATTCTGTGTTTGAAAATACCACTTTTAGAAAGTTGGTATTTTCTTGCCTAACCATCCAGTGTGCCTCTGCTAGGTTTGAGTATTGCATGTACAGCTTTTGGATGACTGGGGCTGGAGAAGGGCAGCAGCTCCAGAAGTCTGATGAGTCAGGGCTGGGCTGAATAGACCTGGGCTGCATTTAGAGTAGGGGGAGGAGATTTCATTTTCACCTGAATGGGCCTGGTCTGCCTTCAGCAATGCTGTCTCCACCTCCTGCCAGAAAGTTGCACCAGTGAGGACAGAACTGGTTTTGGCTGGGTACAGACACTCTCTGCCTTCAGAGAACAAAGGATGTTGGTGTATAGAAAGAGGGGCCCAGACCCCAGACTTTTAGATCACTTCTGGGAATTCAAGAGGAACCTTTGCCAAGGAGAAGAGCCGGAGAAGCTGAGGAGGAATACTGCCCCTGTGCTGTTTGCTGTCTGAGGTTGGCCTGCAGTGGCTGCTTGCTGCCAAGGAAAGGAGTAAAGGACTTTGCTGCTTGCTTTGTCCGATGCTTGAAGAAGATCTCCAAGGGCTTGAACTGAGCTTGCCCCCTGTTCTAGAGCTTTCACGAGCAGCAAAGACCTCACCCTGTCTGTGTGCACCGTCTCTGATCGTCGCAGCAGAAGAAAAGGGTAACTGACTCTGTCATCGAGTCCGTCGCAGGATTCCGTGTCCTGAGAGCACCGCCGAGAGCAACGCCTCGCTTCGCAGCGCAACCCTGGTCTCACCGACTCCGTCAACGAGCCGCTGCTTGCACCGCGTCCTGTGGGCACGGCACTCCGGAACGCTTTGTTACACACTGCAAGGATGTCACCAACTCCGTCGCTGCCCAGCCGGAACATCGACCGGCTCCGTCGCCGCACCGTGACTTGCAGGCACCGCAGCAAGCACCGTCTCACCCTTCAATGCATGCTCCGGTCTCACCCGACTCCGTCAACGAGCCGCAGCTTGCACCGCATCATGAGGACAACGCCCGCCGCACCGCTCCGCCTCACTACGCGACCTCGACGTTTGCCCCGACCGACTCGCACTGACGTGTTGGTCGTAACAAGAAAGGCACTGTGTCCGAGTCTGGCGATGCTTTAGCTGGTCTGTATCGACGCGGTCGGCTGGAATTGTTAGACTCTGTCGTATTCAGTATCGCAGTAGCCCCAGGAGGAGCTACCGAGTTGGAAGAACTGTTTTTTATTGAATCTCCTGCAATTTAAAGGTTATTTTGCACAATTACTATTTTTCAAGAGTAGTGTAAGATAGATTTTTGTTGTTTGGTCTTGTTTTGGTTTAGATAAAGATTGGCTATTTTTCTAAACTGGTGTGGTGTCCATTTGTAGTGTTTTTACTGTGTTACTGTATGTGTTCACAAATGCTTTACACTCTGCCTCTGAGATAAGCCTGTCTGCTCGTGCCAAGCTACCAAGGGGGTGAGCAGGGGTTATTTTAGGAGTGTATCCCCCTTACTCTGACTAGAAGCAAGGGTCCCTATTTGGACAAAGGTACCTACCTCTACCAACTTGAGACCTCCATTTCTAACATTCTTGGTCAGTGGTGAGGATCCTGGACTTGCATTTGTGATTTACATACAGTGATTGGTTTACACTACTAGTGAGTGCAGACCATAACCAACCACGTACATTTTTGTAGAGTTTTTTTTCCTTGGAATTTTTTGCATCTTGAGAAGTGCCAATTTTCACCATGAGTAAACCAGCATCCATTGCATCTGTGGATATTGAATTTGAAGAGGAGAGGGTTGATACCTACACTGTGCTACAACTTAAAGTCATCTGCAAAAATTGTAAAATCTCAGTGAGAGGCCTCACCAGAAAGGAGGAGTTCCAAAAGGTGCTGAGGGCCTGGTTGGAGCCAAGGAATGCCAGTGGGGAGACCGAGGAGCCTATGGTGGTGGGGAGAATTTAGAAGGGCAGCAGGATGGGCTAGTGGGCCTAACTGGAGGGGGGGTGCCTCCCAGGGAAGGCAGCAGTGTGTCTTCAAGGGGTCTGTCTCCAGAAGAGTTGGGGGACAGGGAGAAAAGCAGAGTGCATGAAATGGAGCTTGCTAAGCTCAAGCTGGGGAGCCAGGGTGACTTAGAGAATAAGAGGTTAGAGTTGGAGAGCAAGAAATTGGCCATGGAGGAGAAGAAGATGCTTTTAGAGCATGAGAGAGTGTTGAGTGAGCTAGAGCTGAAAGCGAAGAGCCTAGAGATCACCCCCTCTGGTGTCAGCACACCATCAGTGCCTGGGGAAGGAAAAGTATACATTCCCAAAGATGTTATCAAAGATTTCATGAAGCATGAGGACATAGAGCAGTGGTTTAAGGTCTATGAAAAAGCAATGAAATCCCACTGGGTCCCTGAGAGAGATTGGGGAGCGGGGTTGTGGGGCCGCTTCATAGGTGAAGGGAGGGAGACCTTACTAGCTTTGCCCACTGAGGATCAGATGTCCTATGCCCCCATGAATGAAGCCTTGATAGCCAGGTATGGGTTGACCCCAGAACTTTATAGGCAGAAATTTAGGAACTGCAAGAAGCTGGAGTCAAGTACTTGGGTGGAGTATGTGTCGTACTTTTGCAGAGCACTGGATGGATGGGTGAAGGGTAACAAGGTAACTGACTTGCAGGGGCTCTATGCTTTGGTTGCATGGGAGCACTTGTCCAGTAGTTGTTTTCCAGAGCTACGCCAGCACCTGATTGATAGTAAGCTGACTGTCCCCAGGAAGCTTGCTTTGGAGGCGGACCGCTGGGTCAGTACCAGGGTCCAAAAAGGTCTTGTGGGAGACTCCGCCAAAAGTGGGCAGGGTCCCCAGCAGAAGAGTGGGGGGGACTAGGGTAAACAAAAGGAGTACCAAAAAGGGCCCCAAAGTAATCCCCAAGGGAACCAAGGTAAGGGTTCCCAACCTCCTCCTGAGAAGAAAGGATGGGTCTCGCCAGGTAAGCCTGTGCAGCAGGGTCCCAAGACCTGTTTTAGCTGTGGTCAGGTGGGCCACTTCCGGGGGGATCCTAAGTGTCCCAAACCGGTTACCACTGAACCCAGTGGTGCACCGCCCCGGGAACTGGCTAGTGTAGCCTTGGGGGAGGAGTCGGGTGCCCAAGGTGGGTGGGGTCCTGCAGAGATGTCCCTGGTCTCTTTAGGAGACAGTGAGATGGTCCCAAGGACTCATCTGCCTGATAACACCAAAAAGTACAGGCAGTGGGTGACCATCAATGGCCATAGTGTGGAGGCTCTGAGAGACACCTGAGCCAGTGTGACAGCTGTCAGATGTCGGCTGGTGTCTGAAGAGCAGGTGGTCCCCAACGCATTCTACCCAGTAGTTGCCGCTGACAATTATAAGTGCCTCTGCAAAGTGGCACAGGTTCCCTTTGAGTGGGTGCGGGGCTCTCAGGTACCTTGAGAGTAGCTGTGAGGCCATCCATGCATGTTGACTGACTGCTAGGCAATGATTTGGAGAGCTCCCCTTGGGCGAATGTGGAGCGGAGGTCTCATTTAGAGATGTTGGGTCTGCCTGAGACGGCATGTGTGACCACTCGGTCAATGGCAGCCGGTAAGGACATTCAAGAGGACCTGGAGCCTGAAAGAGTGGCCCAGGTGCCTGCCGGGAAGAGAAGAGGCAGGGGGCACGGGAAACCAGCCCCCGATGTTCCCATGGTCCAGGAGGAGGTAGACCCTGAGGGGGATGCCCTGGAGCCTACAGGGGAACAAGTGGCTGAACTGGGGGACCTGCCTGATCTGACCCATTGGCAGCAAGAAGGAGGACCCACCAGGGAGGAGTTCTGCCAGGAGCAGCAGACGTGCCCTTCTCTCATTGGTTTGCGGCAGCAGGCTACAAACCAGGCAGCAGGCGATCAGTCTGGATCACATTGGATATACTGGGAGAATGGTCTCCTGTATAGCGAGGCTAAGGTTGCTGAGCCTGGGTCAGCCCATGTGCTGGTGGTACCCCAGCACTTCAGAGCCTTCCTACTGGGTCTGGCTCATGATGTGCCTTTGGCAGGGCATTTGGGGCAAGACAAGACCTTTGAAAGGCTCTTCACCCACTTTTACTGGCCCCAAATGTGCAAGCATTCTGATGCTCACTGTAGGTCTTGCCAGACTTGCCAGGCAAGTGGTAAGAGTGGGAGGAAGTGTAAGGCTCCTCTCCAACCTTTCCCTGTGGTCAGCACCCCCTTTGAGAGGGTGGGCATTGACATTGTGGGGCCTCTGGACCCCAAGACAGCCACGGGCAACAGGTTCATCCTGGTCTTGGTGGACCATGCCACCCGGTACCCGGAAGCCATCCCTCTCTGGACTGTGACGGCCCCCGTGGTGGGTTGTGAATTGATGAGGATCTTCTCCCGTGTGGGGTTCCCCAGAGAGGTGGTGTCCGACCATGGTACCAACTTCATATCTAAGTATATGAAGTCCCTGTGGCAGGAGTGTGGTGTAACCTATAAGTTCACCACTCCTTACCACCCCCAAGGTAATGGGCTGGTTGAGAGATTCAACCGTACCCTGAAAGGCATGATTTTGGGTCTGGGTGAACCCATGAGGCGTAAGTGGGATGTCCTCTTGCCATGCCTGTTGTTTGCTTACAGAGAGGTGCCCCAGAAGTCCTTAGGGTTCAGTCCCTTTGAGCTGCTGTACGGCCATCCTGTAAGAGGACCTCTGAGTCTGGTGAAAGAAGGCTGGGAGAAAGCTCCCAGTAAACCTCCCCAAGATGTATATAGCTACATGCTGGCCTTTAGAAACCAGACTAAGCGCTTCAGGCAACTCGCTCAGGCGAACCTGGAAGCCAGCCAGGAGGAAATGAAACGCTGTTATGATCAGAATCCCACTCTGATCGAGTTTCAACCTGGACAGAAGGTTTGGGTCATGGCCCCCATGGAGCCTTGTGCGCTCCAGGATAAGTGGACCAGACCATTTGAGGTGGTGAAGCGCAAGAGCAACGTCACCTACTTGGTGGACTTGCTATCTCCCAGGAACCCTTTGCGGGTCTTGCATGTGAACCGCCTGAAGCCCCACTTGGAAAGGTCCGAAGTGGGCATGCTCCTAGCAACAGATGCTGGGATGGAAGAGGAGACTGAGCCTCTTCCTGACCTCCTGTCTGCAAAGGAGCAAGATGGGTCAGTGGACAGTGTGAACCTCTCTACCGCCCTGACCCCTGAGCAGCAGAGTGACTGTCGCCAACTGTTGGGACAGTTTTCTGACCTGTTCTCCCTGACATCCGGTGTCACCCAGTGGTGCGTCCATGATGTGGACACTGGGGACAGTCCTCCAGTAAAACATAAGATTTACAGAATGACAGACAGGGTCAGAGCTTGCATCAAGGATGAGGTCTCCAAGATGTTAGCGCTAGGGGTGATTGAGCCCTCAGACAGCCCTTGGGCCAGCCCAGTGGTCTTGGTCCCGAAGGCTACCACACCCGGTGACACGCCAGAACTCTGGTTCTGTGTGGACGACGGAGGGCTCAATTCAGTCACCAGGACTGGCGTGCACCCCATCCCCAGAGCTGATGAGCTCATCGATCGGTTGGGGGCTGCCCGGTACCTCAGTGCGTTTGACTTAACGTCTGGGTACTGGCAGATTGCCTTAACTGATGGGGCAAGAGAGAGGTCAGCATTTTCCACACCAGATGGGCACTACCAATTCCGAGTGATGCCCTTTGGGATGAAGAATGCCCCTGACACCTTTCAGAGGTTGGTCAACCAGGTGTTGGTTGGGCAGGAGGATTTCAGTGCCGCCTACCTGGACGACATTGCAGTGTTCAGTGCCACTTGGGAGGAACATCTGCACTACCTCTGGGAAGTGTTGAAGGTGCTGCAGAGGGCACGTCTCACGATCAAGGCAAGCAAGTGCCAGATCGGGCAGGGTTCAGTGGTGTACTTGAGACACCAGGTAGGGAGCGGCCAGGTGGCGCCCCTCCAGCCCAAGATTGATACCATTCTGGCTTGGGAGCCCCCCAAGACTCAGACAGAGGTGAGAGCCTTTTTTATGACTCACAGAGTATTACAGGAGATTTGTCAAGGGGTATGGCACCATTGTTGCCCCCTTGACAGAGCTGACTTCCAGGAAGCAGCCCAAAAAAGTGAATTTGACTGACGCCTGCCAGAAGGCTTTTGATGCCCTGAAATCGGCCATGTGCACAGTGCCCGTGCTTAAGGCACCCAACTTCTCAGAAGAGTTCATTGTGCAGACAGATGCTTCAGAGCATGGTGTGGGACTGTGCTCTCACAGCTAAATGAGGAGGGCCTAGACCAACCTGTAGCCTTCATTAGTAGGAGGTTACTTCCAGGGGAACAGAGGTGGAGTGTGATTGAGCGTGAGGCATTTGCTGTGGTCTGGGCGCTGAAGAAGCTGAGACCATACTTGTTTGGGACTCACTTCCGGGTTCAGACAGACCACAGGCCCCTCAGATGGTTGATGCAAATGAGGGGTGAGAATCCAAAGCTGGTGAGGTGGTCCATTTCCCTACAGGGGATGGACTTTACGGTGGAACACAGCCCTGGTACAGAACACGCCAATGCTGATGGTCTGTCCAGATTTTTCCACCTTAGTGAAGAGAACTCCCAGGAGGGTGGGTAGTTCTCCCCACATTTCAGCTGGAGGGGACACGTGTTAGACCTAGCACCATTGACGTGGGTCTCCCTTCCATTTTTTTGCCGTTACCTCCCGTGTTTTGCTGTGTGTTGGTTGGTCTAGATGCTTTGGGCACTTTGCCACTGCTGTTCAGTGCCAAAGTGCGAGTGCTCCCTCTGTAAAGTATTGTTATGGATTAGTGATTCCATGATTGGCTTATTTGATTTACTTGTCAGTCCCTAGTACAGTGCACTATGTGTGACCAGGGCCTGTAAATCAAATGCTGCTGGTGGGCTTGCAGCACTGATTGTGCCACCCACAGAAGCAGCTTGTAAAACGTGACTCAAGCCTGTCATTGCAGAGCCTGTGTGCAGTCTGGGACTGCCATGTCAACTTGACAAGTGCACACACTTGCCAGTCCCTAAACCTTCCCTTTCCTACATATTAGCCACCCCTAAAGTAGGCCCAAGGTACCCCTGTGGGCAGGGTGCATTGTATGTGAAAGGTAGGACATGCCCTGATGTGTGTGGCATGTCCTGATAGTGAAATACTGCCAATTTCGTTTTTCACTATTTCAAGGCTGTCTGTTCCCATAGGCCAGAATGGGGAGTTTGTTTATAACATCTTATAAACATAACTGACCCTGGGAACAAGGTAGGAAAATAAAGTTTAGTATGCCTGAACTCAGAATGTTAAAATACATCTTTTAGTGAGGGTGATTTTTACATTCTGTGTTTGAAAATACCACTTTTAGAAAGTAGGTATTTTCTTGCCTAACCATCCAGTGTGCCTCTGCTAGGTTTGTGTATTGCATGTCTGGCTTTTGGATGACAGGGGCTGGAGAAGGGCAGCGTCTCCAGAAGTCTGATGAGTCAGGGGTGGGCTGAATAGACCTGGGCTGCATTTAGAGTAGGGGGAGGAGATTTCCTTTTCACCTGAATGGGCCTGGTCTGCCTTCAACAATGCTGTCTCCACCTCCTGCCAGAAAGTTGCACCAGTGAGGACAGAACTGGTTTTGGCTGGGTACAGACACTCTCTGCCTTCAGAGAACAAAGGATTTTGGTGTATAGAAAGAGGGGCCCAGACTCAAGACTTTTAGATCACTTCTGGGAAATCAAGAGGAACCTTTGCCAAGGAGAAAAGCTGGAGAAGCTGAGGAGGAATACTGCCCCTGTGCTGTTTGATTGGTCATCCATCTTAGCACAATGCATTTATGCACTTCAGCTAGACCTAGCTCCAACACATTCTCTGCATATTTAGTGTGTTTAGATTGAGTCACCAGGCCTAAAAGACATAGCTGAATCATTGACAGCAGTGTCAGTTCAGTCAGAACCTTTCGTACCTGGATCACATCACCCCAAAAAGCTCCCACACTCTGCCATGTCCGCCACATATGAATTTATGTCCCAAGAATTGATCGGCATCTAGGGCGGTGCTCCTGTTTGGCCAGATCCAATCTGTTCAACTACTGTGGTGTGACAGAATCCCAGTGTACACCTTTATAATGTAGCAACTTCAATCGTGCATTATGAATCACCCTTCTGCAGTTACCCAATACATAGGGCTATTCGAGCTCACTCAGCGCCTCACCTACAGCCCCTTCCCATTCTGTGTTCAGTGTCATAATGCTGGTGCTGTATGTGGTAAGAGGAGGGAATACATGCATGTAATAGGTTTGCGCTCTCCCCCCATTCCCAGGAGTGTTTAATTTAATATCTGCATCCCCGGCTCCTGAGGGAACCCCAACCAGGTCTTTCGTATGGCCACCGCCAGACCAGCATACGTGAGAAGCAGCTGCCTGTTACATCCCTCCTGGTACAGAAGTCCGCATAGCCCACCATCCTGCCATCTGCATATAAGTCCCCCAAGTCACTTCTTAAATGTAATATGGTAACCTAGTGTTAGTCAATGGGAGAGATAGGCCTTACAACAGTAAAAAACGACTTTAGGAGTTTTTAACTACCAGGACATGTGAAACTTAAGTTCAAATGTCTTACTTTTCTAATATAATGCACCCTGACCTATGAGCCTTTAGGGCCTACCTTAGGGGTGGCATATGTAAGAAAAAGGAAGATTTCGGCCTGGCAAATCTGTTTTTATGCCAGGTTCAATGGCAGTTTAAAACTGTACACAGGCTGCAGTGGCAGGCCTGACAAATGTTTTAAAAGGCTACTTTAGTGGGTGGCATAATGAGTGCTGCAGGCCCATTAGTGCTACACAAAAGAGGGGGATGCCCAATCTACACTGTCACTCTTGGGCTCACAAACCTTAAATAACAAAAATGGGGATGAGTGCAGGAATACCTTTAAGCCCATCAATTCTTATACCAAACACTATAAATGTGTCTGACAAGCCATTTAATTAATTTTGGCAACACTTGTTTAAAAAAAAAAAAATCACAAAAGCATATATTTCAACACCTATTCGCTGGTGTTATTTTATTTACTTTTCTTATTATTTGTTTTTTTTCTTTTTTTATGAGGCAAATATAAATTTACAAAACATGGCTTTAAAATACAAACACATAAGCAAAATTGTATGCACAATTCTGGTCATTCCTGGCCTTTCTCTGCCATATTCATGCGTCAATTTTTGCATCTGTTGTTGGTTCTATCCATCTATCTTGTACATTTGGAATCCAACCACAAATATATATTGTAAGGACCACAGTCTTTTCTTAGGCTTTTTGATGAAGTTAAAAAGGTCATCAATTCCTTTTTTATGTAAGTGGATTGTTCTTTCTCCCAGATGGGGAAATGCTCGGCACATTTCGGCCTTCACATTATTTTCGGCGTCATCAGGAACCAAGAAAACAAGGGGGATGACCAAATGTTCCTACAATTAAAAAAAAACATGTATCAGTCATCATATTTTTTTTTATATAAACAAACTTCATCTTGATAAAAATTCATTTAAACCAGGATATTGTGCTTAGTGATCTCTGCAAGCTCATGTGGTGGATTTTTTGTTTTTTTTATTATTCAAAGATGAAAGCCAAAGGTAACGCCCAATGTATCATCAACCTGTGTTTTAGAAATTTTAGCCGGAACCGCATGCCATCCCAATGTAATTGGTAGCGCATATCTATGCAATTGCCCATTTGTGCTCACACACCCCGCACTTGGGTATCGCGATTGCGGTTTCTTTGTGCCACGTGAGTTACTTCTAGCACCTGTGGTCTACCAAGGCATTATAATCCTCTATCTGTGCCTATTTATCGAAGACTCAGTCTTAAAAACCTCTAATGCAGGACTAAGTTACACATACCTCTACTATTGCGAACACCTCAACTGTTTCTTTCTTTATTAGGGATCGTCTGGGGCAAAAGCATATGATAACAACATCAGATTGTGAAACATCTCATAATGAACGTGCAGTCACCAAAGGGGATCACACCTTACCAGTCCCACCATAATATTTAACTCTCTTGCCTGTGGGATTAAAGTCAACAGATAAACATTACTCAATGGTATTTAGCTTATCATCACCCTCTCCACAGTCACTTTCCATAACTGTCTCTCTCTCTTAACTTACTTTTTCATCGAAAAAACTCCTCGGTAATGACAACCTCCGGTGTTGGTGGAAAACTGTTTCTTACACACCACAATGCTGATCGGGCTCAAAATGGCCCGCAGCACGCCGCCCAGGGGGTGGAGTTTTCCCTTCAGCTTATCATGAGCCGCATGACTAGAATGCTGACTGTTTTACATTCCCCAGGCGTAATCTAGATGCCATCTTGTGGTCAGGCTACCTCACTTCATTGCCTTAACTGCTCCATTCAGCCGCCCGCCGAGACCCCTTCAAACGCAGCCCACCAGTAGCATTTAATTTACAGGCCCTGAGTACATGTATTACCATTTACTTGGGACTCACTAGGGATTTAAGTAAAATAAAGATACTGATCAGATGTAAGTCAATTGTACCATGTTTTAAGGAGAGAGCACAAGCACCTTACCATTGGTTAGCAGGAAAAAAGTGCGGAGTCCTAACATCATCCAAAATGGGTTCAGCAACAGAAGCCAAAGATCTCCAGGAGACCCTGAAAATGGGCCAGGTCTAACACACATTGACATGCTAGTCTGTACCCAGAGACAGTGCTTAATTTGAGCCGGAGGTTGCCAGTGGGGCCCATCGGCCCTCATTTACAGGGACCAGCACTGTTTCTCAACAGATATCGACCTCGAGCGAGGCAGAGGAAACACACAAATGGGATAGAAGGAGAAAGAGAAAGATGGAAAAATCGACAAAAAGGGAGAAGGGAATGATCGGCAAGAGTTAGATAAAGTGACAGGAAGTGTCTTATAGTGCATTAAAGAGGCCTGGGGTGAATTCTACACTACTCAACCTTGGTGTTCGACGTGCTAATTGTTTATAGCACCACAAGAGCAGAGACATGGAAAGGCAGGGTGTGCTGGTCTCTATAGAAAGACATGGAGAGACAAGGGGGCAGATTTACAATAACTGGCGCATCCCTGCATAGTAGCAGGGATGCACCAGTTATTTTGCGTGACGTAAAAAAAAACCTTGCGCCACCATGGATGCGTCGCATTTACAATGCTTCGCACCGTGGCGCAAGGATAGACAGATGCGTGACGAATCTGTCGGCGTAAAGGTGACGCAGTGCTGGAGTCGTGTCGCAAGCGCGACGCAACTCCAGCACTGCTCAGGGGCGGCCTATACTTGCTGTGCTGCGTCACTCCTTACGCCTGCTACAAGCAGGCGTAAGGTTTTGATGCAGCGGGGTCGTAAAAGTGCCTCAGTAAAATCTTGTACGAGGCTTCCTTGCGACGGAATGCCCACCCTGCATACATTATACCTGACGCAGGTATAATGTAGCGCAGGGCTTTACAACGTGACTCATCTCCCTAGATGCGTCACGTTGTAAATATGTTGCATAGTGGCGCATTGTTTACGACGACGCTGCATCACAGAAGTGACGCAACGGTGTCGTAAAGATGTCGCAAGGGGCTTGTAAATCTGCCCCAAGGTATGCTGTTCTGTATGCAGAGACAGGGGAAGATTGATTATGCTGGTCTGAATCGACCTATCGATATTGTTTGATGCTGTGCTGCACACAGACATGCTGGTCTGCAGTCTGATCCATGGCTTGAAAGGACAAGCGGTCTGTCTCCAACGACATGGAAAGACACGGTATGCTGATCTGTATCCAACGACACGGAGAGAGATGGTATGATTGTCTGGATTCAGAAACATGGAGATACAGGGTATAGTGGTATGCATTCAGCTATTGACAGTGCTTCATGCCTTGCTGCAGGCTGAAAGTTGTAACAAAAGCTAATCTTAAAGACCCTGGGGCAGATTTACAAGCCCACGCAGGAAGGCCTCGTAAAAGTGACTCAGTGAAATCTACAAGTTTTCATTGCGCAACTTTTAGGACGCCACTGCGTCAAAACCTTACGCCTGCTTGCAGGCGTAAGCAGTGACGCAGTGTAGTGGGAATAGGCCTCAACACGCATTGCTGGAGTTGCATCGTGCTTGCGACACGACTCCAGCAATGCGTGACTTTTCCGCCAACAGATGCGTCAGAATTTCTGACGCATCTGTCAATCCTTGCGCCATAGTGCGCTGTATTGTAAATACGGCGCATCGATGGTGGCGCAAGGGTTTCTAAAGGTGGCGCAGGGAAAGTGACGCATCTGTACAGATGCGTCACTTTCTTGTAAATCTGCTCCCCTGTTTGTCTAGAGAAAGACGGGTGGAGCAGATTCTGGATGATTAAAACATAGAGCAAGACCTTAATTCCTCTGCACCTGAAAGCTAGTCTCTCCTCAGCTACTCACGATGTGGTGCCAGGGGGCACATATCAAAGTTATGCTTGGCTACTCAGATGAGACACGCTTTATTTCTGAGAAAAAATCATGCAGGGAGATCATGATTAGAACTGTAGATAAGAACTCTAGCCTCGGAGACTTCCCTTTTATTTTAAGTTGTGAACGTTTTGTGTTGATTGACGTTGAGTGACAGTCCTATCTGTTCTCTTATATCAGCCGAATATTTGTGTGTTGGAAGCACCGGCCACTTTTATCCATATCGTGCACACTTTAACTTTGCATTGCAGCATTCTGATGGCACGTCATTCTTCTAAGTAGAATATTTAGTTCATGGAAGGATGACTTTGTCAGAATGCTTTTAACACCTTATCAAGGCAGCGACTCAAAGTGTTATTTTAGAAGAAACTGCAAATCAGTTTGACGCTGAAAGCATATGAGAATAGATCTTCAGTCGAAAAACAAAAACATGAAAACGAATCTTACATTTAAAAGTCAATCCACAGAAATGGCATTGTACTTTATATTAATTCATTTACAAATAAATATAAAGATTTCTTTAACAAAACCATTGTCACATTTCGATATAAAAGAGATTGATTGAATGATTTACAGTGCTTCTTTGCTTGTAAATATATGTCCCTCCTCAGTGAAAGCCAACAATTGATAATTCCTTTAAAAGTCTCACAATTAAAAGAGCTTTACTAGTGGCCTCTACCAGTGTTGGACTGGCCTGTTGGGCAGTCTAGTACTGCCAGATGGGCCAGTTTAAAAGGACCATGTCTGGGACCTTTAATGTTTTTAGTCCCGTGGCTGGGACAGGTCTAACAATCCCAACAGATAAATCAGTCCAATACTGGCCTTGACTGGATGGTTAGAAGGCCCACAAACATGCATAAATGTATACGAATTGAATAAGCATATGAGATTGGGTACATTTAAGGGAAGTAGGAAAAAATATGTATGCACATTTATATATTTATTTTATTGATTTAGTAGAAGTCTTACATAGTGGGAAGTAGACCTGATTGTTAATAGTAGATTTCAGGTTAAAGAGACAGAAACACTAAGGCCAAGATTTAAAAAGGTGTCACCAATGGAGCATAGCAGCCAATGTTGCTGCCTTGTATAGCGTTGGGGGAGCTGGAAAGGGCCACATCTACTCTCCTGCTGTTCCCCTAATGCTGGAGCACAATCAGCCTGCCTAGAGCCAAGCACACACCTTTACACCTTAGTGCATAGGTGTCTGTGTCATGCCTAGTAGAGGTTTTAACCTGGAAGGGTACCCTTCCATTACAAAATACTATCCTTAGACTAACTTTAAAACGTTTCCCACTTTAGATGCGAGCTGTACAGTGCAGAACACATTCAAAGTGTGCAACATTAGGGGAAATAATAACATTTCTCTTTTTTAAATCTTCCTCACAGTGGCATTATATTTTGGTGCAAAACCCTGCCTACTATTGTTAGTAGATAGGGTTTTGCATTACTTTGGAATGCCCATGCACCACCCATGGAACTCCCCCTTGACGCAGAGTAACGCAAAGCAGTGAAGCATTGAGGCAACGCTGGAAAGTAAATCCCAAATTTATATTGTGCAGTTTGCATCACTTCTGTGATGCAAACCAAGCACAAAATATTTGTATGTCTGGGACTAACTTTGATGTGAATAGCTTGATACTGAAGGCTGAAACAGCCGGATGTGTAATTTTAATGTACACATGTGGAATGCTGGCCGTGGCTGTAGACATTGTGCGTTGTAAGTGAAAGTGTTAGATTCCCTTGCTAGTGATTACTTAGAAAAGTCAATGCAAATCAGATTACAGGTAGTAGATCAGAAGGAAGAACTGCTTATGCACAAAACCAAAGACACATAAGGGCTCATTTATGAGAAATGAGATATCGCTGCGGCAAGTTGTGCTACATTACTACAGTTTCAAGCACCATGGATGAACCGTATTTACAGTATGGTGCACCATGTCCTGAGGTCCCAAGGTGCACCAAAAATATTGATGCATCTGTGGGAAGGATGGCGCAGAGAAAAGTGACGCATTTGCAGTCAAAGTGATGCAAAGCTGCTTTGCGGGTCGTAAAGCAATGCTTACCTGCTGCAAATCACCTTTGTGTCACATAGGAGTTTGTCATGCATCAAAAATCACAAAAAAATTGACGCATTGGCAAAAATATTTTTTCCTACACATCAAAATGGAGATATGAAGCAGGCAGCAGCAGTCCGGGCCACAACCCCAGCAACTCCAGCACCAGCCAGGATGCCCAGACAGACCCTCAGGGGAAGAGGAAAAGGAAGAGTAATTTCAGTGAGGAGGAGAACCAAACTTTAATTATTGATGTGACAAAGGATGAACATCTTCTCTTTGTCACCTCAAAATTGCCATTAGGGAAGAAAGCAGCGATTTGGCAGTAGAAAGTGGATATGATAAACAGTGTAGGGCAAACTAAAAGGACAGTGCCTGAGTGTAAGAAGTGCTGCCATGACTATAAGTGCAGGACCAAGGAGAGACTGGTCAAGAACCTGAGGGCAACCATGAGGACTGGAGGAGGACCTGAGGACAAGGAGGTGATTGACCCCTTGGAGGAGCAGGTGGCATACGTCATTCCTGCAGGGTTGGTGGCAGGAGTGGAAGAACAGTGCTGGCTTTGAGGACCAGCAAGACCTACATGGTAAGTGGCAACAAGGGACAATATGATTAAAAACGTCATGCTGTGCAGTGCAGCAAGCTACATTCCTGTACTGAACTTTGCTGTATGCAAGGGAAAGGGCAGGGATCTCTCACATGTTAATTCCTACATCACATAAATGTAAGTCATACTGCCGAGTTATATGTAGGACAGCCCAGTCAAGCTCCGTCAAGTTTGTCCAGTTCATGTGTGATGTGCAGCATAAGTCCAGGTTCACCATTGTCTACTGAAACTTGTAGTGGAATGTATAACATGAGTGACCAGGACTACAAGTCCCACAATACAAAGCAAAAAATCTGGACTAGAGAAGCACATCATGCATGGTCACTTGAACACTGTCCAACCTGACTGTGACAATGCAGGCCCCCTTGCACCATGAGGCTAGTGTGCCTATCTCGGGCCCATGCAGCCAAATCTGCACTGTAAAGCAATGGAATGGAATGGAATGAGGTTGCCAGAGAATTAACTCCTCACCTGAGAGGGGGTTCAGGCATGGAGCATGTGAGGTATCACTAAGTAGTATCATGCAAAAAGCCACGTGTATAGCCAGTAGCATGAAACTACATTGCATGCAGCTGTCCCGATGTGTGGGGTGAAAGCTCAAAGGTGTTGGCTGCCATGTTAGAGACCACCCTACCTCCTGTCATGTGCAAATGTATACTGTAGGTTGGAGTGAATGCAAGTGATGCACACCAGAGAACCATGAGTGTTTGTTAGAAGTATAGATGATGGGTGCACCTAGTGGGCCCCTTGTAGTGTCTTTCAATGTAGGTGTGGCTGAGCACCTTCAACTGGCACTGTGTCTGAATTGGGAGCCACTGCATAGCAAGGAGGTGAGTTGTGCCATGTGCACTACAAGGTAGCCTGAGTGATAGTCACGCACTGCTGTGTCTGATAGCGTCACACATATGTTGCAGCTGTAAAGGGATGTCGTAGAAGAGGGCATTGGTGTACTACATCCTACACGTAATGTGAACCAGAGTGAAGATGTAGTAGGTGTCAGGAGGGAACCGTAAAAAAGAAATGGGCCTTAACTCACAACTTTTTTGAATTTGAAGGAACATTGTACCTACAGAAACACAGGTCCTGCATGGGCAGCACCTGCGAGCCGAGCATTGCTGGTCTCTATTTCCACCATCCAGAGAAACACACGATCTAATGCCCTCTAAACTCCCGTCTCAATCACATAAAATTGCGGAAAAGATACATCAACCATGTCTTGGTCATATGGGAGGGTGGCAAAGTCCTAGCAAGGCATTTCCTACACTAGCTAAACACACAGAACAAGTATCTCAAGTTCACTCAGCAAAGAGGAATTGGCGTTCCTTGATTTCAATATTATAGCTGACCAGGGTGTACTCGAAACAAACTACGTCACATTAGAAACCAACGGCCAAGAACTGCCTACTCCTGTATGACATTTTCCATCCCCACCATCTCAGAGAAAACCTTCCCTTTGGACACTTCATTGGATTGAGAAGAAACTGCTCAAACCCACAGGATTACAAAGTACAGGCAGGACAGCTGGCAATGAAACTTAAGGCCAGGAAGTATCCTCAAAAGATAGTGGTAAGGGCTATGAAAAGGGCTCAAAATAATATCAGGGAAGCCCTACTGGGCATCCAGACTGAAAAAGAGAAAGAAGAGAACACCATTTGTGTCACCACTTTCAATATATCTTCTAATCAAGCAACCAAGAATATCAACAGACCTTGGCGCATCCTTAACAGTGTCACCTTACATTCCCAAAACCAATGTTCTCACACAAGCAAGGGCAAAGTCTTAAAGATATGCTGGTGCACACGCGCCACCATAAAGGAATTACAGACAGGACATGGGGCATTATACCCCCTGCCATGGGCCATTACCCCTGTGGTGGATGCAGGGTCTGCCACAATAACAGTCATTTTTCATAACAACACCACTTGGAAACTTAGAAAGCTCACAAACTTATATTCACAGAGTCTAGTGCACCTCATAACCTGTCCCGACAACCTACTCTATGTGGGGATGACAACACAGAAGTTTAAGACAAGGATCTGTAAACACTGCAGCTATCTTAGGTGCGGACATTCTACTTCCAAAATGTCAACCCACTTTATTGAGACTTTATTGAGATGAGACACACAGGACTACAAATCGATTGTCCTCGAACATTTGACAGAATCAGTAAACTACAAGTCCAAATTGTTTGAGAAAGAACAACGTTGGGTGTTCAAACTTAGAACCCATACTAAGGGTCTGAACGACAATGTACTATACCATGACTTCAATTTGTTGTCTAACCCCTAGTTAGGAAGAGGCTACACTGAACTTACAATCTTTAAGCAGATCACAACTTATACATAAAGCTAACTTATATAACAAGAGTCTAATGGCAGTAGGGTTCCATACAAGGAGCGAATCATATATACACATGCACACGAGGGAAATATATACATATAAAAACGTGTTTAGGAACACGTTATCTGACCATCTGTTGATTACAGTGACACAGGATTTCACGAGATACACCCTAGCTCACGCATATGTACACCTTCTAATATGATGGTGGCTAGTATGTTCAATAATATATGTTCCACGTTTTTACTGCTGACCATCTCATGAACATATTATTTATAAAGAACATGATGGTACATACAATGGTGGCATCTCTCATCATTTTTATTACAAATCGTTTCTCACATGACTTTTAATCAATATTTTTAAATCAGTAACACTTTTTCAGGCACCCCCCCACCTTTTTCTGAAAAAAGCAATACCCCCTCTTGCAACTCAGCCGAGAACTTGCAAAAATAAGCCCCACAGCCCCGATCAGGCTCCTTTCTATGGCGCAAGTGAAACCAGGAAGTGGTTTCACTCACAGCCACCATTTTGGAGGGTAGGTGGTTTAGTCTCCCCAACGGGGACCAGTGCGGAGCAAGGAGGACGCACCACCGAGAGTGATATAGACTATTTAGCCTATGCACAGGGATGAGACTGGTACTATCCGGACCCCAGTGTGTTTCTGACCTTAGATGAATGGCCGAGGGGATGCTTTGATATAGTGAGTACGACACAGCCGAATTCGACATAAGGAATGTTCCTTGAGTACAGATTAAGGCAAATGATTGCATTTTGACATGATGGCCACAATTTCTTTACCCCATAGAGTGTGACTATAAACTCAACTTGACCACCGGTGGAACCATGAAGCGAAACATTTCTCTAAATAGTGTATGCGTCTCATGTTTATTTTTATGTTTGATGTGCTATGTGTTGTATGTTAGAAGGTACACTGATTTTGTGGAAGTGCTCACCACTATTTTGCAGCATGAATTAGTTCACTAGTTATGACACGATGAGGTGGTGATCAGAATGAGTTTTAACAGCATGTACTTGGAGTAATTTTTATATACTTGTTGAAATATGTTTCTCTGCCAAATCTTTAGCAGACTAACCCTCTCATGATTGTATATTTTGAAGATGTATATGCAGATTATATGTAGCATGCAACATTTTTGAGAGCGTTTAACGCCACCAGCACTACAGGAGTGGTATCATGGAGGTAGATCCTTCGTCCTGATGAAAAGCCGCTCTTGCTGTACATGCTCAAGCATCATGTACATCCACTGCCATGACATTATGAGGAATGTCTCATTTACCAATTGAACGTCATAGTGTGACAATAAGCATCAGTTACTTCATTGGCATACAGTGAAAATGCATTACTAATCACACAAATGCCTACCTGCTCAAAATGGGTCCTGAGAGGCATGTGAGCCACTAACACTGTTTCACACATCCACATATATCTTTCTCAGTGATCATTACAACGTGATCAAGCACATATGATACATTGAAGAGATCCTAGAGTACTTTAATTATGCATGCACTGACAATGTGCAGCTACTAATGCCCAGGCTCCTTCTGATTTTGCATCATACCTATGCCACTCAAGGATGTAGCAGTTCAGTTCAACCCCTTGGATGTCAGTATGCATGAAATGCAACTAATATGTTTTTGGGGTCCTGTGTCAACTGATAAATGGTGTTGAAAGGCACACTAGAATATGTTGGGTAAATGTGTTCCTCTGCCCCTGAGAGCCATCACATGCATTAAGTGTGAGTGAAACCACACATGACATCAATTGTACAATATACACACATATCACTAATTAAGAGCCAGAGCACAGAGCCAGAAACTAAGCTTCACATCCCCAGGGTAAGAGGAAATGTGAGACTTATGGTTTTCAAACTTAGCAAGTAGATGCACAATCTCCCATGCATGAAGTGCCACACTTAGCAAGTACTCAATGTCAAGGATGATTGAGGTTATCGAGGCAGGTGGGGTCCACATTTATGATTTCTAACTAGCTAACAACAATGAGCTGCTTGCACAATGGTGCAATGGTGAGTGTGTTAGAGGCAGGGACCAGTGTGTGTCCCAGCACAGCCAGGAACGGATAATTTGGAGTAACAGAACCATCCCAACTATACATGCAGCATCTCTTACACTCACAGTGCTACAGTAGGTGACTATCAGTGGTGGGTTGCATGTCGATTCACACAAAGAGGACCACTCACAGTGCCTAAAGAAATGTGAAAAGTACTTAAGTGACTCAATTGTGAGGTAAACTAACTCTCGTCCATAGGCCTCTCTCAAAGAAACACATATCTACAAGACTGCAGGGAATAGCTACATCATGTACTCAACTCAGCCTAATCAATGATGACAACTGTTAAGTATGAAATGATTAAGATATATAAGTAGAAAATAATTTTTATTTAAAAAATGTCATCTTAACAAACTACGACTACCTATCATACACTAACGTACACTATCTAAACTAAGCCTAAACTAGCTTAACCTACCTATCATACCCTAACTTGCACAATGTATACTAAGCCTAGCCTAACCTAACCTACCTATACTACACTAACTAATCTTAACACTACCTTAACCTAAGTTAACTTATCTTATTTATCCTAAACATTTAACATAAATTACATGCTAGATATCAACCTCCAACTACCCACAAACATACACTACCTACACATGTAAACTTAAACAAATATATATTATAGATTTATATAAATATATATATATTTTTTTACAAATCTAATACATCAACCCCACACACTAAAATCCTTAAAAAAATGAGAAAAATATCTAAAAATGCTCATCTATAAAAACTTTTAAAAGACAAAACACTAAACCTATCCTAAACAGCTATTAAAATACCAAACAAATAATATCCCCAAAAAACAACATAGTCCATAACCAAGTTCAGAGTAGTTGGGAGACCTGCACCAGGGCCTCCTCCATTGTGTCCACATGTGTGCGCAGGCTGGCTGAGTCCCTCCATATATTGTCCAGTCTCACAGTAATCTTCATCAGTTCACGCCAAATAAAGTACTTAAACAGGGAGCCACTATGCTTTCTGGGCCTCCTGGCCCGTATGGTTGTGGTCTGGGTGGCTGCAGCTGTAGCCGCTGGTACCTGGGCTTGTGGTGCCTGTTGCTGGCTTGCTCCTACTGTGGTTGGGGTTTTGGAGGTGCTTTTTGCTGCTGATGGTCTGCTGATGGTCTGGTAGTTGGAGGGACATTCCAGGATCCTACTGCCTTTGCATGCTTGTACAACTTCATCATTTTCTAGTAGGCCTTAGCAACATCCTTAATGTGGCAGCATCGGTCCCTCTGCATTTCAAATGTTCTTGCATCTTCTGCTGTCATGTTATCTAGGGAGGTAATGGAATTTTTTTTTAGCACAAGCTGTACATGTACATGATGTATGTGAAAATAGGCTGTGTTAGATTTGGGGGTCTCTAGTTGGCAGAGGTAGGTACCTTTGTCCAAATAGGGACCCATGCGTCTAGTCAGGGTAAGGGGGATACACTCCTAAAATAACCCCTGCTCACCCCCTTGGTAGCTTGGCACGAGCAGACAGGCTTATCTCAGAGGCAGTGTGTAAAGCATTTGTGAACACATACAGTAATCAAGTGACAACACTACTGATGGACACCACACCAGTTGTATATTAAAAATAAGTATCTTTTATATAGATTTAACACAAGACCACAAACAACAAAAATCCACGATACTGTACTTCAAAAATGGTAGAATTAGCTCAGTTCTCTTTAGATGGTAAATGCGACACTTTGAGTTCAATGTATCTTTGGATGCGTAACGCTATACAACGAAAGTGTTGCAGGGAAGGTGATGCGTCGGTTCCTTACACGCAAGAACGGTGATGCGTTGGGTCCCTACTGATGCGTAGGGGATGCGTCGGTTCTTCTTGGCGTGCGGAGGTGATGCGTCGGTTTCTTACTGTACTTCCGTGGTGATGCGACCAGCAACGCCGTGATGCGATGAAGATCCAGTGCAATGAAACAAAAATGGCATCTTCTTCATGATGCGACACGATGCGTGCACGCCCGACGGCCGTGCGGCGACTCAACTATTCTTCCGAGCCGCGACAGGCCCTGCGACACGCTTCCCGGTGATACGGCGGCGTCTGATGCGACGTCGAACCTCTTCTCCGGCGATGCGAGGCGATTCGGGGATGCGATGCGACAGCTGCAGCGGCAACACCCTTCTTCAGCGATGCGACGACAGCGGCTGCGGCGGCGACACGCTTCTCCGATGATGCGGCGGCATCTGATGCGAAGTCGATCCTCTTCTCCGGCGATGCGAGGCGCTTCTGCATTGCGAAGCGACAACAGCGGCTGTGGCGGCGACACGCTTCTTCTTAGTGAGTCACGCTTCCAGCTCCTTGCAACATGCAGTCCCTCAGAAGGCCCAACACAACAGCAGGCACTTCAAAAGAACTCTTGGGGAGCTGGTGGGTGAAGTCTGTTGTCCCTGAGACTTCAGCAGGTGGCAAGCTCTCTCTCAAGCCCTTGGAGATCTTTTACAAGTTGATGAAAGTACACACAACGTTCCTTTCTCCTTTCTTTGGCAGTCAGGCAACCACTGCAGGCCAATCCCCCAAACAGTACTCAGCTTAGGGATAGTCTCCTGCTCAGTTTCTCTGGTTCCTCTCCTCAGCAAAGGTTCCTCTTGTTTCCCAAAGTGATCTAAAGTTCTGGGGTTTGGGTCCCCTCTTTTATACTAATTTTCCCTTTGTTCTCTGAAGGCAGAGAGGCCTTTGCCTAGTCCAAACCAGTTCTGGTCAGTCCTGGAGCACTTTGTTGACAAGACTCCTTCTTTCCTTTAACAGTGTAGGCCAGGGACATCAGATGCACCACAGGAGGTGGAGCCGGCATTGTGGAGGGAAGGCACAGCCCTATTCAGGTCCCAGGTGCAACTCCCCCCACCCATCTCCATGCAGATCTCTCTATTCAGCCCTGTGCTGACTCACCCTGTCTCCTGGAATCCCCCAGCCCCTGTCACTCAAACTCCAGACAAGGAATACACAACCTAGCATAGGCAGGCTTGGATAGTTAGGCAGGAAAATACCTACTTTCTAAAAGTGGTATTTTCAAACACAGAATGTTAAAACCAACTTCACTAAAAGATGTAATTTATCATTCTGAGTTCAGGCATACTAAATTCGTTTTTCTACCATGTTTCCTGGGTCAGTTAGGTTTATAAGATGTAATAATCAAACTGCCCATTCTGGCCTATGGGGAACAGGTAGCCTTGCAATAGTGAAAAACGCAAATGGCTGTAATTCACTATTAGGACATGCCACGCACACCAGGGCATGTCCTACCTTACACTTACAATGCACCCTGCCCTTGGGCCTACCATAGGGGTGTCTGATATGAAGAAAAGGGAAGGTTTAGGGACTGGCAAGGGGGTGCACTTGCCCAGTCAACATGGCAGTACCAGACTGCACACAGGCTCTGCAATGGCAGACCTGAGACACACTTTTACAGGCTGCTTCTGTGGGTGGCACAACCAGTGCTGCAAGCCCACCAGCAGTATTTGGTTTACAAGCCCTGGGCACACTCAGTGCACTGTACTAGGGTCTGACAAGTAAACCAAACCAACCAATCATGGAATCACTAATCCATACATCAATTTACCATAGGGAGCACTTGCACTGTGGCACTGAATAGCAGTGGCACAGTGCCCAAAGCATCTATAACCAGCAAAAACACATGAGGCAACAGCAAAAAATGGAAGGGAGACCCACGCCAACAGTGCCAGGTCTAACAGGCTGACATTGTAACACAATCATATGTGCCTGACCAGGCCAACTCCAGAAACAGAGATGGATATATATACAATAAACTGTCACTACATAGACATCTCCTACTTGAGCAAGGAAAACAGAGTCTGGTGCGACGTGTGTAGGTGCTCATTATGTAAAAATGGTCACAATGAGATTAAAACCGTATCATACTGAACAATGATTCACACTCATGATGATGTTTGGATTTTACCTGGTCCAGAGTTTGCAAATTGTGTTCAGAGATTGCATCATGAGAGTGGGCTGAGACTTTTTTATCAACATACGTGAAAGTGGTTAAGGGGATACAGCCTAGGTAGTGTGCCTCTACATTGTAAACCTCATCTGGAGTCACACAAGGTAGCATGCATTGCTGACTTCACTTACTCAGTGTCAGGTAGCCAAAACACAGATAAGGGGTTGTCATTTATCTCCTGCAAATCATGACTGGGGTACATTGCAAACATGTACCCTCAGGCAAATGTACTGAAATGTGACATGAGGATGCTGGTTCACACTTATAGCCAAAAACATGGCAACTCATGCCTAAGCATGGTTCTGTACATACATCATCCCAAGCATGAATCGGCTGCACATATTAAGAATTAGACAATGCTTCTCAGTAGTGTGTGTATGTATGCCGGAGCTCCCATCTGACCAAGTACTTTGCTGCATATAATGCAGGGACCCTTGCACCATGACTCTGAAGGAGGCTCAAGCACCCCTGAGGCTGGATAACAACAGCCATACCACGTGGTATAATCACACACCGTGGGACTCTGATACCATCATAACTACCCGTACATGCTTGCTAACAGTGTCTGTGTTAAAATATAGCACATCATCTGCCCCTGTGTCATACACAATTTTTAACATATGCAACAGAACCCTGCTCAGAAATGCTTAGCAACGCACATTTCACTGTGCTACTACATACGTTGAAACATGATTGTATAGCCAAGTGCCATTAGTTATACGAGCTAATGTGTTTCTGTTGAACACATGCATATTCTGCATCAGGTGATGGTTACTGTGCCCAAATCCACATGACTATGGATATGCAAACATTAACACAAATGTTAAGATGCTTAAATTATATGGGCCTGCTTACATTCGCCCTACATTAACAATGGAATTCTTCCTTGTTTATTTCAAATGAATCTGTGGGCAGGTTCTGTTGTGTTTCACACACTGACAGTAAATTGATAGTAGGTGATCATTACCTCCCACAACACATCACAATGTTACATTTCACTTAGATCACACACAGACTTAAAAATGATACATACATGTACTTATAACACTTACCGGTTGCATTTGGGCCATGCAAGAAGTCCACCTCTCACTGGAGGAATGGTTGATGTCCTCCTAGAATACATGTTTTAGCACATTGCATTGTAAACAGTGCTTTAACATATGCTTACATTTCAATCTCACAAACTATGTTATCCCAGTATTTGAGATTTACACAACAGCTTAGACACATTTATCTGAACATGGCAGGTTATGGAACACAGCTAGTCCGCATGCAGGTCTGAGCTGGCCAAACGATGAAGTTCAGATGTATCCATCATCACATGCCTGAAGCATGTCTCAGGCATGTAATGTATTTTGTTATGCTGGCCAGCATTATGTCAGAAGCCATTGTACCATGACACATGTATGACAACATTGACCCTTGGAATGACTAAGTGATGTATTGCTAGAATAGGACAGGCATACACTGTATGTAACATTATTGAAGCCATGTAAGGGTTTACTGCCACCGGTGGACAGAGTGCTGACTAGTATGAATTATTTGTACCTTCCAACTTTGTGCAAGGGTGCATGCCTTGCCAGCAGGTATAATGTTTTGGTGTTGCCCTAAAAAACACAGTTCTGCACATGTTGATATTTATGAGGCAGATTAATCTATGTATATGTGTAGCACAATGCTGCACACATGGAAATTGCACATATATGGACTTTGGATATAGATTGTCTGCTTCAAATTCAACAGTGGGTACACTGGCAATTTGGAAGCATTACCTGCGCATTCATGTATGTCACCTAAGAAAAAGCTCAGGATTCTATGCATTTACATTTCGAAATGACACCCACTAACCATTGATTAGGCTCTTGTACCAGGGTATGGCACTGTGCTTGCTTAACGCTTGCTGAATGTAGGCACTCTGAGGAACACAAAGTGCCCTTACTTTCCTTCAGTTCCTGGTATCATTTCAATTTGATCTTCATCTTGCACGTTGCAATAAATAAAAAGAACTAGAAAAATGATGTACAGTTCATTTTTTTGTTTGGCATTACTGATATAGCTACATCACAAAAATCAGAAGGAGCAAACATACATGCCTAGGGGTCCACCAATCTCTCGTCCAAGGAGGTCAATTAGATCAGCCACTCATGCCACCACATCAGCCCACCTATGCTTCATATGGACACAGGTCCAATTGGCCTGCAAGGTCTTCTAGTGATGCCAGCACCCACGCTCCCACCGATCTTTTTTGTCCTTTGCTACTGGCCAAATGTGTGGGATCTAATTTAGAGGACTGTGAAAATCAGGAAATCACAGCTTGGACACACATCCATTGGTACAAGAGTTATAGCAGACAAGTTAAAAGTTTGGTTATGTGTGGCATTTCATTGGTCATAGTGTGCTTATGTGTGACATTAGACCTTCTTAAGTGCTACATCTTGAGTGATAATTTATTGTGAGTGAAACAACATAATTATTGTATTGTATTGAGACATTTACTAAATTATCTTCCTTCTGTGTTTTGAATTAGGCTTGGGGGACTTAAGTAGCTGCGGTGATGCTGCAGTTATGTAATGTATGTATTACTACATCCAGAGTTGCATGGTACCTAGCACAGCTGTGGACTGGGTTGGCACCACTTGACAGGTGTGTGTGACAGAGAGCGGTGTCCAGGTGGTGAATCTGGCTGGGTGTAATTGGTTCATGTCCCTGTCACATCATGACCATTGGGCCGTCACATGGCTCGTGGGGTGAGTCTGGATTCAAGGAGTGCATCTGCATTCCTCTTCACCTATCCTGGGAAACAGCAGGAACATAGCAGCACAGCAAAGCTGAAATCAGGAGCATTCTGATCACACTTAAGTTGTCATAGCCGTTACCAGGATACACACCTGAATATCCCCCACAGTCATATGTTCATTTGGATAGTGCTTCTTGGTCCTATGTGCCACACTATTGTATTCCCTATTCTGCCCAATATCTATATTCATTCAATCTGTCTGGAATCCTGCCATGAGATGTGTTACAGATGCAACAGTCACTTAGGGAAGCTCACCCATACTAAAGTGTATGTGCCACTAGGCTTGCAGATTTTCTTGATATTTCAAAAACATATGTTTTATTTCCAATATGGTACATGTGCTAGTCAGGCAGCCATTTATTTGCATACAAAGCTAGGCAAGGTCCGCCATGTGATGTGGTGGTAAAGACACATCTGCACTATAGCTATATGTCTGAACTAATATGTAAGGGGCTTGCATAATGCACCATGGCAGATGTTCTATGGATATCTGTTTACATATTGTTTGAGCCAAACAAGGCCAGCTTGTGCAGCCATGAGAAGTGTAATTAATCATGAGTGACACAATGTATTGCAAATCACTGCAATGTCTCTCTTTGAAACAGAGATAGGCTTCTTGACCGCTGCATGGGGGTACCCATGCACAGATGATGGTTAAATATGCATTCCCAAACATAGTACACCAGGTAAACTGGGAAATGTGCCATTAAGTGGTACATTCCCAGGAGTGGCAATACAAGGACTAGGACCTACAAATCTACTCTCACTTCACTTTTCTATGTGTGCTGCATTCTGCAGCACACACAGATGGTGAAATTTGGCTCACAGGATATTTTTGTTAGCAGGAAGATGCCCTTCATGCACACATACATTCCTGCATGCAATAGTTGCAACCCTTCTCCATTCTGTAAGTGTGCCTGCATAGGCCATAGGCAGCCAGAACAGCACTGGCAAAGGGGAAAAGGCATGATTGTTTTGTATTCAGTTAGGTAAAACACTTGACTTGCAATGTCCTTTCACACATAGCCGTGCAATAGGGAGACTATCTGTGCTGCAATGTGTGGCTATGCACAATCTATGCCCCTCTGTTTAGAATCACAGGCCATTGGGGGAACTCTACTGTGATCCACATATGTCAGACATAAACAGACATCATTATGTGCAGCACACAAACTCAGTCATACCACAATGTTTGGATCTACACTCCCTTTGGCCTATGCTTGAGTGTCAGAAGGTGAACACACTCTTGCAGCAAAAACACTCTCAGCATGTGATGATGATGATGAGAAATTTGTAAAGCACAACAAATACCCTGGGGTGTCTAGGCGCTGCCTTTGATAAATACTGGTCAGAGTAGAACAAAGAGTGGAATTATGCTGTAAACAGCCACGTTTTTAGGCCCTTTCTGAATTTAAAGAGGTTGGATTCTTTCTTCAGCACGGTAGGCAAGGAGTTTCATAGGCTGGCAGTTGTAGCCGAGAAACTCTTTCCTCCCCATCTAACCTTGTTAACTCTAGGAACAATTACATTTCCCAGTTCGGCAAATCTAAGGGCTCTGGTTGGAATGTATGGCTTTAGAAATTTCTTCAGTTGTGTGGGCCCCATACTGTTAAGAGATTTGAACGCAATACATGATAATTTAAATTGAATCCTCATGGTCACAGGTAGTCAGTGGAGTCGGACCAGGGCTGTGGAAACTGAATCAAAGTTAGGAGTGCCCAACAGAATTCTACACTGTTCCATATTGCAAGATTTCTGTTGTTAATGTGTTGCACAGGCACATGTGTTCTGCACATGGTGTTAACATGACACATATTTTAATAGACATGATGTTGGGCAGGGGTGAGTGTGACACACAGCAAAGACCTTTGGACTAGGTGAAAGAGTCATTAGGCCTCACTGCGGTTAAACAGGGGCTCATGGTCAGGTACACTACTGATGTTCAAATCATACGTGATCTCTGTCTCACACTTAGGCAGTTGCAGCACATTTACTCTGAGGCCCAGTGCTTTGTGTGGGCCTCCTGGTCGAAGAAAACAGCATTCCCTGACACAGGCCTATGTAATGACGCACACTCAAATGCAATATCCTCATTGGGATGATACAAGATGAGCGAACCCCTCAAATAGGCACTAGTAGACTCAGGGCAGGGGTAAACTACTCTAGCCATGCTGAGGTAAGTGTTTATCCAAATTCCTCAATCACACCATGTTCAATGAACGTGTGTGTGTATCCATATGATTTTGACAGACTTTTCACATGGCCATATCACACTCTTGACATTTCTGTATTTTTCAGGTGTTGTGATGTTTGCAAAATACATCTCCATTATCATATTTCTCTGGGTAATTACTCACAATGTAAAGCCATCTACTCATATTGTTGTATAACATGACTTTGACGCTCATCACATGACTGTGCAAGGCCTGTGAGTTGTGTATACTGACAACTGTGGCCTGAAGTGGTATCTATGGCAATGGCCAGCAATTGAGTCACATGTGTAGTGTTTTGAGGTTCCCCAGATATGTATGTATGCATCCTGTAACAAGTAAATTGTATCCTGTACACATCATACTTGGCCTTTGTCCATGACAACTGTCACTCTTGATCTGTGAAGGTATGTGCTAAAACATTAGCTCAGGCAAAGTGCTGCCATTGTGCATGCAACCACATTTGGGAGAAACACTACACTGAGTTGATTGTCTCAGGTATGGACATTTTTGGTGGTTTGTGTTCCAGCACTCACTGAGTGCGATCTTAAACACACTTAGCTGCTGCAGAATACTGCAAGACTGCTAGCTGTGCAGCACTGCACTGCTCCAGTGCGTTAGGGCAGGAATGATAATTTTGGATGTGGATATGTGACATGCCTGGCCTGTTCCTTTAATGCAGTGAACCGCATCACATTACATTTCTGTATGGATGGATTGATTAATGAGACCCATGACCCCATGTTGCACAACAAGTTTGACGACATGATTGCTACATGTTGAGGCCTAATTCAAGTTGAAGAGATGTGAGTGACTTGATGTTTACAGTGACTTTGACATAACATTCTCAAAAGAAAGAATGAGTACAAACAATTATTTACATTTTGCACAATTCAGTTCATATCTGAGATTTTGTCCATCCAGTAAACGGAAATGTATGCAAAGAAACAATGTGGTTGCGTTGCTGCCTATCAGACATTGTGTGCTGGATCTCTCCTCCATGGGACATTTGTCTGTACACATTTATTTATTAAGGAGTTTTATATAGCGCTGGCCTGACTCGAGGGTATCGGAGCGCTTTACAACAGTTTTTGTGCAAGAGTCATACAATAGAGCAGTATTATACATATTGGTTCGGAAGTCCAAGTGTGCTGAGCAGCATTGAGGTAGTACGTGAGTCCTGAGATAACCTCATTGAGTGCACGTTGTCTTGGGTTGAACCTCTTAGGGGGGGAGGAATAGGTAGGGGTCAAATAGCAAGGGGGAGGTAGGTCTTAGTGATACAGTGTTTGGGAGCAACGGCGAGCAGGAATTTGCGTTTAGGTGGCGGCTATCCATTCGGGAGGGAGTGGTTGAAGAAGAGGACTTTTAGGTGTTTTTTGAATTTTGTGAAGGACGAGATAGTCCTGATATCTACTGGGATGGAGTTCCAGATTTTGGGCGCGTTTCCGGCGAAGGACCGTGCAGCAGTTGTTTATTTGCGTGTTTTCATAGGGATGAGTAGTAAGGTGCTGGAGCTCCTGAGGTTCCTTGTCTGACCAGCCCTCTTGAGTTTAGCAGCCAGATAGTCAGGTTTTCCTGTGTGCAGGGCTTTGTGCGTGAGGCAGGCAGTTCTGAAGCTGGCACGCAATTTGACTGGGAGCCATTTTAGTTCTCTGAGTGCTGGTGAAATGTGATTGTATTTCCTAATTCCAGTGACCATTCTGGCTGCTGCGTTGAGAGTAGTTTTGAGGGGAGCTAGGTGAGATTTTGTTGTACCAGTGAGGGTTGCATTCCCATAGTCGAGTCTGGATAGCACCAGTGATTGGATGGCTTGTTTGAGGTCTTTGGTTGGGATGAATGGTTTACACATATGTTGTGAAGGACGGCTCATGCAAGGATGATCTTGCACACCATAGGGGGCGAGTATAGCATTCTCCCTCCAGACGTGTCCAGGCATCGGAACCAGGACTTCAGTACACCAAGGGCCTGATTCACAGAACTAACTTACGTCAAAACGTAAAGTTAGTACTTTTGGTATTCACAGAATACACTTACTCATTTTGGTATTCACAGAATCAACTTACTCATTTCGGTATTCACAGAAGTTAGTAGTCCTAACTTTAGGACTCCTAAATGCCTTCTGTGAATACCGAAAGTCTTAAAGTTAGGATTTTTCTCAGTTTAGGAGTAGTAAAGTTAGGAGTCCTAACTTTAGGACTCCTAAATGCCTTCTGTGAATACCGAAAGTCTTAAAGTTAGGATTTTCTCAGTTTAGGAGAAGTAAAGTTAGGAGTCCTAACTTTACTACTCCTAAACTGAGAAAATCCTAACTTAAGACTTTCGGTATTCACAGAAGGCATTTAGGAGTCCTAAAGTTAGGACTACTAACTTCTGTGAATACCGAAATGAGTAAGTTCATTCTGTGAATACCAAAATGAGTAAGTGTATTCTGTGAATAACAAAAAGTACTAACTTTACGTTTTTGACGTAAGTTAGTTCTGTGAATCAGGCCCGAAATGTACATTCTGAAATATTCCTGGTCTTGGCCAGTGCCTGGTTGTACTGCTGTTCCAGCTCAGTCTGGGGATGTGCAATTGGGGTCATGACCCATGGATGCAGTCCATATCCTCGGTCAGCTGTCTATTATGTGTATGTATGTAGGCAGACTGCCAGTATGGCTGAGACATATGTATGTTTTGTACTATTGGTGTCACAATGTTATCCAGTATTGACATTTACACATGTCTGGGGCCTACACTGACATAGCATGCAACACATGGCCTTTCCAAATACTTCTTCCTGTGTTGCTCCTGAAACTTTGCTCAACATACAAATATACTGCTGTGTGGGACCCTCTTACTCATTTCCACAGTACTTCTTATCACACCGTTGACATTTTTGACCTCTGACTGATGCCAAGAGTAGGTATGCCATTGAGGAGACACTCATCTCACACTTATTTCTTATGATGCCTTTGTACTCATATTGGCTTGTCTAGCATACCACATGGTTTTATTATGGTTCATTACCCAGTGTAGATGATGTGGTTCCATCCATTCACACAGAATGAAATGACACATTACTACTCACTGTTGTTCTGTAGCTACTGCCATTGACAGATTAGTGAGGCTATGTCAATGTGGGAAATCATTGGCTACATGTTGCAGTACGTTGTTCCCACTATGCGCACACAACACAAGGGCCTAGATATGTGAGAAAGTGGCACTGTGCAGTGCCGAGTCACCTATCTGTGCTACACTGCATTACTGAAAAGGGCAGTAGTGCATAGTATTTAGGCAATACAGTACATTCCTGTCCTTTCACCCTGCACTGGCACACAATGGGTTGCCTAGCACAAACACATGCACGCTTGCACCATGGTGCTAGGGTGCCTGCATTGCATGCAGGATTGTCTTTGTGCAGGAGGGGGACACCTTCCTGCACCTAATGAACCCTAAGAGGCATGATTGTCTATGCATGTGTGCCACCGTATACAGCACAAATAGGACTTGGGAGAGACTTGGATGACTTAAGTCATTTATGTTTGTAACACATCGCCTGGGGAGACCAATTGATTTGATACATTTCCAGGTTTACATTCTGTGGTATACATGACATGCCTCATGAAGCATGGGAGTTGCATGGAGACAGCCACACAATGCCCATGGAATCCCTCCCTTGCACACAGTGATGTAACACTGCATTTTATTCAGTGTTGCATTGCTCTGGATTTTTATTCCATTCAAAGGCACACAGAGTGGCTTTGCGTGTCTTAACATGTCTGATGTTAGGGATTTGTATTACACATGTACCATGATGCATGGTGCAAGCATGAGGCCCACCCCTCATTCATATGGCCCTAGCTCTATTGACATACAGAGTGATGGCTATTATGGCAGATGTTTCATAATTTTAGTAGGTCTGTTATGTACTTCAAATTTGTTTACCAACAAGTAGGCCATTCCCATATCACCCATTGTGGAAGCGCTCATTTATGAGGCTGTGCCTGAAGATGCAGGCATCATGCGCGCTCCCCGGGTATTTTTCTAGCACATTGGTGAACATCCCCAGATGGTCCACGATGGCCTGGACGTTGATGAAGTAGGTGTGCTTCCGGTTCCTGTACAGGTGTGAGGTTTCTGCAGGGGTAACCAGTTGCACATGTGTGCAATCCATGGCACCTAGCACATGGGGAAATCCTGCAATGGTATAGAAACCTTGCTTGGTCTCCAGGTGCTGTTGTTGGCTGGTGAGGAAGAGTTGGTACTGGGGTTGAGACAGATAATGGCATCTTGAACAGAGGGTAGGAAGGCAGAAAATGATGCCTGGGATATTCCTGCCACTCTGGCTGTTGTGATCTGGAAGGAACCAGAAGATAGCATGTGGAGGACAGCCATCAGCTTGACCTGCGGAGGGATGTTGGTGGGTCTGACTGTTTGTGGCTGGAGCCTTGGTGCTATCTTGTTTGTCAATTCTATAATGGAGTCCCTCCAGAGTCTGCAATTTCTGATGACCTCATCCTCCCTGAGGTCAATGAGAGAACTCTGTTCCCTTCTCCTGCGCTGCTGTGGTGGTGGTAGTCTCCTCACAACTCCCAGCTGCAGAATTAGCACCTCCATGGCATAGTGGAGCTTACCAAATTGTTTTGTGTGGCTTGTCTTTATGTACCACAGGCACTGTGTCATTTCCTACTCCTGGGATGCCGATGAGCAGGAATTTTGAAGCATTTTAAGCTTGGCATGCCACTTGCCTACAATGCGCCACACTTTGCTAAAACCATAAATATCACTGCGTTAGTTTTACGTTCGAATTTACGGGGCAACGCCTACCTTGCATATTTTACTCTGTGCGTGGTGCAGCCAGTTTTGGCGCAAGGATTTTTCGATGCAGGCCTACAAATACTGACACATTTGGCCATATGCATCAGCTTGTAAATATGGAGTCCTGCCTACGCCATCGTTGCGTCAAAATTAGTGACCCAACAGTGGCGCAAGCCTCTCATGAATATGCCCCATAGCGTACAGTACTAATCAAGTCCAAGGTGAATGTAACCTAACCTGCGTTTCAATAGGCCACAAAGGGAAACTGTCACTCATGCAGCCAAAATGCTAAGACAAAATAGCGATGCCATGTGTTCACAGGGCAAATATATTTTTCGTTCAGTATTGAGACTGTTCAAGGGTCAATATTACTACCTCAGAAAGAATCTTCAAAATCCAATGCGTGTCTTAAACATCTCAATTGTGCTTGTTCTTACTGTAAAACACTGACTAATGTAGTCAGAAAAAAGCAACAGCAAATATGCGTTCGTAGAGGTTTATCCTGGGAGGGCATTTTTTTAAAGTGGGAAACAAATTTAGTTGCTTATTTGCTCAAATTTATGTAAGCAAACAGTTGATTTGGTGAATGGCAGACTGTGAACCATGCCAAAATAACCATAGATTGCATATAACTAGGCCTGGGCGGTAAATTCCGTTCCGCTCGCGGAATTTGCGGAATTTGGCGTTCCTCGGAGAACGCGGAATTACCAAAAATTCTGCGATCCGCGGCTTCGCGGAATTTTTTGCTTGTTCGCGCTTTCAAAATGCGTGTTCGCGAGATATTTCTCCCCGAGCACGCAAACAGCGTTCGCGAACAGGAAAAAAGCATTGCAAATGGGCGGAACAAGCAATTCCGCGTGTTCGCAGAACTTTTGCGTGCTCGCAGAGATTTTTTACCGTTTCGTGGAGCTTTGCGTAGCGCGACTACACAAATTCCGCCCACCCCTACATATAACATATGAAGATAGTTGGAACACATGTAACCAATTACACCATTTAAAACACAATCAACAGAAAAATAAAAACAAATGTTTGTAGACACAGGGCTGCAACTGATCCATACACACGCTGACCTATCAGCTACAGACAAAAGGCTTAGCAACACCTCCAACCGTTCTCAGGGGGATATTACCAAGGAATTGCGATAATTATCGCAAAGCGCGCTTAGCGCTGTTTTTTTTATCGCTGGATGTCATCGCGGAGATAACGCGTTATTATCAACGCTTATCTCCAAGGCGATAAAAAATCCAGCGATAGCGGCGAAACCCAGCAATAGCGCGAGAAATCCAGCGATTAATTCAACGCGCTAATGAAAAGCTTCTAATAGGCAGGTGAGGACTTAACCTTACAATCCACCTCCCATTGACTAGAATGGTTAAGTCAGGTTTTTAGCAGGTGTTAGATTCCAGCGATAATCGCGGTTAGCGCGATTTATTTATCGCTCGCGGGCATTGCTAATAGGGGAAGTTGTGTTTGCGACTGTTTTCAGTCGCTTTTAGTTGGGAACGCCTACTTTGCATGTCATTAGCGATATATATCGCTGACATGCAAAGCGGCACCAAAACGGTCGCTTTCGCCATAAAGCTGTCGCTAACAGCTGTTAGCGACAGCTTGCTAATAAGGCGATAGAAATATCGCCGCTTTAGCGACAAAAAGTGCCGCTAAAGCGGCGATAAGGCCCTTGCTAATATGCCCCTCAGTCTTTTATCAAAGTGCCAGGAATTTTCTACAGAGCTGTAGCTCTGACCATCAAGTGAAGGAGGTTTAGGAGAGAAAGCATACACAAATTAACAATGAAACAATTAACAATCAAAGAGCCTGATTTAGAGTTTGGCAAATAGACTAAAGGCAGCCAGTGTGATAGAGGACATTACGTTTGCCACTCTGTCTTTGCTGTGCCCATCAAACTGACAATGCTGTGAAACAGTGTGGATTTATATGGATCGCTGTCACAACGGTTCATACTAAGCCATTTAACAGTTTAGTGTGTGTCCATCATTGGTGACTTTTAAAGAAATGTTATTTTCCAAACACAAACTCCAAAGCGAGAGTTTGTTTTTGGAAAAGAAAAACTAATGGCCCAAACACCATGGGAGCTTTCTCACATGGTGCGGGGGGGGGGTCACTTTTTTATTTTGTATTATATACCTGGCAGTGATGGACAGTAAAAGAAAAGCGAGCTGACAGGCCAGTCTAAATAGGAAAGATAGTGAGATGGCTCGCCTCCAATGGACCGTACTTCCTCAGGATGTTGAAAGAATTATTCCACTGGCAAAGTAAATTTTACTCCATTGGCTTAAACCTAGTGCTCGTATGTCTCAAAATAGGGGGCGGGGGCAGACTGAGAGTTCGGCACACAGAGTACTCCTTTGTGGTTGTGACAGAGTACCTTGTCCACCAAACTCTGAATGAGACCCAAAGTCTTTAGTATGACCTGTACAGGGTAAAGGATAGGGAGGGTGAACAAATTGGTTGGTCCATTTCCATCCATTTAAATGTCAAGGTACTAACTGTGCTGCAAAAGGGAGCTTGCAACCAAGCCAGGCCAGATGGCTCTACCAGGCAGTGCACTGCCTCTACAACTGAATGTCACATTAGATCACCATGTCACGATCCATGCAGAGCAGGATATTTCTGTTTTTTTCTACATCTCTATGCATTGAGTGTACTGCCTCACTCTACAGATGGGTCCAGCTTCTGTTTTGATTAGTGGAACGCAACGTCCATGACTATGCCCGGCACATATTTTCTTGTTGATTACAGTACCTGTTTGAATCTAGTGGACAGCTTCCATCTACATCTGGGTATTGCATATGTATGATTTATTTTTGTTTGATTCCTAGCTTTTAATTGCCAACTCTTCAGCATTCATCCTCTTTCTCTCTGAGGCTTGCCACATAGACTTGTTTAGGTTTGCATCATTATTAAGAACAGATGACCTTGAGTCACCTATGCTGAACCAGAAAATTGGTCTTAGGGTAACCAAATGTATGTCTCTGAATGCTCACAAGTTCTCAGGTGTAATTGTTGCCAACTGCTCTGCATTATCAATGCATCTCTGGCCCACATATAGCTACTCAAACTCTGGCAACACACCCCTCATCTTTGTGGGCCATACCACTTGCAGTGCCATGATTGGAGCACATCTCTGTTCTGCAAAGACTTCACATAACCCACTGCCTACACCTGCACTCAGTCATGACCATCCTCCACACAATTTTCCCTAACAAGCAACTTATTTCCATCATATGCATTTATCACATTTGAGACACTTGTTATTCAAAGATGCAGGAACATAATTGCCTCAAAAGATAGTGTTAGAGCACTATATGAGAGCAACACTAAAAGCAGAAATGCACTTCATTAGTGACAGTCACAATAACTTTCAAGTGGATAGTCAGACACAAAGAAATGTTTGTACTCTTCTATGTTCCAATACGGATAGCTTGAATGAGGGATTATCAAAGAATTAAATGAATAAAAAATTGATGATGTCCTCTGGGTACCTATGGATTGTTTGGTAATGTATTTATTCTCTCCATGCCAGGCTAGTTAAATCCAGTGGCACAGCGAGCAAGGGACCCACGTCTGGGCATACCCGTGGCCACTTAGGGTGAACATAGCAAACACAACAAGATGATGGACGGAGTGCTGAAACCTTTCAACCACTCACCCCCAGTCACAGATCTGGGTTTAATCCATCATTCTTTTGCTCACTATGCCACCCCAGTTTGGACCCAGCCAACTGCAAATCAGTCTTGACCCTGTTCTTGATGAACTTCCCTGCTTAGGCGATAGAACATGGGCAATGGCCCTCTTTTGTAGAGGTATTTGAAAGTTGTATGTCCATCCAAGCCTAACTGTATCCCCTGGCACTATCTTTTTTGATCACTGCATTAGTCCATGGGGAACCTATCTCCTCATCTGTGGACCCCATCTATGAAGCTCCTATCCTAACCATAGCTTGCTCACAGATACATCCCAGTATGCAGACAGTACCACCATGGCCAACAAGGTAATGTGGCCAATTCTACCCCTTGGGTCAAAATTCTGTCCCCAACCCAATGAAAACTCTACCCAATAAGGACAGCAACCACCAGAGGTCATGTGAAGAGCAGGCCCTGGGACAGGCCTCCCTTCCAGCCTTGGGGCTGGCAAGGAGTTCCCTACTTTCTCCTGAGCACTATCTAACCTTTGTGGCTCCTCACCAGCCCCGGTGTTGGGCACCCTAGTTCCACTATCCATCCTACCAGTCCAGGGGTAGTAGCCTGATCCTGGCCACTCAGCCAAAGGTCTGCACCCTGAGACTGGTGAGGTGACTGTCAAATCAGGACTTCCAGGGGGGAACCAGCACCCCCTAAAGGATGACACACTCTCTCTGTTTCATGCAGAGGTCTGCCTGGTGCATGTTTCTGGTGCTCTGTTTCTGTGACAGCTCAGGGAGCACCTCCAGGTCAGATTTGACCTCATCAGGGTCAGTCTTGGAGGGCTCTGTTTGCAGAACCGGCAACCTCTGGTCTAATGGTCCTCTGACTGAGGACTGTCTCCCCCTCCTGCCCCTCCACTGGGCCTCAATACTGTCTTTTTGGGAGCAGTACCACTTTCAGGGTGAGCTTTCAGGGTGCCCTGGGCAGCTGCCCCTCCCAGCTCTTCTAACACTGGTGTTAAACGTGTTTCCCAGAATGCGGTCAGTGGGTATCTGGGGACTAACTACGAGTCCCCTCAAGGCCATTTTCCTCCTGATTCCAGAGGTGCCAGAGCAGTAGGGCAGAAAAAATTCAGCCCAAGTGCCTGGCTCATCCTACACAACGGTGTACTGTTCTGGAGAAACCAACCTTTCTCCCACCATGGTCTGTCTGGCAATGGTATCCCTCAGAGCAGTGAAAGGGATCCTATTTACTGTGATCTGGTGGAAGTGATGACTCCCACTCTCAGGGATCACACGCCTACCCTCTGAGTGTATCTCCCAACTAAGGGAGACCAGGGAATGTCCCACCCTCTGGTCCTGGGGATTAATTTCCCCTAAGACCAATAGAGTTCCCACCAGTGGGTTGCTTCTTATGACTGATAGAATCCCATTGCTTGTGCCACAACTGGAAGCAATCAAAGCACTGGAGTTAAAAAAAATGGGGTGTCCTGGGCCACCGCCCACCAGAACCTACACCCCCTATTCCTAGAAGGGGCCTGATAACCCTTTCTCCCCCACACAATTTTGGGATCTGTCTGGGTCACTGTGGACCTTCCCTCACTGTGCTGGGGGAACCTGAATGACCCTCCTCATGGTCACTCCCAGATACATTCTCATGGACCGAGATACTGACCCAGATGTCAGCCTCCTTTGCAAGCTCTCTGGATGAAGTGATCTTGCTATCAATCATGTGTTGTCGCTACTCTGAAAAGCAGGTACTGAACATATGCTCTCTCAAAATCAGACAATACAGCCTTTAAAATCACTCATTTTTCTTTTCCTCACCCAACCACACAGTACCTTACTGGAGTAATGAATTAAATCTACTCAAGACTGGTTTGGCAGTTTTTGGCTGTCCATAAATCTCATGTGATACTTCTTTGGGGTGAGCCTTAATTTGGTGATAATAATGGCTTTCATGGGTACATAACTCATCTGGTCCTCTACCGCTTGTTAGAATAGAAACTGTTTGTGTTTACGCAGTACTCTATGTAAGTTAGCATTTGCTGCGCCATTTCCTTTTAAGGTGCCATTTTGGGTTGTTCGAAACTGATCTCGTCTAATTCCGAGAAATGCTCCCCTCTGAGTTTCATTTCTTCAGTTAGGTGTTGTTTTGGTAATGAGTGCACTGTTCACATTAGCGCATACTTTTCTCACTGAATAGAGGCCCTTTCCCCCTGGTCTGGTGGCGGGCTCCGGATAGAACTACCTTGGATTATGATACTGTGTGTAAGATAGGAGCGCTGAACCGTTTTTTCTGTATTTCACAGTTTTACTGCACCTGCTTGGAAAATTCTACTATAGGCATGTTTTCCCTCGGTTACGAAATGTACATAATGTATCTTTATGCTTGTCAATTTCAGTTCCCTCTGCAGCACTCCTAGCGACTGGGCAGATGGGGCTCCGCTCTGAGTGTATCTGAATAAACAGTTATTTGTTTGTATGCTCTACTGTTTGACCGACTCTTCATTTAGTACGGAAGGCTGACAGGTGGTCATTAGTGACCCGGGTGGCCGTAAACAGGTTATTTCCTTCACGCTAGTGTCAGCAGGGTATATCTCTCCACCGTAGGCATGTGTTTTCAGAGACTTTCCCACCAATCCTCACCTGGGACCCTATGTATTCTTGCAGGGCTACCTCATAATCTGAAAACCCCTTATCATTGTCATCCCCCACCACATAGCTAGTCTCCAGATCTTTAGGGATGTAGACCTTCCTTGCTCCACTGGACACTGTGCTGTCATTGACAACATTGCTTCTGAACCCTGGGTGTTGCTTGGTCTTCAGGTCCTGCTCTCCCAAGCTCACTTAATGAGCCAAAAGTTATGTTCTTCTCGTGCCAGGTCATGTTTGCAGCAGCTTCCTCTGCAGCCCTTTTTGCAGCAGCCCGCTCTGCAGCCTTCTTTGCAGCAGCCTCCTCTTGGGCTTCTTCTATTTTTAACTTGGCCAGCTGCAGTTAAAACTCTTGCTCAGCTTTCCTATCCTCCAGTTCCTCAGGGGACAGGCTGTGGGAGGCCGCACTGCTCCTGACAGGGGACCTTAACCTTGTAGGCCCTCCTTTCTCCTCTGGGCCATTGCCAGGAGTTTTTCTCCCTTCTTATCAATCCCCTCCTCCTCCTCCTCCTCCTCCTCCGTCTCCTGATTCTCCTCCTGCTCCAAAATTGTGGCTTGCAACTGCTAGGATTCCTCACAGGTCCTAAGACATTCTGGAGCTTCGGTTCTTGGGATTCTTGGTTGCTGGAAGCCCCCTCTCCCTGCAGAATCCCTTGAGCTCAGTCACAACATAGCTATCCAGATTGTTGAGATCAAACTCCATGCATGTAGGCAGAGTTACAGTTGTGCAAAGTCAGGCAGAATGGATGTGAATTTGGAAAAACAAAAGAGGCTACTCAATGAGAATTTAAGAAGAGGTTGAATCTGATGTCACATTTTTGATATGGGATTTTAATTTTGCACCGCTGAGTGGCACGGCACAAATACAAGTACTGGATTCCACCGCTAAACACCAATGTAAGAAATCGGGTAATTGGTTGAGGGGTGGTGGAAGCTCCACTCAGGTACCAAGTACAATCCTTGTCATGGTGAATCACAACAGTCAGTCAAACAAACTTTATTCAGCCAAATTTTGACCATAAAAATACATATACACAAACCATGAATAAAAGGACTAAAAAAAACCATACAATTCATCATACAAAACAAATCTAAAAACTCATATGACCTAATCTTATATATGTCTTTAGAGCCCTCAATTATATGATTAGCCCATACGAAGATAAACTACTACAGTTTCATAAGCCTTGTTAAAGTGCATTTCTATATGATATTTATCACATACCCGCATAAAAACATAGGGGTATATTCACAAGAACGTGTGATAACTACCGCAAGAGTAGCGTAACGCAACTTTCAATAACGCAGCCTATCACGGGAAAATAACCCTGTGTCAACGTGGAATTCACAACAAGGTGGTACCATGCAATAGTCTGCCGAAACCGCGGACAATTTCCGCGATACAACCACCACGATGGAGATAAAAACACAAACCACAACACCAAAAAACACGCGATGGGCCAAAGCGCGATGAGGAAACAGCGATAATCAGCGCCAGGCCTGCAACACACACCTGGCAGGCATCAAAAATCTCCATAAAAGTAGAAAAAACACCCACACACAAACTGACCAACACACAAGCACCATGGAGGCAGCCGGAGCAGGCACAGAGGACGAGCGCAACCCCACAAGCACCCCGGACTACCAGCCTGGGACCTCAGGGACAGGAAAGGGCAAGGACAAGAAGACCAGGAAGACCAAGTTCAGTCCACAGGCGAACAGGATCATAGTCACGGAGGTGATGGAACACCATCAACAACTCTTCATCACCTCCAATGTGTCATTGGGCACCAAAACTGGAATATGGCGAGACATCGTCGACAAGGTGAATGCCGTCGGAGAGCACAAGCGGACAATGGACGAGGTCAAGAGGCGATGGAATGACATCAAGCGGAAGACCGAGAAACTCTCCGCCAACCTGAAGGCAGCAACGCAGACCGGAGGTGGGGGCCCAGCGCCACAGCTGGAGCTGGATGACATGGAGGAGCTGGTGTCGACAGTCATCAGTATGGATACTGTGGCCGGGGGCACACATGCACAAGCAAGCAGGGCACAGTGCACACCCACAATCACTCTGGGTCCTCGCCCAGACCCACAGACTGTCACAATGTACAATGCCATGCTGTCTGAATGTCAACCTGTACCATGCGGCTACATACATGTGGACACATTGTAATACACCATCTCCCCTTCACATCGCAGGGGCATTGTCAACACCTCCTGCAGAGCAGTCACAGCCACTCTTCACTGATGACGAGGAGGAGGACAACACCAGCATTGACACCCAAGCCATCCAAGACCTCATTGACCTCATCCGCAACTCACCTCCAGGATCAGGGCAGCCCAGCTACATCCATGAGACCCCACCCACCACCCAAACCACCCAGCAGGAGCCACCCACAGCCCCGGCACCCTCCCAAGTCCCCCAGGAACAACAAATGGCCTTGCAACGCTGTGTGCTGGAGGGCCAGAGGGAGACGGCCGATCCGGTGCGGGTGGGGTTCGAGCTCATGGCTACCAAACTGGACGCCATCCTTGGGTGTCTATGTCTGCCCCATGGGCTCCAGCGAGCCCTGACTGACATCTCTGGAGTCATGACGCGGAGGGAAGAATACCTGTCCGCTCAGAGTGGCCTCAGCGATGCCAGCCGTGAGCTGGCACACATGCGGAGGCTCATGGAGGACATGGTGCGGCTGGAGGCGGAAAGGATGGCAGCCGCCGCTGCACATCAGCGAAATGTAGCTGAGATCTACCGTGCCCTGCATGTCCTCATCATGGCATTGCTGCCACAAGGCATGGCGATGATGAATGCTGCTGCCCCCACACCATCCACATCTCCGCCCCCTGGTGTGTCAGTGCCTCCCAGCACGGCAGGCGTATCCACTCCGGCACCTGATGTGCCACTGCCACACAGTGCGGCCGACAATCCTCCTCCGGCCCCTGATGTGTCAGTGGCACACAGTGCCGCAGCCGGTACTGCAACACCCACAGGTGGGGCAGGGCACACACCCGGGGATGAGGATGTGGATGGGACTGTGGTCAGGAGGGCCAGGCACTAGCATCCATTTCCGCCACCTTGCCTGTTACTGCTTAGTGCCGCACATGGCCTCAAGACCTACCACTGACCCCCGATACACTCCGATGCACTCACCTCGGACAGCGACATGGACTGCCACATCCTGTTTGATGACCAATGACACGGCGGACAGACTGCGGACTGTACCCTTCCTCTTCCGCAGTACAGGTCATCCCCGGATGGACACTGGCTGGCCCTCCACGGGCCCATATTGTGTAGTGTGCTCGGCATTGCCCTGTACCGCTCCAGCTGCATGACTGCACTGGATGTGCAAATAAACATCCAGTGACACACTGCTGTGTAATGTCTTATGTCATTCATGTATGGATGTGTGGATGAATGTGGGGACAGTGCCTTCCCTTGCGTCAATGATGTTCATCCTGTGGGTTGCCAGTCAGAGGGTGCGACATTACATTTTGTGTACCGGGTTCCGTGAACACTACAACAGGGACACACGCATCAGTCACTTCCTTGTCCGGACATGGACTGGACCACGCTCAGATCCCACGAGTCATTGTTGCAAGCCCTGCGCTGGTCGGGCGTAAGGCAGGCCAGACCACTCCGCTAACGCCCCGAGGGGGGGCCCTCATTGCTACCCGTCGCGGGCGTACTCGCTGGTGGTGTGCAGGTCACTGGTCTAGTTGTCAGCATGTCACAGCCACTCCCTGAGGACAGGTTTTCACACACACCACACCCATCCGGCACAGGCATCACAGGCCATGTGACTCCGCCAACATAAGGGGCCGACAACGTCACATTCCCCTCTTCCGGTGGTGACTGGATGACGGCTGCTCCACAGTTCTCACTCATGTAGGGCCCATGAGTTGTTGCGCACAGGGTTATTGGCATCCGAGGCCTTGTGGACGGCACGGGCCTACCACCACGTGGCGCAGACTTGGGTTGCACAGGGTTAGTGGCATCCGAGGCCTTGCGGACGGCACAGGCCTACCACCACGTGGCGCAGACTGGGGTTGCACAGGGTTAGTGGCATCCGAGGCCTTGCGGATGGCATGGGCCTACCACCACGTGGCGCAGACTGGGGTTGCACAGGGTTAGTGGCACCCGGGGCCTTGCGGACGGCACAGGCACCCCGCCACGGGACGGTGACTTGGGGTGCACTGTGTCAGTGGCACCTTGAGCTGCTGAGCGGGTGTGCAGCCTGTGATGATGCCCCGTCCCGGCGGTCCGGACAGCTCAGGTTTTGTGTGCCCTCTGGACCGCAGTGTAGGCCAGAGCCAGTGGGCAGCACGGGCCTACCCCCCCGTGGCGTCGCTTCCGGGATCCCAGAGTTGGTGGCACCCATTGGGCTGAGCGGGTGTGCAGCCTGCGATGGTGCCGGGTGCACTGGTATTTCCTCTGCCATGGAGTAATCAAGACCCAGCACCAAACGTGAGACCTGGTGGCCTGCAGAGTGGGGCTGCATGATGTGGAGGGTGCCATATCCGCGGGCCCCGGGCTTGTGGCTTGCAGCAGGACATGGTGGGACCTCCTGTCTACACGCCGGTGGCGGAAGGTGAGCATTGAGGCCTGGGTGTGCATGGGTGGGCATGCTCCAATGGGCGGCGGGAGAGGTTGGGGTGCCTCTGCCGGGGTGTGCATGGGCGGGCAGGCGATGTTGTCTTGTGCAAGTGTGTGTACTGTGCCAGTCATGTATCTGGGCTCTGTTTCAGCTGACGGCTCTGAATCAGATGTGTGACCTGGTGAACTGCCCTACATACCGGCACGTGGTTGGAGACACACCGGTGGCAGCAGGTGAGCAGTGTGGCCTGGGTGCGCAGGGGCGGCACTCTCTCTCTCTCTCCCTCTCTTCCTCTCTCTCTCCTTCCTCTCTCCCTCCCACTCTTCCTCTCTCTCTCCCTCCCTCTCCTCCTCTCTCTCTCCTCTTCTCTCTCTCTCTCTCTCCTTCTCTTCCTCTCTCTCTCTCCCTCCCACTCTTCCTCTCTCTCTCTCCCTCCCTCTCTTCCTCTCTCTCTCCTCTTCTCTCTCTCTCTCTCTCCCTCTCTTCCTCTCTCTCTCCCTCCCTATCTTCCTCTCTCTCTCCATCGCTCTCTCTCTGTCCTCTGATGTGCGCAGGACACACCTTCTCATCATGTTTTCTGTCTTACAGGCTGTGACCTACTTATTGTCCGGAGGGGAGTGGCCAGGTGTCTTCATTTCATTTTGTTGTTCATTTTGATAAAGTTTCATTTGTTGCTTCGAAAGTGAATGTGTGCTGGTCATTTCTGTGACGACACATCCATGTCACCAGTTGTGATTGTGCGGCATCAAGCGGAATATTTTGTACATGTTTAGGTGTGGCATGTCTTTGGTCGGGGGTGCCAGGGACGGGTGGTCCTGGGGGTGGTGGCGGTGGGTGTTGTGGCCCTCTTGGGTGTCCGGGCCGCATGATGGGTGGCTCCATGGCATCTGTTGCCCTTCGGATGTGGCCCTGGGCTGTGCTCCCTTTTGTGGTGCTGGCTGCCGTCTGACTTTACACCAGGTCAGAGCAGGTGTAGATTTCCTGGTGCTAATGCGCCTTATCGCCTGTTTTGTGTTTTTATTGCGGATGTGGCTGGTCGTTGTGAATGTTGAGGTGTGCTGTTGTCTCAGCTTTTGTCACGGGAACGCCTTCTCTGCATCTCATTAGCGATATTTGCTGGGGTCCTCTGTAGCAATGTTTTTTGCGGCTGCTATCGCGGGTAAACTGGTGCTGTGGGCTGTTTACACCGGCTTGTGAATGGGGGGGTAAATTTATCACGACTTTGGCTGCGATAAAGTGCCGTTAATTCGGTGATAGCTCCTTGTGAATATGCCCCATAGATGCTCTACTACCCATTTATTGCATCGTCAAATCTTTTCCTACGCCGTATGGCCCCTGCTAAAAAGCTCGTCACCCCAAAACATGTCAGAGGTGAAGACAGCATTTGCAGGTATATCAAAGCAGGCCTCACTTGTGCAAAATTGCAATGTTTTAAAAGTGGTAAAATATAACTACTCTGAAGATCATTATAAAATCCACATAAAAACATAAAATGTAAAAGATCTTCAACCGAAAAATCATCACAGGTGCAAGGCTTTAACGACCCTGGTTTGGAAAAGCCCTTTGGAAACGTAAGACACCAGTGGATACAATTAAATCTAAATCTTATTAGAAGAAAGCGATGGTGTAGACTTTTTATATAAGACCAAAAAGGTTGTTCTAGGGGCTCAGAGTTCAATATTATGTATTGTCTTATTGTTGGTTTTTTAAGATCCATATTTTCCCTTTCCAACAGCCTCCTTCCTAGGAATTGATTTTTAATAGATTTCAACTCTCCAGGAAACATCTTTCTTGGATGTGTAAAGAGATTAGGACACCCTAAATTAGCTAGTTGCTGAGAGATGTAAGCTAACCAAGGTACCTCTGCAGACCTACCCAGCCTCATACAATCTTTTAATACACATTGATTCAGGGTAGGTGTGGGACTCGACCATGCTTTTAACCACCAGATTAGGGGAGCCACTGCTATCTGATAAGAAATGTAACCCTGTCTTAATTCTTCATGCACCATAAAAGACGGTGTACTGGGGGAACAGCTAAAAGCTTCCGCAAATATTTATTTTCAGCCACCTGCAGGACACCGGTCTCCTTATAGCCCCATACTTCACTGCCATATGTGGCCATTGGTAAACATTTCTCATTATAGATCTTCAAAAGTGGACACAAAGGTTTGCTCCCCAATCTCTTAGCAAAATCCAAGGTAGCTCCAGCTGCTCTAGACAGGGTATTTTTCTTAAGTGATCGTTGCGCCACCCATGACCCCTTTTCATCATACGAAATCCCCAGATACGGGAATGTGGCAACATTTGTCAGTTCCCCACCTTTACATACAAGCATGCACTTTTCCTGTTTTGAATTACCTATCGACATTATGTGTGATTTAGAAAAATATATCGACAGGTCGAGTGAGATCATAAAATCAATAGAGAAGTTTAGAAGTCGTTTTAACCCTATCGGTGTCCTAGCTAGCAAAACTGCATAATCTGCATATAAGAGAGCAGGTATAGATTTAAAACCTGCTCTAGGGATGTCGTTACTAGCAGTTTCCAAGACTGCCCCTAAATTATTACTATATAGAGTAAACAAGACAGGGGCCAAAATGCACCCCTATCTCACCCCTCTGTTCACATCCCAGGACTTTGTAAGGGAACCAATTTCGTTAAATCTGACAGAGGCAGTCAAATCTAGGTGATACCAATGTAAAAATGCCACCAAATCGGCGTCCATTCCATAATCCATTAATATGGGCCATAGTTTTGATCTATTCACTCGATCGAAGGCAGACGTTAAATCCATGAATGCCATATACATACGGCCCTTTTTAGCAAGTGTATATTTGCCGGTCAGCATGAGCAAGTTTATACATTGATCCACAGTTCCCATGCCTTTTCTAAAACCATATTGCAATTCTGAAATGACATTGGTGGCATCTACCCATGTTCTTAATCGATCAAAAATCACCTTCCCCATAATTTTAGCGAATTAATCTAATAATGAAATCGGGCAGTAGCATGTGGGATCATTCCTAGAACCCTTTCTAAAAATGGGTAAAATAACAGCTGTTGACCAAGAAGCCAGGAGACCACCTACTGTCGCTGCATTAAAAACCTTAGTTAATATCTTTGCCCATGTCCTTGGATCAGCCTTATAAAGGTCTGCAGGGACCCCATGAGGCCCAGGTGCCTTTCTACTAGCAGTGGCCATGATTGCTTTCTGAACCTCATCTATCCCAAAACTTAACGGTCGCGTCTCTATGCTGGGTTCCCAAGGAGCAATATGTTTCTCTTGGACTACTCCTTTGTAAATCTGTTCAAAGTGGCTAACCCATCTATAGGCGGGGATGACACAGTCTATACTCGCCAAATGCTGTTCTGCAAAAAAGGAACTATTTACAACTTTCCAAAATGTTGTACTGTTGCGCAGAACACTAACCTGATTTAGATCCAGCCATGCCTGTTCCCGTATCTTATCTTTCCTTTGAGTTATAGCTAATTTATAAGCTTTCCTACATACCTTAATCATTTCTATGTTCTTTGGCTTTTGTTTTAGGGTGAGCGTAAGAGCCTTATGGGTTTTAGAGCAGTCTGCATCAAACCACTTTTCCTTTTTGAAATCCCCTGTCCTTTGCCTCCCTGTTAAATTGCCTGCAATTTGCTTTGCAAGGTTACCAAAGGCCTCTATAACCACACTGGCGTCTGTAAAGTTATCAAGACACAATTCAATATCCTCTTTTCCCTCCATATATAACTTGGCTAAAAAGGCTTCTGGAATTATCTTCCCCCACTTTATTTTACGAGCCTGGTCTATTGGTATGAAGTCCCTATTTACCAGACTCTTTCTCTCACCCCCATGGAAAACCGACTCCCCTATCATTTCTAAAGTTAACGGATTATGATCACTATAACAACTGCAGATAGGGTTTACTTTTAGTATGTCAATCAACAGAGGGGCCGATACCATAATAAAATCTATAGTCGAACCGCATTCCCTACCGTTGAAAGATAGCACTTAGTCTGTCTCCCCCGTATGCTCAAGACAATATAGATTATTTATTGTAAGTAAGCTCTCTAACCAAGAACCTTGGGCAGATTGTTCGAAATGACTTGAAGGGGCCAAGATGTCCCTGAATCTCCCACCTTAGGAACAATTAGAGGGACAAAGCTGTATGTTAAAGTCTCCCATTATAATAAACTCAAAGTAGGAACTACTCTTCTCTCTATAGTGCTCCAAAAAACCCTCTAGTGCTGCAATATGCTCGTTATCGTTTTCCCTGCAGAAGGAGTTATAAAAGATAATTATTACCAGGGTTGCACGCTTGGCAAAAATTAATTCTACAGCTAACACATGGGGGGAGGAACAAAATAACCTCTTCATCCTGCAGGCTAATTTAAGCGATATCAACGTAAGCAGACCTCCCTTTGCACGGCCTGCGGTGGAGGGTAAAGCAGCTTCATAAAAGGGTGTAAAACCATCCAAAACAAAAGAATTAGACATGTTCCAGGTTTCTTGTAATGTAATAATATGACATGACCTTATTATATCTAGCCAGGACTCCTCGTCTTTCTTAGCCCTTAGACCCCCAATATTCCAAGACATTAACCTAAGGTTCGATGGACCACATTTGATGGACACAGGCCTTAAATGAGTACTTGTGACCACCCCAGATAATTGAGGGAACCTTCCGGGTTCCACACCCTCAAGTTGAACCAGTTGTCAATTAATACTAACTAGGTCCCTCAATGGGGCAAATCTATTTTCAAGGGAAATAGTTGTTTTTACAAGTGAGGGTTGAAGTGGCCTTGCTGGCGTAAGCCTTTGGTGTGGTACCCCTGAATAATAGAAAAAATGAAGCGGGAGAATCTTTATTTCAGTTTTAGTATCATGTCTATGGTGGCTATGAATCATGGCTTTTGTATGTGTCGGGTGGGTTAGGTTAACCACTATACAATCACCTTCCCTGTCCTTTTCTACAATGCTTCCAACCCAACCCACTCTTCTGTCCATGATAACATGGGATGATAAGTGACGACTGCTTACTAGCGAATTATCCAACCAATGGATCACTTTATGGATCAGATCTATCGTTGACTCCTTTGTACACTGTTTAACTGGGGTAACACCTGTCATGACGGCCACTAAGGGAGCTGACTCTGGGGGCAAGTCAAGAATACCATTTCTCGCTACTGTATCTGGGGGGATGAAAGGAATTTGTGCCCTGCACATCGTCCCTTAAATTATTTCTGGGGCAAGACTTTTCAATAGCTAAGTTCTTCCTTGATGCTACGTCAGCCCCCCCCCCCCCACCCCTCGTCCCTGTTATTTCGAAATGTACCCTGGCAGCCATTGGCTCGAGAGCCCTCCTGTAGTTGGTTTTTAATAACTTGCTCTGACTGTGTGCTACATCTATGCTGTATGGGTTCACAGCCACTTGTTAAAAGGGTTGAGGGGGGCCGAGCAGACCCAACTCCCCCGGATGACTCTACTCTCCCTTTCTCTAGCCTGTCAGAAATATCTCGAGATTGCAACTTTATAGACTGCCTAAGTAAAACTTCTATCTTTGCCAATCGTAGATCAATGGGTGCTAACAGTGATTTTACCATATCTTCAATTTTCAGTAACAAAGTAGGTGCAATTTGCTCCAGGTCCACAGGATCTAGAGCAACTAAACGCACAGGTCCCTTGGGCGTATGCGCAGCCTTTTTCCCTCCACCTCTTTTCCTTTTCACCGGGGTTTCGGTTAAAGATGTGCCTTCATCTCGCTCCCCCCCAGGGCCATCTGGCAAACCAGTAACATTTAACATAATGGGATCCCTCACAGCGCAGTCAACAGGTTGCGGAGGGTCGCCACGAGGTGAAGCACTCTGAGGATGATTGATTATCTCCAGCGAGAGTCTCCTTTCAGTAAGAGCAATTTCATTTGACAAAACGTTTGCCGCCCTAATTAAGAACGAATCCAAAGTAGTTGTAGCGCTCCCCCCTCCAGTCGGGCCCATAGTTTGCTTCCTTTTTCCCATTTCTTATCAAGGGCAACGTTCCCGGGAAGATAACTGAAGACGAAAGAAGTTGCAGAATTATTGCGACTGCAAAATCTTATCCCATAAACAGAGGGATTCAAAAGAATCCCCGCCTGAGAGGTGCAACCTATAACCTAGACTCACACAACTAACACAGTTGCCCACTGAGAGGACAATATGCAACACAAACAGCAGTACACAGTACCTTAGGGATGTCCTGAAATCCATGGCGTTAGGGCGGTAGCCCAGCCCAGCCTCTTCCGGGCTCTGATGGGTGCGGATGGGCCCGCCCTTGGCCCGGGCTTGGCCCGGGCGTGCACACATGCGTAGTGGACAACCCAACTTAGAAGCCACCACAACAGGGATGATAGCCAGAAAGGTTCTTTGAGTGGCATATAATAGTGGAATTTCAACCAGTTGATCGGTACTAATCTCACTGGAGGGACCCCTGAAGCAGAATTAAAGTTTTTCATCATGGAAATGTTGAGTGTGCGACTCCCAGATGCTGGCATTAAAAAGTATATGGTCATTGCATTGGGCTTCTAGGTATTTTCCCTCACTTTTTAAATTGTACCCATGTATGTGCATTCTCGAAAACGAGAATGGTGTACATATGGTACGGTTGGCTAAACTGGATGGGTGCTGTGAAGTGGCCGCACCACTGGAACAGACTGTGTTTCTTCTGCATTGCAAGTAACAGCCACAATGCGAGCAGGGACGTAGCTTTGGGGGGGGGGGGTGGGCTGGGTTGTGGATGCTCTAGTAAATAGTTGGCTACAGGTGCTTTCCGTCGGGTATGGTAAAGTGCCTGTCAGATTTCACCTAGGATTTTTACATGCACTCAGAAACAAAAACACACACACACTTTCTCCTCTCTGTTTTGAAGTTCTTAAAACTGTTGGTTATTTTCCAGCAATTTGTCTTTTAAGTAACTCTAATGGACACTGCTCTCCCTTTCAACTGCCCCTCAAGCCCCCTCATGCCATGCTCCTCATATAATGCATTTTACCATGATATGCCAGCATGACTGTTGGAAAATCTGAAGCTTACACCTCACTCCCCCTAATCTTACTAACCAAGCACCGCCTCTGAGTGCGAACCTGAACTTGTGAACACAACCATGCCTTTCGTATTGTATCAAGGTTTGTTCTCCCTCCTCTGCTAGGGCCCTTTCCACAGAGGCGTAGATTTAGGTGGGGGGTTTGGGTTGTTACCCCCCCTAATAAATGTATTTTCTGATTAATTGTTTAGTGCAGGTACTTACATTCAGGCATGGTGAGGTGTCTGTCGGATTTGACCTGGGATTTGTGCATGCACACACTGACAAAAACACACACACACTCTCTCTCATCTCTGTTTTGAAAGCCCTAAAAATTTTGATTAGTTAACAAAATATTGTGTTTCTCTTAGTTAGTACACCTACCAATTTGCATTCCTCTCCCTTTCCAGTGCCTTTTAAGCCCCTCTCACGCGCCCTGCTTGTCCTGTAATGTATTTTAACATTATGTGTCAGCGTGATTGTTGGAAAATCTAAAGCTCACCCCCCCTTCCCCAATCTTACTGACCAAGCTACGCCCCTGTCTTTATAGAGCACTCTTGCACATGGGAATGCCGAAATAATACAACATATTAGTCCCAGGGGTATAATGTAATTCATGTGCTGGCCTGGCACCTGTGCTAATTGCGATTGTTGTTCATTTAAGCCCAACTAGTCGCTCTTTCTGTTCAGTGTGCAGCTGTCACAGTGAGTCTCGCTATGAAGCGTGATTCTAGTGTCTTTGTAAGTGTGTTTGACCAGGGCAAATGTCCAGTGTAAAATACAAAACACTTTGAAACTGTACCCTTAATTAAAATTTGGAAACCATGTCTAACCATTCAAATTGAAGTCAAAGTTTGCCGCTCAAAACAACTTTAAATGAAGACGTTACGTTCAAAATCCCTTTCCTTCACCTAGTTTTAAATACACGCAGTAAAAATAAGCATATGTCCATCATTATTTTAATGACATCCTAGACCATATGGCTTGTTAGCAAAGAACAGCTGAAAGCTTTCGTAACTGTCAAATGCAAAAAAGATGACATTTGTTTTTTTTCAGTGGAGAAGTAATCTAGCTAAAACATATTGTTCTTCAACCTTCCAGAACACTCATTTATGGAAAAAAAAACAACACTTATCACGTTTTTGATTAAAAGGAATTCCTTAAATGAAAATAACAAGAACATACAGGATCTTTAAAGTTTTGCAAGAAAAAATATTTTCATCCTGCATAGCAAATGATACTTGCATAAAGTGCTGCACCATCACGTATCGAAATGGATGAATTGACTGCCTAATGAATGACTCTTAGGGGCCGATTCCGATTCAGGCCGGAAATCTCCCCGACCGAGCCGGACCCGGAGAGATTTCCGACCGAATCGGACCCTAGCAGCCCGACCGAACGAGTACGATGCGCACGTATGCTATCGGACTCGATTCGGTCGGACTCCCATTGAAGTCAATAGGAGCCAGCCGTACGACGCGTACACGGGCTCCCATTGACTCAATGGGCACGACGCGAACAAGGGCGCCCCCTACAGCGTGTTCACGTCAATGCGGGTCGCGCCGTACATGCACGTGTAGGGGGGACCCATGGGTCCCCCCTGTGTGCGACTCGCACGCCTACGCTTCCAGGGGGGTCCGACACGGACCCCCAAAGTGCGGCTCCGACAGCTCCTTGGAGCCGGACTGTGCGAGTCGGTCGGAGCGGTCGAGGTGCGCATCGTACTTACCCGGCCGGGGAACGTCTCCATTGCGCGGTGCGAGTCGTCCCCGTGCGAGTCGGTCAGAGCGGTCGGGTCCTGCGAATGAGTCGGTCGGAGATTTCGCGAGCGCACGCATCGTACTCGCTCGCCCGGACGCACGTACGAATCGGTCGGGAAATAGGGCTCCGAATCGGATCCGGTTAAGCCGAATCCGATTCGGTGCCCTACCGGCCGAGATCGGAATCAACCCCTTAGTTGGAATATGACCTATCTTTAAGACTCTTATTTTTCCTTATAGGTTCTTTGTGTGTCTGATAATAGGTGGCAGAAACGAAAAACACGTGCCTGGGTAGAAATATTATAAAAACTAAACACGTGAAATCTACCAAAAAGAGCAGGTGTGTACCAAACAGGTAACTCTTCTACTGCCTGCATGAAGGTGGAGCTAATGGTAAAGCTTACATTATTTATAATTCACGTTTTTCTTACTATAGGAGGCACTCTACTCCCTCTCATTGTTTATTCTTTCATGAGAACTGTATTTCAAATATTACTTATTTTTCTTAATAATTTTTTATAGAACTAAAAAATCCAAAATAGTAAAAAGTTCATATTCTGAATGATCGTGGTTCGTAATTAGATCAATTCTTTACAGTTCACATTCATTCTTAGATGTTAACACATGTTTTGCAGTAAGCTGCTTTGTCTTCGCGGAAAATTACTTGATACTATTTTAGATAAGGTTTAAAAAAATATTCATGTGTTAACTGTCCAATCACGTCAGTATTTTATCTCCCGACATTACATCACTTCTTCCAATGTTGTAATCAGATTTGTTCAAAGTATATTCCTCTTACGTGATATCAGATTCCTGTGATGATCGTAAATTCAACAAGTGTCGTTATTAATACATCATCGAGACCCATAACAGTCGTCTATTCTTATGAAGGCTATAATTCTTTTGGAATGGAATAAAGGACACTGGAACGATTTGAATGCCTAATAATACACAGAATTGTCTTTTGTCTAGTTGTCATCTATATGTTTTAGAATGCTAAAGAAATCTTCAACGGACTATGCAGAGAATCTTCAGGGGCGTAACTTCAGGGGGTGTTTGAGGTGTTAAACTCCCCTATTAAATGTATTTTCTGATGAATAGTTGGGTACAGGTGCTTTCAGTCAGGGTATGGTGAGGTGTCTGTCAGATTTCACCTGGGATGTTTGCATGCACAGTGACAAAAACACACACAGGCTCTCTCCCAAATCTGTTTTGAAAGTCCTCAAAATGTTGGTTATTTTTCAAAATATTGACTTTCTTTCACTTAGTACTTCTGTTAATTTGTGTTCATCTCCCTTTCCACTGCCCCTTAAGTCCCTCTCATGCACCCTGCCTGTACTATAATGTATTTTAACATTATATGCCAGCGTGATTGTTAGGAAAACGGAAGGTCCCACCCCCCTTTCCCCCCAATCTTAGTGACCAAGCTAAGCCTCCAGAGGAGATATTAGAGAAACTCCAGGTGCCTATCAAGGGTGTGAGCGCGTAGCCTCAGAATGGAGCAAAGTAAATAGCGCATGCGCCATCTTGGCAACTACATAAGTTAGTGCATGAGCTTCAAACAGCAAAGTTTGGAAATAGCGCAATGGTTGCTGCTTAGTGTATCTGGGCTGCGCTGCCTACAGCTCAGCTCCTGCACTAACTTGAACAGTTATTGATTCAAAGTTTGTAGTGAAGAAATGAAAATGTCATTGTTTACAAGAGAACCAGTGTGTAGGCTGCGCATTTATTACACATGAGGAAAATTAAGCCGTGCTGTTTGCCCGGAATCACAGGATATTGAGCAGAGACTGTCATTCCAAAGTTGGCATCTCTTGCCGCCTGGCCACATCGCCTCCCTTTTGCTTGGCAAGGTAGAGCTGTGCAAAAAAAAAAAAATTGAAAACAATAAGGGGACACCATACAAACAAGGTATATCAAAATTCACTGACCTTCTGCAGGAAAGAGAGTGAAATGGAACCAAAAATTAAAGACTCAAAATGTTCTGGAGAAGTATGGCCCAGGCTTTGGAGAGAGGTTGACAACATGCAGAAGCCAATATTACAGACAAGGAATGGGTCCATTTACTTGTGTTAACACTTGATGTAGCAGAAATTGCATTTTATTTGTAGGGGTTTATTATAATCACACGCATAGAGCGCACCCGCATATAATCCTTTATTGTGTTAACATGAACGGTTAGAATTTGAAATGTAATAGCATGAAAGTGCTGTATTTAGGCCATTGAATAGTAACTTGAAGAATTAACATAGAAAAGTGAATGTAACTAGCAGAAAACACTAGCGTGAAGAATTCTTGTTATGATACTGACAGCCATTAATTTGTTAAATGTGTTATTAAATTGTCATTTCACGTGTAGGTAGAAATATTAACTCAATGTGCCTTATTTCCTATGCAATTTTGTGAAGCTCATATGCCATTTTTCTTATGTTTGCTAAATCTTGTAGGCCTAAAATGCATTTCCCTGAAGGATCTTGCTTTAGAATTGATAGCTGAATTCATGTATGCTGGGGATTTGTTCTTTCTCACATTTTGTGTTGCAGGTGGAAGAAGCGCCCTTGTTAGCTAGAATAATGTCTTTGTGTTATTAGTCAGGCAAGGAGAGAAGGAGATACATCGTAAACTGAAGCTGATAAGGGAAATTGTTGTGTTTTCCCACCAGAGAAGGCCTGGGAATCAAGGTCAACATGTTGCAGTTCAGGAACACCTCTATCCCGTGGAAAATTACCTTTGAGATCGTGTTCAGAGATGATGGCGTGACCTGCAAGTACTCTTGGGAAAAATACCGTAATAATGTGAGCTAGAGTAGGGAAAGTGCCTACTTCTTCTCTGCCTTTGGAGAGAGAGCATCTTAGATTGAGCTCTGTCTCAGTAGCTTTACGCTACATGACCCATCACTGTGGATAGACTTCTTTGGGAGACTCCACGGACTGACACCTTTCATTCCTTGTCCTAGAAGATGCTTAAATAGGGATGTCATTGTAGTGTTAGAGTAGAGATGGATTAATGCTTTATGTTCATCGACCCTAGATGCAGGGAAACTTGGACTCATGCTTTCTGATCCTCTGCATTCTGTTTCTTGAATTAGTTGTTTTGTTTATGTTGCACCACTTAAAACTGATACAATGGTTTGGCTTTATGCTGATTCTTATGTATTTGTACTCTCTCATTTTGAGGAGCCTTTATGTCCAGCTGTTTATGGCCTTGTAATAAATTAACTAACGTTACATAGTTGTCTGTGGTTACTAGGTATCCAGAAAAATTCTTGTTCAAGTGATTGGCATAAATAATAACTTTCTCCCTCTACGCATACATGCTTCTAAAAAGAACCATCGGATTGTGATTCTTTAGTCAGTCCATATCTTTCAGTTGGTAGCAGAGTAGGATGGTTTGCACATGAAGCGAGGGGGGAATCCAGAACTAGTTTAGAAAAGAGGGAACCTAGATCCCCAAAGTCCCAAAATAGAGCCCAATGACCGAGAAAAGAGAGTGACGGAATACGGCGGAGAACGACAGAGTTTGATGGAGCGGCGAGATCAGCGGCGAACGGAGGAGTGAGTATCAATAGGGTGTGTGGAGTGTGGTAGATTGTGGGAATGAATTGACTGTGTGATGTCTGGCAGAGTTGCTGTGAGAGTCGAGTGAGTGTGATTTTGGGCCGAACGTGGTCCAAGGATTGAGATTTGAGTTTCAGGTCCCGAAGTGGCCTAAGATCCTGGGATATATTAAATGGTGTAGAAGACACCCAGAGTGATTGGTATTGTCTGACCGAAGAATTGAGGAGTTGTCGTGCGAAGTCATCAGCAGTTCCACCTAAGACAGGGAACTCTGTGTGAATGGGACATGTGGGAATCGTTTAGTGGACCTTGTGTACAAAGGTGAACTATACTGATTCAGGTGACTAGCGCAGGTCGAGGGTTGCTGTGTGTGAATGTTCTTGGATGACTGAATTCTATCGATCTTTTAGATGGCAGGCAATTTTGGAGTTTAAGACGATTGTGTGAGTGAATGCGTACAGAGAAATTGTGAAGGAGGGTGAGCCGCTGCGAGGAGTGAAGGTGATGTCAGAGTGTACCTTGCTGTGATAGGTTGGTTGGTGTAACGCCTTGCTGGGATTGGTTGGTAGTCATCGGGAAGTTGTGGTTGGAAAATATTGTTCCGTAGTTATATCTGAACTTCAAACTGCAATTCGATCATAAGTTGTTTTAGGGTGTTGCAGGATCTTTTCAGGGGTGATCAAGGGATTGTTACTTGAGTGGGCAAGGAAGCACCACCCGAGGATACTCCAGCTTATTACATTGCAACAAAAGTAGGGCTTCACATTATAATTTGGCTTCAAAATTAGCATAAAATCACTGAAAAAGAGGGTGAATTGTAATTTCCACGTTTTGGTTTATTTTGGTTGGATGTGTTGCACCAGTTGAGAGGAGTGATATTTGCGCAGCGACCTTTGCCTAGACCAACACAGTTTGAGGCATTAGTAGCATGGATATGGGCAGCACATGCAAAGAAAAAGGAGTTATATCAAGGGAAGATGAGGAAAGCTTTGAGGGCATGTCAGGAAGTGCAATAGGATGCACAGTTTAAGAGATGGAGAGTGGATACCATTGAGGGAGAAAGGTTGTGCCCAATGCTGGTAGGAGAGGGAGACTCTCAGAATCGGAATAGAAGGGAAAACGAAAATGATGGGAGTGATACTGATGACAGCTTGCTGGATGGGTTGTTATCTGAACGTCCTCCACCTTACAATCCGCATTCAGAGGAGGGAAGGCGAGAGTTGGCGAATACAGCGAATGTGGAAAGTGTGTCAGCACCTCAAACGGGTTATAGTACAGGAGTTGTGGGAAAGATATCTGCAAGAGGAGGGGGGGGATAGGAGTGACCGCCTTAGGAGGGATGGAACAAAATGGAGTTAGTGCTGCCACGGTTACCACAAGCTTTTACAGTACTGGTCACCATTGGTCCTGTTGTTTCTGTGTATGACCCGAGCTCAGTGGGAAACCTCAGTCAATGACAGTCTGTTCAGGAGGAAGGAATTGGACTGGGAAAGTCAGGGAACACAAATGGAAATCACCCATCTCTAGTGCCTGTGGAATCTAGTACCTCTTTACCAGCTACTGCCGATCCTTCAGTAATACACATTGGTTCCAGTACCACATGATCCATACCCATGGCAACCACTAGTTCAGACTTGAGGATGTGGGAAACACCGATGAGAGAACCAGTGGGTGCAACTTCAGAAACGAGTGCAAGTAAGGGAGTCACTGGAAATCAACATGTCCTTGATGTTGCAGATTTAGAGACTTGGTTGAGAGATCACAATAACAGCAAGGAAGGTCAGAACAGTATATCAAGTCAGGAAACCATCAAGGCTGCAGTAAAGGCAAAACTATTGGATGTGGTGAGGTTAAAGGCTGAGGTAGACGAGACCATCAGTGGGAATCTACCTTTGGAAAAAATAGAGATCTGTGAGCCAGATGACCTGCTGTTTATAGCAAAGGACGTCACCCGTGAGGTGAGCACATGAGAAGTTGTCAGAATTAGCTCAGAGGAACGAGGTAGACTTGTCTTGAACAAAAATGCTACAGGGGAATCATGGGCTTAACTATAGTGACCAGGAGCTGGAGGAAAAGAGAGTGACGGGACTGAAAACACATATCCGAGAGTGGGTATAGGAATACAGGCTTAAAGTATGCTGGATAAGGGGGAGGAAAGGTTGTCTAAGAAGAAGAGTGCCAGAAAAGTGACAGGGGAAAAACATCCTCAAGGAGGGGGAACACCGAGAGATGAGCCATATCCATTACGGGAGGTGCCTAGTGGAGGGTACGTGCAAGTCCCTTGGAGTAGAGGTGACCTAGCTGCATTTACAAATGATTTCCCTAGGCTGAGAGAGAAACCTGCTGAATGGTAGAAATACGTTGATCGCTTTGTGGAAATCTCCAAAGTGTTGTGGATTGACATGAATACTCTGTTTGAAATTGTGGTTCCTAGTGATATATGGTCTGCTTGCAAAATAGTTACTGAATGACCTGCTGCTGAGCCGGAGAGGGATCCTGTAACTCATGGTCCTTCGCCTTTGGTAATGAAAAAGTATGATCATGTTATCACATGGTTGCAGTCCAAAATAGCCACTTAAGACATCAATTGGGTTAAGAAAGATCGAATGACCCAGGAGGCTAAAGAGTCAGTGCATGCCTATTACAAAAGGCTTTTGCAAGCCTTTAAGCAATACAGTGGGTTGGACACACTTGACCTAAAGGACATGGGTCAATTCGCCTCCAAATTTGTGACAGGATTGAGGCCAGAAATCAGCCTCAAGATCCAGCAACATTTGATCTGCTTGCAAAATAAGTCAGTGGACGAAATTCTACAGTATACCCGGTATTGCAGTGATGAGGTGGATTCCAAGCATGGGAGGATAAAAGAGAAGTTAATGCTGGTTCAAATGTGAAATGCGCAGAAGTAAAGCAGGAGCAGGCAACCGGAGGGACAGTAGTTTGCAATCAAGGGAACGTCCCAGGAGGCGTCCAGGGTACATCATGTCCAGCAGCACAGGGGAAAGGAAGAGGTGTCCCCATAGAACCCAAAACAGGGATAGATGTTGCTACGCTGAAAAAAACAACTGCCTGTCATTTTTGGCACAAGATCAGGCATTGGAAGTGCGAGTACCTCTTAAACCTGGCGAATCAGGTGCAGGAGGGAGAGCTCATGCAAGTGACCGATGTGTTGAACCAGTTACCAACGGTGACAAGGCTGAGATCTTTAAATGCAGGGGGAATCAGAACAAGTTAGTGCAAGTGCCGCAATCTCCGACAATCGCACAGGGCAATTGAATGTACCACCAGATGCCCTTTTTGGAAGCGCTAGTCCGTACCATCTGTGTGGAAGCATGCCAAAGTTATACCTCTTCTGAAGAAACCGTCTCTGGATCCATCCGAGCTGGGGAATTATCGTCCTATATCTCAGCTGCCCTTTTTGGCTAAGATGGTAGAATCCCATGTAAATACCATCCTTACTGAGTTTATCGAGAGAAATGAAATCCTAGACTCCTCACAAAACGGTTTCAGATCTCGCCATAGTACCGAATCAGCTCTGTTGGCAGTGACGGAAGAAATCCGTGGCAACCTTGATATCGGAAATTCTGCAGCCTTGGTTCTTTTGGACTTAAGTGCCGCCTTCGACACTGTCTCCCACGTGATACTTTTAAATCGTCTTCAGGAAATAGGAATTAGGGGGTCGGCCCTGGCCTGGTTCCGTTCCTTTTTGGTGGGCAGATCTTTCCAGGTCCTGGTGCCACCTTTCCACTCTTGGGAGTACGCCCTGCAACAGGGGGTGCCACAGGGCTCAATACTGAGCCCCTTACTTTTCAACATATATGTCCAACCCCTAGCAGTGGTGGCTAAAAGCCGAGGGTTGTCGTTGGTGTCGTACGCTGACGACACCCAATTGGTTATTGCCTTCTCAAAGAAATGTAACCACAACCTCGTGAAATTTAAGGAGGACTTGTTGGTGATCGCGGATTGGATGGCCTCAAGCGGCCTGCAGCTGAACGCCAGTAAGTCTGAAATTCTGCTGTTCGGGAGGGACCGTGATATGTGGTCTGAGCAATACTGGCCAGATTGATTAAAACCAGCACCCTCGCCTAAAGAGGCAGTTAAGAATCTCGGTGTTTGGATTGACAGTGGTCTCTCCTTTGACACCCAATCTAAATCAGTAGCAGGGACCTGCTTTGGGCTCTTACGAGGATTAAAACCTTTACTTGGCTTCTTTGATTCGAAAACTCATCAGACCATTGTTCAGGCTACGGTTTTATCTAGGTTAAACTACGGCAACTCTCTTTATTTAGGTGCCAATAAGTCCAGTACCCGAAGTTTGCAGAGAATACAGAATGCAGCAGCCCGTATTCTCCTGGCGCTCCCGAAATCTTGCTCTGTGTCTAAATTTCTACCTAAACTTCCTTGGTTGCCAGTGGAAAAAAGAATTCAGTTTAAAACATTATGTGTGGCTCACAGAATTCTGACTCAGCAAGCACCACCGGGGCTGGCGGATCTCCTAGCTTTCTATGTTCCTTGGCGTACTTTACGCTCAGCTGACCAAGGGCTGGCTTGTATTCCCCGATTCTTAAGAGCCAGAGCTGAAGGCCGCTCTTTTAGAACGCTCGCGGCCAGACTATGGAACTCGCTTCCTGCCTCCATCAGAGGGATCCAGAATCATCTGGCCTTTCGCAAAGCCATAAAGACCTGGCTCTTCCCGGCCTAACTTTCTTCAACCTTTACAGTCTCGAGTCTTTTGGTTGCGCTGGGACGCCCCGTCGCTGGGGCAGCCATGCGCATTACAAATCCGACAATAAATAAATAAATTTGATCAGGACCAGTCCCTATGACGGTGCCTGAGGGGGAAGGAAGACTGTCCACTTGGTGCAGTCTTAGAGGTAGACCAGAATGGACCATATGTAGAGGCAGACATAGATGGTCATACCATTACATTCTTAATTGATACTGGTGCTACCCGTTCTACTGTGAGATCTGCAGTAGTCTCAAATCAACCCCTCTCAGGAAAATCAATCCAAGTTGTAGGAGTTGCTAACAAAAGAATGACAAACCCTTTGACAGAAGAGGTACTGGTGAAAATCATGACTTTCAAGGATCATCACCAGTTCGTGGTGTGTGATTCGAGTCCAGTCTGTTTACTAGGGCGTGACCTCTTGTGTAAATTGAACTGTACCATCTATTGTACGCAGATGGGTATTGAGTTGCAGACTAATGATGAGGACATCGCTTTAAAGTTGGCGAATCTAAATCCTTGTGTGGCCATGTTTACTTTATAGACAGTTGAGGACATGCCACAGGACTTGAAAGACACCGTCTTTCCAGTGGTATGGGACTTCACGGGAGAAGAAATTGGACTGATTCGAGGAGTAAGCCAGTTCTCATACAGATCAAGCCGAATTAAGAATTCCCAATAGCGTCTCAGTACAACCTGACCCCGGAAACAGTAGCAGGGATTACACCTGTGAATTAGTCCATGATTGCGCAGGGCATATTGAAGGAGATCATAGGAAGTCCGTGCAATTCTCCCATCATGGGATTGCAGAAACCAAGCAGCAAGTACCACATAGTTCAGGACCTTAGGAAGGTGAATAATATCGTGATTTCATGTTGTCCTGTGGTACTGAATCCATCTGTGATCCTATTCAGATTTCTTGTGAAGCTGTTTGGTTCACAGTGATTGACCTCTGTGAGGCATTTTTCTCCATTCCACTACATGAGGAGAGCCAATTTTTATTTGCTTTCCGTCTGGAAAATCGTGTCTTAACATGGTGTCATATCCCTCAAGTGTATACTGAAATCCCATCCATCTTCAATCAGGTCTTGAAGAAGATCCTTGAGAGTTTGGTTTTGCCCCGAAATTCAGTGTTAGTTCAGTACATTGATGACCTCCTCATTGCATCTGAAACACAGGAGCTTGCAGGGCTGATAATATCACCTTACTGAACCATCAGGCTGACAATGGGCATAAGGTGTCTCTGAGAAAACTTCAGCACTGTCTGACTGAAGTTCTGTACTTGGGTCATCGAACTGAGAAAGGCAAGAGGAAGGTGTCACCAGAACGAGTGGAGGCGATCATGAAAATGAATCCGCCTGCTACCCAGAAAGCGCTCAGGATGCTTTTGGTTATGATTGGCTACTGCCAAGAATGGATTCAGAATCTCTCCCTGATGGAAAGCCTTTGTAGAATGCTGACCCACAAGGATGTGAGTGATCCGGTACCTTGGAATAACTACTGCTAACTTGCTTTCCTGGAGCTGAGAGAGTGCCTTTGCCGTGCTCCAGTTTTAGGAATGCCTGATTACAACAAAGCGTTTTCGCTTTTCTGCCATGAAAAGGAAGGTTATGCTCTTTCTGTATTCACCCAGACACATGGAGGTGCCCGTAGACCAGTGGCCTATTGCTCAGCTACATTAGATCCTGTAGCTTCAGCATTGCCCGAATATCTCATGTCCATTGCTGCAACAGGTTTCAGTATCGAACGATGTGAATGTCATCCACTTACTGTATATGTACCGCTTTCAGTCGAGTCCCTGATAAGAACCAAAACGCAGCATTTGACTAATAACAGGTTGACAAGATACGCACAGATGTTGCTTGAAGCAGAAAATGTAACCTTAAAGCATCGTTCTGTGTTAAATCCAGTTACCTTGTTACCTGTTCCAAATGCTGATGGGAAGATTGTGAAGAGCATGACTGTCTAGACGTTGCTGAGCTTTACACCAAGCCAAGACCTAACATTGTGGATGAACCATTGCCAGAACCTGACCAAATCCTTTTTGTTGGTGGTTCATGTCTAAGGGACAATGAAGGTTATCTGAGGGCAACATTTTTACCATCTCTGGAGTTGTGGAAGCTGCTTGTTTGCAGGGAGTACACTCCGCACAAGTAGCCAAGATCATCGCTTTGACCCGTGCATGCCTTGTCTCTGAGCAGATCTGTGTCACCATGTACACTGATAGCCAGTGTGGTTTCAGTGTGGTTCATGACTTTGGACAGCTATGGTCACAGAGATGGTTCCTAAAGTCATAAGGCTCTCTCATTAGGAATGGGGAATATGTGAGGCAATTGTTAGAAGCATTGCAGTTATCAAAGGAAGTGGTGGTCGTGAAGTGCGCTGCCCATGGGAAGGGAGGTGATTTTGTCACCACTGGAAACCGCTATGCGGATGAAGTTGCTCGCTTTTGTGCTACACACGCATGCATTTTCAATGGGGAATATGTTGGCGAGAGTACAGAGATGACCGAACTCAGCATGATGCTAGCGGTTGCAGACACATGGGATGAAGTTAGGACTTTATAAATGGAAGCAACAGATTAGGAACAAGCGGGTTGGATCAGAGCAGGTTGTGAGAAAGGAGAAGGTGACATGTGGGTTTCGACTGGTGGTAGGGCATTGTTATTGGATTGTTTGCTGAATCCAATGGCAAGGCAGATTCATGGAGCAGCTCACTTAGGAAGGGATGCAATGGTGAGATTGTTCAGGCAGACTTGATTTAATCCCAGGTTTGGTGTGATTGCAGAAGCGGTATATCATCGGTGTGTTGCGTGTCATCAGATGAATGCTGGTAAGAAAACTGTTGTTGCCTTGAGCCACATTGGTAGGTCAGGGGTTTCTTTCAATTTGATCCAATTGGACTTTGTTGAGATGCCTGTATGTAATGGATTGAGATACATTTTGGTTATTGTGTGCATCTTTTCTCAGTGGGTGGAAGCTTACCCAACTAGAAGGTGAGACAGTCTCACAGTAGCTAAATTATTGTTGAGAGAGCTGATACCTCATTTCAGATTTACAACCACATTGGAGTCGGATAGAGGAACTCACTTCCACAGCGAGATCATGAAGCTGTTGTGTACTGCCTTGAGTGTGGATCAGAAACTGCATTGTAGTTACAGGCCAGAGGCATCAGGCATTGTGGAGCAGATCAATGGGACTTTAAAGACGAGGCTGGCAAAATCGTGTGCTTAGACATCTTTGAAATGGCCCGATGCATTGCCCTTGGTTATAATGAGCTTGCGAAGCATTCCAGACAGAAAAACTGGGCTATCTCGGCATGAGATCTTGATGGGAAGGGCGATGCCGTTACCTGCAGTGCCAGCTACCGTTTTGTTAAACATCTCAGATGACTTGATCCTTGACTACTGTAAAGAAATGGCTCATGTGGTTTGTTCTGTGCCTCATCAGGTTGGAGCGACAACTGCACCGACATCGAAGGAACTTTGCCTCGACCTGAGCCCCGGAGATTGGGTGCTTGTCCGAAAGCATGTAAGGAAGAACTGTCTTGACTCACGGTGGTTTGGACCATATCAGGTGATATTGATGATGAATACAGCTGTGAAGTGAGGACAAGTGCCAAACTAGATCCACGCATCACAAACCCGATGAGTCTCAGGGCCCTCCGATGAAACAGCTCCTCACCCAGAAGTAATCTCAGCCGTGACCGGAAGCACCACGCTGTGTTAATTCTTTTTAAATAAGGCCCAATTTAACTTGAACATTAACAGACATAGAAAAGAAATGTGTAGATCAAGTAGAAGACATAGAGGCATAACTGTTAAGCTTAATAATAGTGAAGGAAACATTGAATGGACCAAGAAGGAGCTAGCTCCCAAGGCTAAGGGAAGTTATGGTCCTATATATCTAAACTGGGAACAGCGAGGCAAGTTTTGAATTCGACAGGCACAGACCCGTTATGACACTATTTTTGTGGGACACAGTGTGTGTGATCACATCTTCCTAATTGATGCTTCTTTGAAGAAGTTCCTCCAAGAAGCAGTGCAAGTGGTGTTGGAGTATATTTTGTTTGTGGGAAGAATGCACATATTCGGCTTCCGAACGATTGGTATGGTACTTGCTATGTAGCAGCTGTGTTTCCAAAGATATACCATGTGGAAGACCTGGAGAATTTGGAGGTAAAATCGAACCATAGAGAGAAACGTTGACTGAGTGCTGGTGAAATTGCTGGTGACATATTTGGAGTGATGATACCTAGTTTGGGCATAGTGCTGAATGACCTCAAGAATAGAGGGTTGTCTACCATTGTGGATAAGTTGTCGGTTAACACAGCTCAGTTATTGTTGCTCGTAGATGGAGCGATGGGTTCGATAATGGCGATGGTGATGTGAAACCATCTTGCTTTAGAAGTGTGATTAGCAAAAGAGGGCGGGATCTGTCGGATGCTGAGGGTCCAACAGTGTTGCACTTACACTCCTGATAAAAGTAAAGATCTGAGGGGTATATTTAAGTAACGTCACTGTGATACACCCTGAGATACATGACTTGGCAACCGAGGGAGTTTGGGATAATATTGGAAAAGGATTTGGAACAGTTAGAAATTGGTTTGCTAACCTAGGAAAGATAATTCTTGGATATATCTTGAAGCCAATATTAATTGTTGTGATCTGTGTTATCATCTTACTAGGAATGATAAGAGCATACAAATGGCACAAGATGAGGCATGCAGAGGATTCCTTTAGGGAGAGGAAAAGAAGAGTGGAAAGACTGCAGGACAGTCATTATGAGAATCTTAAGCGGTTGGAAGAGTTCAGACAGAGGAGACTAGCTACGACAATTGTTTTGATCAGTCTACTCTACAGGGATTCAACAGTGGGTTGTGATGACTTAACGTCATCAGAGGGGGGGACTGACGTAGCGGAAATCACATTTTATATGTAGGGGTGCATTATAATCACACTAGTATAGCGCACCTGCATATAATCCTTTATCGTGTTAACATGAAGTGTTAGAATTCGAAATGTAAGAGCATGAAATGTGATGTATTTATGCCATTGAATAGTAACTTGAAGAATTAACATGGAAAAGTGAATATAACTAGCAGAAAAACACTAGTGGGAAGAATTCGTGTTGTGCAACTGACAGACATTCATTTGTAAAATGTGTTATTAAATTGTCATTTCACATGCAGGTAGAAATATAAACTAAACATGCCTTATTTCCTATGCAATTTTGTGAAGATCATATGCCATTTTTCTTATGTTAGCAGAATCTTGTTGGCCTAAAATGCATTTCCCTGAAGGCTCTCACTTAGAAACACCCTTGTTAGCTAGAATAATGTCTTTGTGTTATTAGTCAGGCAAGGAGAGAAGGAGATACATCGTAAACTGCAGCTGATAAGGGAAATTGTTGTGTTTTCACACCAGAGAAGGCCTAGGAATCAAGGTCAACATGTTGCAGTTCATGAACACCGCTATCCCGTGGACAATTACCTTCAAGATCGTGTTCAGAGGGGATTGCGTGACCTGCAAGTTCTCTTGGGAATAATACCTGTAATAATGTGATGATAGAGTTGGGAAAGTGCCCACTTCTTCTCTGCCTTTGGAGAGAGACCATATTAGAACGAGCTCTTTCTCGGTAGCTTTATGCTACATGACCCATCACTGTGGAGAGACTTCTTTGGGAGACTCCATGGACTGACACCTTTCATTCCTTGTCATAGAAAATGCTTAAATAGGGATGCCATTGTAGTGTTAGAGTAGGGATAGATTAATGCTTTATGTTCATCAACCCTCGATGCAGGGAAATTTGGACTCATGCTTTCTGATCCTCTGTACTGTGTTTCTTGAATTTGTTGTTTTGTTTATGTTGCACCGCTTAAACTTGATACGTATGTTTGGCTTTATGCTGATTCCGATGTATTTGTACACTCTAATTGTGAGGTGCCTCCATGTCTAGCTGTTTATGGCCTTGTATTAAATTAACTAACCTTACATAGTTGTCTGTGGTTACTATGTGTCCAGAGAAATTCCTGTTGAAGTGATTGGCATAAATAGCAACTTTCTCCCCTCTATGCTTACATGCTGCTAAAAAGAGCTATCGGATTGCGATTCTAGAGTAGGTCCAGAACATATGGGCCTGGCCTTTCACATTCAGTGATGTCCAGGAGTCACAAATGGACAAAGTGTTGCAAGAAAATAACCTAACTGTGTACCAACTAAGAGCCGAAGAGTTTACTACAACTCAAAGTTTGCATGTGTAACCTGTTCTCTGGAATGCATCAGACCCCAATAATATACCAGCTGTAATTTCTACATCACAGCAGAGCTGATGGTTGAACCGCACAGAGAGCTTTTCAGTTTTATCTGACTAAATATGACTCAGTAACCATCACAACCTACAAAATAGGAAGACAAGAGTTTTCATCTCGTATCAACTGAACGGCTTCAATGACTATAGGATATATTGGTGTCTCATTCTGAAACAGTTGTAGTCGAAGATTGAGAAGTCAGACATGATAAATCAAATAAAGGGAGGTTTCTGCATTGGACTTCATTCAGTGACAAGACTAAGGGCCTTATTGTGACTTTGGCGATATGGCAGCAGTCCGCCACACCATAGCCCTGCTGCCACACTGCCAAAGCTACATTGAGACCACCCACCGGATTCCAACTGGAATCCAGGTCGGGCGGTCTTGTGGCGGCTGGCCGTGGCAATGCAGTGCTAAGGCTGATATGTGAGCCTTAGCAAGGTACTGCAATGGGGACACCATTGCACGTTCCTGTAGAGCATGAACTGTTAACTCCATGCCCTGCAGGAACTGGGGGTTCATGCTTAGAGGGGGGCACGCCATGTGCCCCCCTGCATGCATCCCCTGGTGCACAGGCAACAGGGGGGGCCCCCTTTGTTTCCTCACCGCCACACATTTCATGGCAAGCTCACTGCCATGACAACTGTGACAGTGAGGAAACTCTTAATATGCTTGGCAATGCTTGAGGAAACTCCTAATATGCTTGGCATTGCCACAGCGAGACCACTAGTACATTAGGGACCTCATAACACTGCACAACAGCCAGGGATCATGGATCCCTGGCAGCAGCAGCAGTCCAACCGCCCTACTTGTAATAGGGCAGTACCGCCAAACTCATAACACGGCCCTAACGGCCTAGTTTATAGTTTAGCAAATGGGTACTCTTTCACAGATACACTTTCCTCTTTATTATAAGACTGTAAAGCACTTGTAATAAAGCAGACAGGATATATGTCACGTTTGTGACGGAGTACTCATGTGCCAAATACAAATTTGACCATATTCCAGTATTCTAACCTCTTTGAGGTGTTTCTGCACTGACACTAATAACTCCTTCAAATGTACCTGCGCCACTCATAGGGCACTTTGTGGAAGCATCCAGAATGTTCTTACTCGAAAACTGTGGAGGCCAACGTGAACTAAAATGCTTTCATTCCATTTTCCTTGAAAGTCATGAAGAAGTCATGTGATGATCCCCAAAAGGTCAAATCATAGTCACCTCTATATTTGAAGCTGTCATGTACAAACTTGTTAATACACTTAGCCACATATTAAAAACCCAAATACTCAATTGAAGAGAGTACAACACTACCATGAGCCTGACACTGGTATGATAGGAGAGTGATAGTGGCCAGCTAGGCCCACATTAGAGGTGCACTCCCCTGTTCTGCACTATGGCACACTTTTAACTGGGTGTGGCAGGAGCAGACTCAGTTAGTGTGCAGTAGCATAATGGATGCTCCCAGTGCAGCTGCGAACTTGTGCCTACTCTAAGGCAGCGCAATAGTAAAAGGCTGACCAGCTGTTTGAAGCCATTAGATCACCTTTCACTGTGCAGGCGGCAACCCAGCTAGCACGTAAAAGGAGGCAGCGACCCTTCCTACAGGTGGTGCACCCTCTTGCTGAGGAGCGTCTAGTGGGGTCCATGGGTTCTTTTTGTCGCCTTCTAAGATGCACCTTGGAGGGGCACACTGAGTGTGTGCCACAGTTATGTGGTTCACATTCAGTACAGACAGTCTCTTTGCCTCTGTGCCCATGTTTGTAATAGAGCATGGGCACAGGGCAAAATATTTCTTCATTTGCATTTGGCCATCTCACCATCAAATGAGGAAATGCCACATTGAGTTTGGGCCGTTGCTCCATGACATGATCTGATTTTAAGATGGGGGCCACACAAGCTCTGTGGAGGCATTTTCTGTTAACCTGCCCCCAGGAGTTCTAGCAAGCTCCCTTTTCTGTCATTGTTTATGTTCTTTGCATCACTGTTTTGAAACTCCACCCTGCACTGATTCCATAATTTCTGCAATTACTAGCCAGGCTTACTGAAGTGAAAACAGGATAGCTAGGGAGCCTATTCCTGTTATTGGATGACAGGTGGAGAACAACACTATCTCCACCAAAGCTCTACATCTGGGAAAATCTAATCTTTTTTTTTTGTTTTGCAGTTTTATGTAGCGCGAACTCGACCCGAAGATATTGGAGACTTTACATGAGCACCAGTTATCTTCACAAGGACACATTCATTTTTTGGCAGGGACAGGGACATTCAGAGCCAGATGTATAACCATTCCATTTTGCGAGTTGCAAATTGCGACATTTTGAGTCTTGCAAAATAGAATGAACAACAGTGTCTCAGACACTGTTAGTGAATCCTAATGACCTGCCTTAACAATATCCATGAGTCAAGTCACAATTTGTGACCCATTGGGAATGGTCAGCACTCGCAGGAATGGTGGCATGCTGCAGTCAGCAGACCACCATGTCTGTGACTGCTTTTCCAATAAAGCAGTTTTTTTTTAAATGCAGCCCATTTTCCTTAAAGAAAAACGGGATGCATTTAAAAGAGAAAAAATAAATGTTTCTGTGTCATTTTTTAGGTGCAGGCAGTGGTCCGTGGGACCACTGCCTGCTGTAAAAAAATATTTTTGCTGCCAGTCACAAAGGGAAAAGGGGTCCCCTGGCGACCCCTTCCCGTTTGAAAGTAGCTTACCACCTACTTAAAGTAAGTGGTAAACTGCGAGCGTTTTGTGACCGCAAATGCGGTCGCAAAACATTGTTACATACCATTGTGACTCGCTATTAGGAAGGGATGCCTTTGGCACGCCCCTGCCTAATAGCAACTCGCAAACACTATTTTGCGAGTCACCAACTCGCAAAATAGCATTTGTACATACCACCACCCTTTTTTGTGGTCGCTAACAGGCCGATTTCCTGTTTACAACAGCAAAAAATGATCGTACATCTGGCCCCAAGTGATTTTCCCAAAATCACAGGATGTTGAGCCGAAACCGAGACTCGAACATGGCTCCCCAGTTCCAAAGTTGGCAGCTCTGGCCATTACGTCACATCCTCTCCCCTTTGCCAAATATCTAAAACATTTCCCTCTTGTGACTCACTTTCCACGTTTTAAATATTTGTATCCATCAAACCACCAATAGTGACTATTTATTTGAATTGCCTTTATTAATATGAGCATTAAAGGTTAGTTGTGCTCGGGAACATTCTTCAAAAGTTAAATTCAACCGTGCATACACTTTAAATGTGTTTCCCAGATGGAAGATTATTATCCTGTGTCAAGGAGTCAGAAGTGTAATCGCAAGCTGTGTGTGGGTTGTTAGCAGAATTACACATCAACACGTTGTATTCAATGTCAAGCTGTCTAGCTGCAAATCACGGAATACAAACTCCCCCACTTATATCATGCTGAAAAGAACATGAACGCAATGTAAATGTTGGTAAATGTGGGAAAGTGGTGAAAATTGCAACCATCCGTAGCTTCTTCCAAGTTATTCCAAATGTCCATGACGTTTCCAGGTGTTTTTCTATCGAAATACTTAAGTTCTCTTATGCACCCCTGCCAGGTGTCCGAAGTTACCCATCAATATTTGAATGAAGAGGTGCACAAGGATGTCGTACAGGTACAAAAGTTTATTCATTTGAAATTGTATGTCTATGTTAATTTAGCTCCCTTGTGATCACTCTCAAATTTTGCGCATTTCAGTAGTTGTTTTAATCCAAGTAAACAACCCTGGCTAAGTACATTTAAGGGTTACTTGAAAATCTTTGATTGTTTATAAGGAAGGCGGCTGGTGGACTTTGGCAGATGTTGCATGAGTTCCATTTGCAAACACATGACTCTTTACATCTGGTCCAGCAAGAATAAGCATTTGTTGCTAAACAGCACCTTGCCTAGATTTGGTGGCTGTTTTAAGACAACCACAGATCATTCTCCAGCAGTGGTCTTAAGTTTTTCAATTCTCCGAGGCCGAGGCCACTGAACTTTAATAATGTGATTGGTGTGTACCTCTGGGAACAAAAGGGTACCACAAAATTAAGATACCCCCAAATTTACCTCAATCTGATTTCCCATAATTTACTGATACAGTGTTAAACCTCAATTAAATGAGACAATGTGTCCCTACAATAAGGCACCTCCCAAAATACCAAAAGCAAGCAAAATACAGTGCATTAATAATTTAGAATTGAAAGAGCCCAATCAATATTTAAGTTCTAGATTAATGAAAATGTAAAGGGTTTTATTACAAAATCAAAAAATAAGCAGAACACAGTCAATGCAATGGGGGCTTACAAATATAGAGTTATACAGTGTATGTAAAAATGCAAAAATATTCTAAGTCTTAATGGGCAAAGCAGAAAAGAATTGGGAAGCATCCCAGGTAGAATAGTAAAGTATTCTGGCTCACGCCCAAATCAAAGTTTTTTCTACACAATTCTTGCATAGAAAATTAGAACGTTTGCAGATTCACTGTGGTGTGAGCAAATGTATCATTTGTTCAGAAAATCAGAGTGCAATAAAAACAAATGTCACATAACCTTAACACCTAAACACTAACCCACTGCATGAATTATTATTCAGAACCCCCTATGCCAATGTCATCCACATTGTTGTTAAAACAGAACAAGATACTTTTACACTGTCACAGTATGTGAATGTATGGGTTTCAGTGAAGAAATCGAAGATATTGCAATGTTACAAGTTGCAGTCGATCTAGAGAAATTAATCATAAATAGAACAAGAATAACAATGGAAACATCCTAATGCATTACAGCGTTAGTTTGTGCTGCCGATCTTGTGGGAGAGGCTGGGTGTGAGTGGGAAGTTCTAAATGAGTGACAAAAATTACTTCTATCTTTGTCAAAATGGCGTTTTACACAGAAAAGTGTCCTAAATAATATGTACATTGTTAATGATGTACAAAAATATAAATCCATAAAATTCTTTTACAAATCAACAAAGTGTGTTCATTTTGATGCTTTGGTTTCTTAGTACTTTTAAAAGATGCATTAAGGGTATTGCAGCACTTGTTGAATGTATCCATCAACTGATCCAATGGAGTTCTTTCTCTGGAGAAATGGTTTCCAGAGAAAGGGAAGCATTCAGTTTTATATTTAGGCAAATATACCCAGGATCATGTTTTAGCAGGTAAACACACTATTTGCCACATGTATAGATGCCCCGACTTTTCTGGTAGATAATGCAGATGAAGCACCCAGACAAGGAGGGTTCAAGTAGAAAAACAGGATTGGAACTTAGGGCTTGATTTAGATCTTGGAGGGAACTACCGTCATCCCACTGCGGTGGCGGTCCCAAGTACTTCGTCAAACTGACAGCATACGCGGCTCACCACTGCCGACGTTGTGTAATCATCTGCTGACGAATATTACTCCATCGCCATCAGGGAGGCGGGTTTGTGCTGCTCCTATTTAGAATTTACAGTTGTGCTAGCGGTGTCCTAGCGGCGGGTTGCTGACAGAGTGAATCCATTGCGGGACTCGGTCAACATTGGAAAATTACTGTGGGTGTAGGCTGGATGCTAGCATCACACACCTGATGTGTTTTGGCTAACTGTTTGCACCTTCATACCACACCACAAAACACACTCCATTTCAGATGATGATCCTTTGCCATTTCACAGCACCACGATATTTGAAAGTGAAATTGTTCACTGAAGTCAGTTTATTTTGTTGCTTTTCCTTGTTTATTGTTTCTTGTTTCTTGTCTCTTGTCTCTTTTTACATTTATTTCCTTGTGGTAAATTAATTTTATTTAATCATATTTATTTGGATAATGCCTATGCACAAAAATCAATGTTTCACTAAGGGAGACTTGTCAGTCATGATGGATGAAATCATAAGAGTAGAGCAACAATTGTTTGGAGCCTAAGTCCAAAATACCACCCTATCTCAGAAAATTCAAGTGTGGTCCAGAATGGTCAACAGAGTGAATGCTGTGGGGCTATGCTGAAGCTGTGTCTGTTTGCTGGAGCAGGAATTCACCATCCATTCTGCCCATATTGCCCAACGTGGACCAGGAGCTTGCCATCAGGAGGGGTGAGCCATCGCGACTTGAACCCATTGCCGCTTCTAGTCCCAGAATGCCCTGCTGTTACACACCTGTGCTGGATTGAATCTACCTTAATGGGTGTGCTGCAGTCCCGCAGTGCTGGGGCCGTGCTGAAGCTGTGTCTGTATGCTGGGGCAGAAAATTACAGTCTGTTCTGCCCATATTGCCCAACTTCAATCAATCAATCAATCAATCAATCAATCAATCAGGGGATTGTAGGTGCACTACTCACCCGTGAGGGTCTCTAGGTGCTGGGGGTGGGGGGGGGGGGTCAGCAGTTCCATTCAGTCGAAGAGCCAGGTCTTGAGGGCCTTCCTGAAGGCGTTCAGGGAGGGGGCGTGCCTGATGTCGATCGGGAGCTCGTTCCAGGTCTTGGCCGCAATGTAGGAGAAGGCTCTTCCTCCTGTTCTGGCTCTGCAGATGCACAGGGTTTCGGCGATGGCGATGGCGAGGTTGGTGGATCGGAGGTTTCTTTTGGGTATGTGGAAGGTGATTCTCTTGTTGAGGTATTGGGGTCTGGTGTTGTGGAGGCATTTGTAGGCGTGGGTGAGTATCTTGAAAGTGACTCTCTTCTCGACGGGTAGCCAGTGGAGGTTCCGTAGGTGTTGGCTGATGTGCTCATGTCGGGGGATGCCGAGGACGAGTCTGGCTGCGGTGTTCTGTATTGTCTGGAGCTTGCGGAGTAGAGACTTGTTGATCCCGGCGTAGAGGGCATTTCCGTAGTCTAGTCTGCTGGTTATGAGTGCGTGGGTGACTGTCTTCCTTGACTCTGGTGGGATCCATTTGAAGGTCTTCCGGAGGATGCAGAGGGTGTTGAAGCAGCTGGAGGTGACGGCATTGACATGTCGGTTCATGGAGAGGGAGGAGTCGCATACGATGCCGAGGTTTCTGCCATGGTCCGTGGGGGTCGGGGGCTGCTGAGGGCGGTGAGCCACCAGGTGTTGTTCCATGCTGACGGGGTGGTTCAGAGGACGAGGACTTCTGTCTTCTCCGAGTTGAGCTTCAGGCAGCTGTTGCTCATCCAGGATGCGACGTCCTGCATTCCTTCCTGGAAGTTGAGTCTGGTGGTGGTGGGGTCCTTGGTGAGGGAGAGGATGAGCTGGGTGTTCGTCGGCATAGGATACTATGCTGAGGCCGTGCTGTCTGACGATGGCGGCGAGGGGGGCCATGTTGATGTTGAAGAGGGTTGGGCTGAGCGATGATCCCTGGGGTACTCCTCAGTTGACTGCCGTGGGTTTGGAGAGGAAGGGTGGCAGTCTGATTCTTTGGCTTCTGCCAGTGTCCAGTCGAGGGCGGTTTCTTGTATGCCGGTGTTGTGTAGTCTGGTGCCAAGTTTGTGGTGGGAGACTTTGTCGAATGCCGCTGAGAGGTCGAGTAGGATCAGGGCTGCAGTGTGGCCTTGGTCGAGGAGGGTGCGGATGTCGTCTGTGGCGGCGAGTAGGGCGGTCTCAGTGCTGTGGTTTCTGCGGAATCCGGATTGGGAGGGGTCGAGGATGGAGTTGTCTTCGATGAACCTTGTTAGCTGTGTGTTGACGGTCTCCTCTGCAACTTTTGCTGCAAAAGGGAGGAGAGAGATGGGCCGGTAGTTCTTGAGGTCCGTGGAATCTGCTGAGGGCTTCTTAAGCAGGGGTCTGACTTCTGCGTGTTTCCAGTCATCGGGGAAGGTGCCGGTCTTGAAGGTGGTGTTGATGGTGCGTTGTAATTCTGGTGCAATGGCGGTGGTGGCTCTGTGGTAGATGTGCAGTGGGCAGGGGTCTGTGGGGGCCCCCGACTGGATGCCTTTCATGGTCGAGGTGGTCTCTTCGGTTGTGACTGGTGTCCAGGAGGAGAAGGTGGGGTGGCTGACGTAGCCGGAGGAGGGGGTGGTTGCAGAGTCAGGTGTTTGGTTGACGAAGTTGTCCTAGAGGTTCTTGATTTTCAGATGGAAGTAAGATCCAAGCTTGTCTGTGATTTCGCTGGGGGGCTTGGTGAATTCCTGGATGAGGAGTTGCTTGGAGTTGCTGGAGTTCGCAAGAATTCTGTGTGGATGAAGGTTCTTTTGGTGGTTCTGATGCATTGGTGGTATTCCGTCATGGCGTTCTTGTAGTATGTGTGGTTTTCAGGCGTTTTGCTACTTCTCCAGTTCTTCTCGAGGTGTCTGCAGGTGTGTCTGGCTTCTTGGAGGTCGACGGTGAACCAGGTGGCTTTCCTGGGGTGCTGTCTGATGGAGTTGTATAGCGGGGCGAGCTTGTCTGCGCTGTTGGAGATCCATGTGTGAAGTTCCCTGGCTGTGAGGTTGGCGTTGGTCGCAGCGGTGGGGGTGTCATGGTTGAGGGTGGAGTTGAGCTGCTCCTCTGTGACTCTGCTCCAGTTCCTTCACGGAGGGCGCGGAGCAGGTTTGGGCGGCTTGGGTTTGATGACGAGGAAGTGTACACAGTGGTGGTCCATCCATGGGGGTTGCGTGGTGTGGCTGAAGTGGATGCTGCTTCCTCCTGCAAAGATGGGGTCGAGGGTGTGTCCTGCCTTGTGAGTCGGCACGCTGATGAGTTGTTTCAGTCCGATGTTGGCGAGGTTGTCCAGGAGGGTGGCGGAGTTGGGGTCGCCGGAGTTGTCGAGGTGGAAGTTCAGGTCTCCGATGAGTATGTAGTCCATGGAGGCGATGGCGTGCGATGAGGCCTGTGATGGTGGTGGCAAAAAGGGCGCGGGCAGGGTGGTCTGTAGGCGAGGGTGCCACGGAGTGTGGAGTTTGGGCTGGTGTGGACCTGGAAGTGCAGGAGTTCGGCGGCAGAGAGGACGTCACTTGAGGTGGAGACACGTAGGGAGTTTTTGTGTGCGATGGTGAGTCCTCCTCCCGGGTGGTTGGGGTGGTCCTTCCTCTGGATCTTGGATCCGTCCGGGATGGCGATGGCGATGTCGGGGCGGAGGAGGCCTTGGTCCAGGTTTCTGTAAAGAAGGCGACGTCTGGTGAGAGGGTGTCCAGGAGGTTTCAGATCTTCATGGCGTGTCTGTGCATGGAGCGCATGTTGAGGAGGATGCACCTCAGGGTGTCGGCGGTGTTGGCGGCTTGGGTGGTGGTGAAGGTCTGGCGGCAGTGGCGGCAGGAGAACTGGTCGTGGATTGTGTTCGGCGTGGACTGCTGGCAGTTGTTGTTTCTTCCCGGGTTGAGTGCGAGGAGGGCAGCTGCGTCGTAGCAGTGGATGCTCGGAAATCCAGGGTTCGTGGCGCTGGTCCCGGACGGGTTGCGCGCAAATGGGCGCAGATGGGTTTGCCGTTGGCGCACCTTCGGGGCGCCATTGGCATGGCCGCTGCGCTCATCCGCGCAGCGGCCGCCATTAAATTGGGGACGGGGGAGGGAAGAGCAGCTGGAAGGCGGGACGGGGAAAACCGGCAGGGGGAGGGGACACGGGGCAGCAGTGGTGAGAAAAGACGGGCAGGGAAAATACACTCAGGAAAGGCAAGAATAAGAGAAGAGGCAAAATAAGATAAAACAAAAATACTAAATACTGATACCACAATGCAAGTTAGCAGTAGCGAGCAGGCACACCACAGGGACCGGAGGACAGCAGCCTCGAACCCCTACCTGGCGTAGAGGAGGCAGAGGCAGCAACTGCGGAGAAACTTGGACCAGGAGCTTGCCATCACGAGGGGAAAGCCTTCGCAGCTTGAAACCATAGCCGCTGGGGACTTCTAGCCCCAGAATCCCCTGCTGGTACACACCTGTACTGGATTGACTCTACCTTAATAGGTGGGCTGCAGTCCCGCAGCACTGGGGCCATGCTGAAGCTGTGTCTGTGTGTAGGGCAGGAACTTACCATCCATTCTTGCCATATTGCCCACTTGGACCAGGAGCTTACCATCAGGAGGGGAGAGCCGTCGCAGCTTGAAACCATAACCTCTGGGGACTTCTATTCCCAGAATCCCCTGATGTTACACACCTTAGCAGGATTGTCTCTACCTTAATAGGTGCCTGCAGTCCAGCAGTGCGGGATGCACCCTGGCAAAGCCTGGGTCAAGGGCTGGCCGGTCCATGCCAGTCGAAGACCGGAGGAGCCTGGGCTGGCCCCCCTCTAAGATCTTTTATCTTTTGCTATTAAAGGTATTGTGAACTGGGATTGTTACACACTTTTCAGTCATCTATTACTTAAATTAGACCAAGCTGGCCCTAGGTGGCTTGTGAAATATCAACTGTTGTACAACTATTGTAATAGGGGCTAGGTAGTTTTCTTGCTGGAAGTCTTGCAGATAAATTCCAACAGTTCCTGTTGATCGATTATGGGTAACAGAAAGGCAGCGGAGGGGGTAGGGAGTCTTGCAAAATCAAAAAATCTGAAAAAGCTTTAAAAACAGGGGGAGGTAATTGTGTTATCGATCAGATTGATGGCCTTTTGGTCGAATGTGAGGAGATGTTAAATTCCGAATCCAGCCCGCCCCCACCGTTACCATTTTTAGAGTCCACTAGCTCTGATAGTACTAACAGTTATAACAACCAACAAAAACGCATCCCCAGCATGTTTGTTAAGCCCTCAAACAAACTACCATTGTTACCTTCTGCAGGGAAGACTGGCAGTACCCCTATTACACCTGGTGTGCCCCTATCCAGTTTGACGCCCCTCGAAGAAGCTTTACCTTGCAATAATCAGTTTCTCCCACTACTTGACTTGCATATTGAATTATTATACCCCCTTCCCATGATGATCCTGCTCCTTCTGTTGTTGCAATAACTGTGCCTTGTAACATTGCGGCAAGTTGTACTACATTGATCAGTAAATTAAAGACTGAGGTAGGGGAGCTTAAAGCTACTATCTGTCAACTGACGAATATAGTAAAACAGCTTATAAGGGACAGGGATGCCTATGAATCCTATAGTCGAATGGATCTAAAACCACAAGAAAGTAACATAACTGAGCAGCAACAGAGACCTCCTTTGGCCTATACTAATACACGGCTAGCTACAGTGATGCTTCCAGCACCCCAAAGGGAACTGGGTGGTCAGTAGCAGAAGCCTATAACGGCATCTGTTTCTAATCACAATACCACATTGGCCAATACATGACTAGGGCATACAACCAGAATTACTCAAAGCAAGAGCCCAAACAGCATGTAGCCCATTACACATGGACATTACAGCCTAGCCACAAGATCCAACCCAGGACGTAACTCAAACGCAAATAAAATCCGAATGATTATGTGAGGCATGAAGCAAAAAACCCCCTTATAAACAAAGTGACACACTAGTAAGGCATGTTAGGGGTTGCAGATCAGTTATCCTGGATGACATCTTGAAGGCTAGAATGCTACCGTCTGCCACACATGGCACGGTTGAATTATCCTTGAGAACCCAGGAAATATGTGACAATTTGGTAGCTCTTGATACAAGAACTAGTCCCCCTAAATAATTCCAACATCCAGTTTAAATATTACAAGCCCGGTCACGAATCGAAGGCTTCTACGCATATTAGGGAGAAATCGTTATCACCCTTTAGTGAGGTAAATTGGCTTGAGGTATCTCAGCAACTCCTAGCTGCGCCAAATTCTAATACCGAGGCTCTGTCTGTATGTCCTAACTCTCCTGACCTCCCAATACTTCAGAGCTGCTATAAGTCTCCACCTGGTACAGGGCCATCTGATTATCAGAGAGCAGTTACCCTTAGCCCCACCTTACTACCGCTCTTGAGTTTATTAGAGGGGATAGGTTGAATCTCAGTAAGTATTGGTACCCCTCCTACTCTGTCTGAATTGCTACTTGTCTGTGAAAAGATTCCAAGAAAAGAACCCAGGGCTGAAGAGAATATTCCATACCAAGCAAAAAGCCTCTGGAAGTCTAGCCACTTGGGTTAGAGCTTTCCTTACTTGTAAAGTTACTTGGCTGAACATAAATTTCCCAGATATACTGGGTATTCTATTAACATTCAAGAAGAGTGCCCAAGTTGCCATTTTTAATATTTAGTCAAGGGGGGGCGGGAAGGTTCACATCCAAAACAGTGCAAGTTCTGGAGGAATATCTAGAGGATCGCCATTCCCAATACTAGCTTATTCTGGGAGGGGATTTCAATACAACCTTTGAGCCCTTTGGGTCTGATGATACCCAGCTAAGCTATGAAGAGGATAAACTTTAGGGTGCGCCTTGTCTAGAACTTGCCCCAATAAAGAGATGGACCCAGGCAGCCATCCAATTGAAGGGTCTTACAATTGAACTTGGGGTCAGAGCAGCTAGCGGGTGGACTAAGTCAGGCGCTAGAGGGGAGTTTACATTTAATAAACCCCTTTCAACCAGTTGTATTGACTATATTTTGGTTGATTTTAGACTGTGGCCACTGGTAGAAGATATGATCATTACGCATAGGGAAGAGAGGGACCACAACCTTTTATCACTCTCATTGCAATCACTAATAGTAATGACACAGTGGGTAATTGTTCCACAGCTATTACATGTGAAATTCAAAATACATCTGATGTGCGCCACCTAAAATGCTAGCAAATAGTTGCCCACCCAGATATCCTCCATGCAATTGCTCTGGAATTTCGGAGTTCGCTAGATACTATTGCCTAAGTAACTAATATGGAAGAGGTTACCAGGGTTTTTGGTACCCTCCATAGTACTTTCTTTGAGCATGTTTAGGCATGTTTTACAATTCCGGTAAGGAAGTCCAATGGCACAGTTTATAAACCTCCCACTTGGTACAATGGGGAATGTCCCAGACTTAAAAGCTTCTGGTTCAAGCAATTAAGGTTAAAGACACAGAGCAAACCCATATCTGTAGGAAGCTATACAAACGATCTTTGGGTACTGATAAAAATGCTTGGGAAGAACAGATGTGGCAGGTCCCAAAGATGCTTCTGTAGCTAAAGATTGCACTAAGTTAGGAGATTCCTCGTTATGGAAATCTTTCTGGGGTCCAGATCAACTGGGCCAAATCCAAACTTTTCCCTTTAACAGACTCTGCACAGCCTCCACCTGTCGAATACCCCTTCAAGTGAGTAGCAGATGGCACTAAATACCTCTGCATCTGGCTCCATTGAGAAAAGGACCAAATTATACAGCTTAATTATGATACAACAATGGCAGACCTAACCACTAAGGTAGACCACTGGGTAAACTACCCCTCTCCATGGCCGGGTGTGTGGCTATTATTAAAATGGTCATACTTACCCGTTTCTTATATCCTTTTTAAAATATTCCTATCCCCCTACCACAGGCCTTCTTACGATGGTCGTGAGGTCTTATTTTACGGCTAATCTGGGACAGGGGTCGTCCTCATGTGCGCTGACATACTCTTACCCTCTCAAATGACCATGGGGGTTTTGGGGTTCCTGATCTTCATCTATACTATCTTGTGGCCCAGTGTCAATATACAATTCGATGGTACCATCTAGATGACTGCATTCCGTATCTGAGGCCTGAGCGGGATCAACTGGAGGGTCTCTTACACTCAAATATATTACTGAAAGGCATTCCTTTGGATACCAATGATGTTCAAACTGTCTACATGGCCTGCTGGGCATGGCATAGGCTGTGACAGATGCTTGGTGGCGGTCCTCTATACTTCACTGCCCTCCCACTCCATGATAATACGTGACTTCCACTTATGTGGGAAAAATTGGTGCAACACACATTCCATCACCATAACTTACTCACCGTGGGGGACCTTTTCCCCGACGGCCATGTTGTACAACCTACAGATGATCCCGCTTGCACAGCATATCATACATGGACCTTTTCGTTTTCTGGAGACTACACAATATTCTATGCTCTCTCATCCCCTCATACCCATTGTCACCTGAGGATTTTCCATCCCCTAACACTCATGGTGTCTGACATGGATGGTGACCAGATGACCTCTAGATTATACCATTTATGTATTACTATGAAACCTGAAACTACTGTACATGTACGGGAGGTCTGGGTGAAAAACTGGGAACTCCCTTAGAGACAAGATATGGTCATATTGTTCTTCTCAGATTCAACGCATTTCTATTAATCACAGGCATAAACTCTTACATTTTAAATTCCTCCACTATTTTTACCTTACACCTTTGGACAGTGGTAATTCAACCCCACTAGGTCTAAATGCTATCTTAAATGTCATTCCCCTTGGGCTGATTTTGCACACCTAACATGGGCATGCCCCGCGATCTCTTAATACTGGACCTCTGTCTTCACACATGTCTCTACCATAACAGACATGGAGCTTCTACCCGACCCTCTGCTTGCTCTTTTAGGATAGACAAGGGGCAAACCACGCTCTATGCACCGACTCACTTTGTTGGCCTTATTGTTAGCCAAACGGGAGATAGAGCTTCATTGGGGCAGCCATAATCCACCCTCCTCCTCGGAGTGGCTTAAAAGCATAACATATTGTGATAGAATTTGTGAAGGCTATTCCCTTCTTCCACCCCCTCCGTCTCAACCCAGATATATTTGGCAGTCTTTCCGCGAATACCTTCTCACCCTTGAACATGACCCTACTGATTAAAAATGAAATCCCTTGTTCCATATATCTACTGTTTTACTGCCACCTATATTCCACCCATACACATTAGGTTGTTATATAATACTGTCCTATTTACTAAATGTGATGATATTCAATACTGCCACTATGTTCTTATGACATGCTTGGTGATGGGATCTCAACAGCTTGCTAATGTTGTATATTTGCTATAATTGAAAACTAATAAAGACAATTTAAACAAAAAATAAAATTGCACTAAGTTGTGGGCATTAGTACCAAATGGCAATAATCCTGCTGCCATTAAACAAAATACTATGTTGCATCGTCTGAGTGGTTGGACCAATTTAGGACTCTCTACCAGGATAACACCTCCAGCTCAGATGAGGGTTCTGTAGCAGCTACCGTTCCTTCAAGTGCTGGGCTGATATTTGACATCCCAGATGTCCTAAATTCCCTTAAAGCAGCTACACATGGTAGGGCCCCTGGACCTGATGGCATACCAGCTGACATTTTCCTAAATGATATTGCTGCCTGGACCAAATATTTCCTCTTCCTAGCTAATGCTATCGCTAGAGGAGCCCCAATTCCGTTTTTTAGGGGGCCATAGTAGTACCAATATATAAAAAGGGCAACAGATCTCAGCCTGGGTATTATAGGCCAATCAATCATATTGACCATACACAAAATGTCTTCAGTCGATGTGTAATAGCAAAGATCCAGGAGTGGATAAACAGTGATAAAATCATAAGCCCCTACCAGGCTGCTTTTTGGAAGAAGGTGTTGACTGTTGATCAAATGTTTTACTTTTTAATGATTTACTGGAAAATGGCAAGGGCAACTTACATGTTGCCTTTGTCGATTTGAAATCAGCTTTTGACCTGGCCCCACGCCCCAACTTATAGCAAGTACTCAAAGATATGGGTATGCCCCCTGGTCTATTATCTATTGTAGTCCAGTCACACAACCAGAATTTTGCTTGAGTTCGCCGGGGAGCCCAGAGCGAGTTAACAGAGAGGATTCCTGTATCCAGAGGGGTAAGGCAGGGCTACATGATGGCCCTTACTCTATTTTCTTTGCATCTTAATGATATTGTTCAGTCTTTAAACTTACTCTACGCTCCTTTATGGGCTAAGAAAATATTGGTAATCTTATTGTTTGTGTATGATACTTTGTTGATTTCCAAAACCCCGACAATAATCTTTGGCCAGGATTGATTATCTGTGTCCCTTTGGACTGTGCGACTGGAATCTTTGACCACTGATCCATGTCTATGGACTCCAATTAAACGCAGTAAAAGCTATTTTTCAGACAGGCCTATTGACATTGGCAATTTTAAGTAATCTTAGCCTTTGTTCCAAAAAATAAAAAGAGACTTTTGTTAATCTCTTCTTTTTTCTCTAATTCACTTTGCACATTAGCACTTCTATTTACACTTTCCTTAGCGCCCTTTGGAGCAACCGTAATTTTTTCTCGATGTATATATTTGTGTAGCACTGAATTCCCTTAAAATATCAATTGAATTAATGTTTGCAAACATTTTGTGTGTTCTTTTTGTCTCTCTCTCGCAAAGATCGGTTGGCTGATTTTAGATATCTAAATTAATTTCGCATTCTTGCCACTAGGACCTCAGTGTTGCTTGTATCATATCATACCCAGGTCCTGTAACTTACCTCAGTTTACCCCATTAGTTTGTAATGGCATTTAATTTTGCTAATTCTCCCTTTTCTATCATATGTTCACATATGGTAATATGCCATGTATTGATCAATCTCTTTTTAATGCTCTCTTTTGAAAATGGTTTGTGTTGAATTTTGTATGTTGTCCTTTCCTATCATGCAATTTAATTGATTTCATTAGATTAACAAATCAATGTTTGTGGACCTTAAACATGTATGCTGAATAAAAGTGGCATATGTGAAAACTGACATCTGCACTGTTTATTTGATGCCTAATGCTAATCATCTCTCTATGTTGTGCAAATGTCTGTTTTTTAGCCTGCTAAGCCTTGGTTAATTTCACATTTCTACTCTCTACTGTGTTGTGTTGAATGGTTGGTACATTTCATGTATACTTACTAATTTATCTTTTTTCATTTCAGGACATCTTCTTACCTGTATATTTTAAGTAATTTTGTATGAAACATAAACTGTTTATGTAATTAATTAAATTTCCACTGAAAGGTCTAATCATGATATTCAATTCCTTTTCCCTTTTATATTTACTTTAAACTCATTGGATATGTAACCAAAACATTTACTACATTTTATTTTTATTACATTCATTATAGGTGCAACAGCCCGAGAACATGGCCAAACATTTGTGTCTCAGGGTATCTCCACTCCAGTCCAGGATCAAGCCTCCAGGGAGGACTCCACTACTGAAAGTTAGGATAAAGAGGAGAGGCCTTGCCCATTTGGTATCCTTTTCTCCGGTCAAAAAGTTTGTTTGGGGAACGCTGAGTGCGGCAGAGTTGACAGAGGCTTTTCCCTTGCCCTGATAGGCGTTTGATCGCTCAGGTTGCCCCTAATCAGTGTTTTTCATACTGTTGCACTTTCCTTTTGCCCATGTCCCGATGAGGCCTGACTTAGTGGGCTGAAACGCGTCAATCTTACGAATTGGAGGAGTCCGACTGATTGAAAGTCGCACACAAGACACCCGGATACACACTTTGGGACTGTGCGGAGGTTGGAAGTAATCCACACCTGTGTGTACTGGACTACCTCCCATACGGATTGCTCATGAATTGTTGTGTTTTTAGCTACCGATGTATGAATGTATGGGTGGGAAGGAATCATGAATTATGGATGATTGTTTTGTTGTATATGTTTTTGCCTTTATGCATTCTTAAAAAAAGATAAAGAATCTTTCTGAAAGTCCATTTGGGGTCAGTTCGTGAGTGTTCAAAAATATAAAGAAATTTAAGTCTTGGGACTGTGTACCTATATGCATGGATTAATTTATTGCTTTTCCTGCAGAAAATTGCTTTGATTTATTCCCACACATCAATCTTGTTTGTTCTCATCTGGTTTCCTTGGGCAGATGGCTCCAGTGAGTCTCCCTCAGTCCACACCTACCGCCCACCCCAATTGTTATAACACCTCAGCATATGGATACTTCCGCGTCCTTTGTCCAAACCAACATAACACCCATCTTGTGCCCCTCAGTCCTGGCTGGTGGTGAGACAACACCACCACCACCACCTGCAGTTCAGCCAGTATCCAGTGGGATGGGGCACACTGGCTCTAGGCCACAGGTTAGTGGGGGTAGGGGTCATGGAAGGGATTCTGTGGGCCAGCATAGTGAGGCCACTGGGATCAGTGTCACCTATGCCACTATCAACCAAGTCTTTGGATCCCTCCATCAGTCCCAAGACATGATGGGCAAGGTCCTTACAGAGCTCCAGGACATGAAGAAGTTGCAGAGGGAGCACAATGTTCAGATGGAGAGTCTGAACTCCAATTTGGGCTCCCTGACTGGGGTGCTGCCGGATATTTACACCCATATGTGCAGGGCATTTCCTGCACCCTCTTCCACTTTCTGTGGTCCAACCATATATGGCCCCACTACAACTCACTCGGTCACAAAAAAGGGCAACACCTGCGTCCACCTCAGTCCCAGCAACTGTGGACCCACCAGCCCCCCCACAGGAGCACACATTCATCTGGACCACCAAGCGAGGATGGCAAAACCCCCACCACCACCAAGATACGCCAAACCTAATTTCCTTCAGTATGTGACTACCATTCACTCTGTGGACTATTTTCTAGTCACTTTAACCTTTTTGAGGACAATTGTATTTTGGACATTGGACTTCAAACAATTTTAGCTCAGCAATTATGGTTTCATTCATCATGATTTACTTTTTCCTATTTTGTTTGCTTTTTGGTTTACATCTACTTTTACTTTATTTGCATTTGGTTATTAAAAGCAACAAAAAAAATCAAAGACTGGTGTTGTAGTTATTTTCTGTATTCATTCAGTAGTTTTTTCTTCCATCATACGTTTCAAAATATAAACAAAGGATTGTGTATTCATAAATTAATTGCAAGTAGTTAATGTTTCTCACTAATTTCTACCATGACAACAAAATACAAATACCAAAAACAAATCAACTAGTATTTCATTTATCAGATTTTTCTGTCAAATCTTTATTAAACATAACAAACCATGCATGACACAAATACTCAGTGCCATTTTTATATTTCCAGTTCCACGCCTTGCCACCATGGAATAAGGGGATATAATCAAAAGAATCAGATTCAACAGGCAAAATATTATTGAATTATGTCATCCATGGCCACAGGTCTAGTCCAATACACTGTTGCAATATCTGGGGAAATGTAACAAGCAACTTAAGTGGTGTGCTACAAGAAGTTCTTTCTACAGTGAAGAGACACATCAACATATTCATACACTTAACACAAAATTGAGCATTTTGTCAATATGAAGGGGGATGACTATGCTGTTGGTTGACAACCACATGTGGTTAGAGCAAATCAAGCAGCACATATTGGCTTGGCTTGGTGCCACTATCCAGCAGAAAACAAGTCGAATGCAATCTCCAAACTTCCTTTTAATCACTGTGCATGTTGTCACAGTACAAGATATGTACATCCAAAGTCTGTGTTTGTCTTCCACAGGATCAACCCATGTTCCCTTTGTACTTCGCAGCAGCAGTATATAACTGCAAATGTCACAACATTGAAGTGTCCAAATGAAGATGAAATGGTGAGGATCTAAAACTGATCAAAATATAAAGATTACTTACATTACACATTAGACACATTACAAATGAGAACTTTTGAGGACACATTTTCTAAGAACAATCAAAGAGAAACATTTGAAATTAACCCAGTTGTCAATGTGCCAACACTTTGATCAACAAACATCTTTGGCCTGGATTTAATCAATGTGCCCTTTCTGAAAAATGTTCAGCACAGAATGTTCTCCTCATGAGATAAAAAATTGGTTTAACCTTAATGTCATAATATGTAAATGTATACTTACAGAAGTTGTCTACAGCATCTTCACCTGGTGACTCTTCAGGGTCTCCATTCTCTGCGATGTATGGGATGTTCCGTCGCAAGGCTATGTTGTGCAACATGCAGCAGGCCATGGTGATTTGGCACACATTCTCGGGTGAGAAGAGGAGGGCTTTACCAGTCTTCTCGAAATAGGAAAATCTGGCTTTTAGAAGCCTAAAAGCCTGCTCCACTGGCCGCCGTGTTCCTCCTCGAGGCTCAGTGAAGCGGACTTCCCCTGGAGTTGTTGGATTCCTTAGAGGTGCCAACAGCCATGGTCGGTTAGGATAAGCTGAGCCTCCTAAATGGAGAAAAAGAGAAGAGCCAAGATATGTACCACAATTTCAAATTAATCACCTTGAAATTACACAAACAATATTATGTCAGATTGTACTTATCAACAAGCCAGGCCCTCTCAGGTCAAAGTTGTGACATTTGCAGGGGTGTGCTGCTGTTCCTTAGTACAGAAGAATCACTAGCTGATCCAGACAAACGCGCACATACACTTGTGATGTACAAATCAGATAAGCAGACAACTTGCACATTGAATGAATATGAATGGAAGTGCTTCAGATTCCGGTAGACTTGTTCCCTGGTATGTGGTGGCACTAAAGCAATATTTGTGCCATCAATTGCTTCAACCACATGTGGTGGGTGACCCAAAGCATAGAAATCTCCTTTCACATTCGCAAAATCCAGATGTCATGGAAACTGGATGAAGCTGTTGATTTGTCTCATCATTGACGAAAGAACTTTTTGTAGCACACCACTGAAAGTTGGTTGTGACATTCCACCAGATACTGCCACAGAATGATCCTGTGGCCACAAAATGAAGTACTGCCATGGGTTTGACAATCTGTGTAATAGATGTGGCATTTCTGTTGTGAGGCAAAAGATCAGGCTCCAGCTGATGACATAAATCCAGTATAGTTTGCCTATTCAACCTGACTTTTTTGATAACATCCAGTTTTTTCATGGTGGTAAGGTCTGGAAATAGGCGGTACACTTGAGGCTGTCATCTCCTCACTCTACCAGGGTTAAAATGCCTGCACTGAAGAAATTCGGAACATTTAAAAACATTTTATACATAATTTCAATTGATTATTAACACAAATGTCATGTTGTGCAAAATCTAACATTTGTTTTTGTCATTTTTACTTCAGAAATGTCATTTTTTAGCTGCCAATATTTTAAATATGAAAGATTGTGTAAATACTGAATTTCTGATGTATTATTTAAACATTTTTTTTATCCAAAATACTGTCAACTGAGGTGTAAACAACACTACGCAACTATTCCATTTAACCACAGTAATGCACTAAATATAAATGTGTTTTTTAAAAATACATGAGTGTCCTTCAAAGTTGGAATATGTAAACTAACTAGCCACCATTTTGAGTGGCGGTGACACATTTAACAGTCACAAACACACTATTTGACCTTCTAAAATGGCCGCGGCCTGACCTTTCCATCGGGTTATTTATTACCAGACGTCCGTGGCAGAATTTGACCTCGCAGTGGGTATTTAACTCCACGACGGACATAGCCATAGGCGGAAGTTGACCACGTAGTGGGTGTTTAACTCCACAACGAACACAACCATAGGCTAACGTGTGAAAGCAAGGTGCGAAGGCCAATGGCTGTGTCCATCTCCACAGACGGTTGTGCACATCACATACATGTAAGCAGCAGTTCGAAAAAAACTCACTTGCCAACTTATACTGCAGCCATCAAGACCTCATCCACTTTTGCTGCAGTTTGTGACCTCTTGAAGCAACAATACCAGGCCGAGCAGGTGACAGTGCCCCTGCCTTCTTACCAGAGGAGCTGGAGTTGCTGGTAAAGGAGGTTCTGTCCCTGTATACCCAGCTCTATGGCTCACCAGAGGAACAGGTTAATGTTTGAAATGCATATGTGAATCTGTCTAACTGTTATTTTCCATTAACACGGGCTACTATGTCCCTTAGAGTTGCTGAGTGAAGCGTAGTGATTGATATGAAGTTTCATATATTTTGTTCCTTACAAAGGACAATGATGTTGGGGATTTGTAAGCACTTTACAATTTTAAAAAACTGCAACATTAGAATGTGTTGTGTGTTTAAAACCCTAGATTATATTTGGTGTATATGTAGAGAGATATCTATGTATATGTTTGAATTACATGTGAAATGTAGAAATCTCACATCATGTAGATTAGACAACACATTATATTGTCTTTACAACTGTACACATATATGTTTTCCGTACGAACCAAATGAAAATGTTGGTTGATATGTGTATCGTCCCACAGATAACTAGATCAGGGGTCTCCAAAACAGTTGATTGGGAGCTACCACTAGCTCCCAGACCCCTTCCGAGTAGCACACAACCTTGAGGTCAGTTTTTAGATGGGCACAAGGTGCTTTTTTCATATAAAGGTTAAGGGAAGGCTGTGCACATTTGACATCATGATCGCCGGGCTGCAGATAGCAGGGCCTGGCAATGATCAGTGCTCAGTCAAAATCAAGGGCCAGGCTGGGGCCTTTGTCACAGCGACAAACAATTGAAGCACTGATTTATAGCTGTCATACAAATATTGCCTCGTCAACTCAAATTCGGAGGTGTGCCAAAAAATGTGCCCCAGAATGCTTTTAAATTGACAACAATTGAAATGGAGAGTTACCTAACTTATTGAGCTAACACTTCATTTCATTTTACTCCCATTTCAAAGTGTTTCATTTCCAAACTGCATGGCCCTTACTCCTAGTGGCCAGCATTCACTGTGCCATAAGTATTTATGCAAGATACAGCCCTTTTTTACATGTGAGAATTTTAAAGTGCAGAATAATGTTCCATGATATAAGTGTTTGGTAGAATATTTCTCTGCACTTTTAAATTCCCCCAATTCAAAAGGACATACAATTGCATGTTTCTGTCATCCATGTAGTGGTGCCACATATGGCAAAAAGTGTGTCCTGTGCTACAAGTACATACCACACAGACTCTGTCACCCATACAATTACATCCCATTCATACCCACACATGTCCAGCCGTCCCCAAAGAGCACGCTCTCACTGACACACATGGCAGCCCTTTCATAGTGCCCTTACTCATAGTATCAATCAATCAATCAGGGGTTAATAAAGCGCGCTACTAACCCGTGAGGGTCTCAAGGCACTTGCAGCTCCGGATCAGTCGAAGAGCCAGGTCTTGAGGCTCTTCCTGAAGGTGTGCAGAGTGGGGGACCGTCTGATGTTGATTGGGAGCTCGTTCCAGGTCTTTGCTGTGATGTAGGAGAAGGCTCTTTCACCTGCTCTGGTTCTGCGGATGCGTGGGGTCTCTGCCAGGGCGAGGTCGGCGGAGCGGAGGTTCCTTTTGGGTACGTGGAAGGAGACTCTTTCGTTGAGGTATTTGGGTCCGATGTTGTGGAGGGATTTGTAGGTGTGGGTGAGCAGTTTGAAGGTTACTCTCTTTTCGATGGGGAGCCAGTGGAGGTCTCGTAGGTGCTGGGTCATGTGCTCATGTCGTGGGGTTCCGAGGACGAGTCTGGCTGCGGTGTTCTGGATTGTTTGGAGCTGGTGTAGCAGGGTTTTGTTGATTCTGGCGTAGAGGGCGTTACCGTAGTCCAGTCTGCTGGTTATGAGTGCGTGGGTGATGGTCTTTCTGCATTCGGGGGGGATCCACTTGAAGGTCTTGCGGAGGATGCGGAGGGAGTTGAAGCAGGTGGAGGCGACAGCGTTGATCTGGCGGGTCAGGGTGAGGGAGGAGTCTAGAATGATGCAGAGGTTCCGGGCGTGGTCCGTCGGGGTGGGTGGGTTTCCGAGGGCAGGGGGCCACCAGGAGGTGTCCCACGCGGTGGGGGAGGGTCCGAGGGCGAGGACCTCTGTCTTCTCCGAGTTCAGTTTTAGGCAGCTGTCGCTCATCCAGGCTGCAACGTCTTTCATTCCTTCCTGGAAGCTGAGTCTGGTGTCTTCGGGGTTCTTTGTGAGAGAGGATGAGCTGGGTGTCGTCGGCGTAAGATACTATGCTGAGCCCATGCTGTCTGACGATGGCGGCGAGGGGGGCCATGTAGATGTTGAAGAGCGTGGGGCTGAGCGAGGATCCTTGGGGTACTCCGCAGTTATTCTCTGTAGGTTCGGAGAGGAAGGGAGGGAGTCTGATCCTTTGGGTTCTGCCGGAGAGAAAGGAGTGGATCCAGTCAAGGGCGGTTCCTTGTATACCGGCGTTGTGGAGTCTGGCTGCGAGAGTGTGGTGTGAGACGGTGTCGAAGGCTGCGGAGAGGTCTAGTAGGATGAGGGCCGCAGTGTGGCCCTGGTCAAGTAGCATGTGGATGTCATCGGTGGCAGCGAGGAGGGTGGTCTCGGTGCTGTGGTTGCTGCAAAATCCAGACTGGGAGGAGTCGAGGATGGCGTTCTCTTCGATGAAGGTGGTCAGCTGGGCGTTGATGAATCTCTCGGTGACTTTGGCTGTGAAGAAAAGGGGAGAGATGGGCCGGTAGTTTTTCAGGTCTGTTGGGTCGGCCGAGGGTTTCTTGAGGAGGGGCTTGACCTCTGCCCGCTTCCAATCATCGGGGAAGATGCCAGATTCGAGGGAGGCGTTGATGGTCCGGCCTAGTTCGGGTGCTATGACGGCGGCGGCTCTGTGGTAGATGTGCCGTGGGCAGGGGTCCGTGGGGGCTCCTGAGTGGGTGTTTTTATGGTCGTGGTGGTGTCTTCAATGGTGGTGGGTTTCCAGGTGGTGATGGTCGGCTGGTTGTCGGTGGAGGAGAGGGGGGCAGTGTCCGGAGTCTGTTCGCTGAAGTTGTCATAGAGGGCCTTGATTTTCAGGTGAAAGTAGGAGCTGAGCTTGTTGCAGGGGTCCTGAGATGGTGTGACGTCCGTGGCTTCGCTGGGGGGTTTGGTGAACTGCTGTATGAGGTTGAAGAGTTCTTTTGCGTTACTTGCGTTGGTGTGGATTTTGTTCTTGATAAAGGTCCGCTTGGTGGCTCTTATGGGCTGGTGGTATTCATTCATGGCATTCCTGTAGTTGTTCTGGTCTTCGGTGGTTTTCCTGTTCCGCCAGAGTTTCTTGAGGTGTCTGCAGGAGCGCCTGGCTTCTTGGAGGTCGGTGGTGAACCAGGCGGCCTTCAGGTGGCGTTGTTTGACATGGTGGCGGAGGGGTGCGAACTTGTCAGTGCAGCCGGAGATCCAGCGGTGTAGTTCTTTTGCTGCAGAGTTGGCGTCGGTCATGGCGGAGGGGGGGTCATGGAGGAGGGTGGTGTTGAGGTGTTCCTCTGTGATCTTGCTCCAGTTCCTTCATGGCAGGCGTGGGGCGGGTTTGGGTGCGGTGGTGGTGTTGAAGGTGAAGTGTACGCAGTGGTGGTCTGTCCAGAGGGGCTGCATGGTGTGGCTGAAGTGGATGTTTGTCCCACCTGTAAAGATGGGGTCGAGGGTGTGTCCGGCTCTGTGGGTGGGGGTGGTGATTAGCTGCTTCAGTCTGAGGTTGGCGAGGTTGTCAAGGAGGGTGGCGGAGTCGGGGTCGCTGCGGTTGTCGAGGTGGAAGATCAGGTCTCCGATGAGGATGTAGTCCGTGGAGGCGATGGCGTGGGGTGCGACGAGGTCGCAATGGTGGTGGCGGAAGAGGCGCGAGGCCCGGGGGGTCTGTAGATGAGGGTCCCGTGCAGCGTGGTCCTGGGGCTGGTTTGGTCCTGGAAGTGGAGGTGCTCTGTGTTGGAGAGGGGGTCGCTCGTGCTGGAGGTGGAGAGTCGGAGGGAGCTCTTGTGTGCGATGGCGAGTCCTCCTCCTGGGCGGTGGGGGCGGTCCTTTCTTTGGATCTTGTATCCGTCGGGGATGGCGGTGGCGATGTCGGGCGGAGGTGGTGTTGGTTCATGTTTCCGTGAAGAAGGCAACGTCTGACGAGAGGGTGTCGAGCAGGTCCCAGATCTCCGTGGCATGTCTGTGGAGGGAGCGCACGTTGAGGAGTATGCAAGTCCGGGCTTCAGTGGTGTGGGCGTCTGTCATGGGTTCAGTGGTCGTGGGAGGGCTGTTGATGGTGAAGGATTGTCGGCAGTGTCAGCAGGAGAACTGGCCGTGGGAGGTGTTTGGCATCGATCTCTGGCAGTTGTTGTCTCTTCCGGGGTTGAGTGCGAGGAGGGCAGCTGAGTCATAGCGGTGGATGGCCAGAGAACCAGGGTCCCTGGAGCTGGCCGCGGTTGGGTCGCGGATGGGCGCAGACGGGCTTGCCTCTGGCGCACCTTTGGCATGCCAGCGGCACGGCCGCACAGCAGCTGCCATTAAGTAGGGGAGGGGGGAGTGAAGCACAGCTGGGAGGCGCGAACCGTCAAGGGGGGAGGGGCCGCGGGGGCAGCAGCGGCGGGAAGGATGACAGAGAGGAGGCAGAAAACGGGCACGAGGGGGACAGAATGAAGAAGAAAAGGCACAGAGACAGACACGGGCACAAAAAACAGAAGAAGGCACAGAGACAGACATGGCACAAAAAACAGAAACAACAAAGTGGCACAGAGACAGACACGGGCACAAAAAGAGACAGAAACAACAAAGTGGCACAAGGACAGAACCAGACAACAGCGGCCAGCAGAAGAGCAAAGCTCTCCCACTGGACCACCAGGGATAGTATTCAGTTCAAACCATAGTATCTGGCTCTATGGAATTTAGGTATCAAGTCAGTGAAGCTGGCCGTGAGGGTGTCTGGTAACAATATGCAAGTTGTTTAGCCTTCAGTAGTTCACAATGTTTTCCACTGATCTGAAGTAGCTCACATCACAAAAAAGGTAGGAGCCTCTTGGGCTAGATGATGCCACTGGCTTGGATTAGTACGTTTAGGACATGACAAGGGATGAGTGTAGTCAATAGCTCACAACAAAAGTGTGTATTTATATATTTGTTTTGGTCACCATGTGAAAATACATTCTTTGTATGGTAACTTATGAGTCATGCTTGTGATATATGTAGTAACATTGTGTTATATCATTACAGACAAAAAGTCACAAAACCATTCTTTTTTTCTTTCATTTCTTGTATCCATAGAGGTCAACGGTTGTATGATAGAGGCACGACTGGATAAACCACCCGTGCCTCTACCATGCAGCCTAAACCACAAATGAGTCTTTCAGAAGTGGGATATCTGGAAGGCCATCCCCAGGAAGGTGCAGACCCTGGGGATCTACAAACAGTGCAGGCTCCTTTGCAGGAAGAGGTGGGAGGACCTACAGCGCTGGACCAGAAAGTCAGCCAAAGTACAGCTTGGGCATACTTCCCAACGTTGGAAGCTCATGCACCGCTCCGTGACCCACCTAATGGCCCCCATTCTTGCAGTTGCCTATCCCCAGCATAATTGGAAGATGAGAGCCAAAAAGCAGCAACAAGTGGGTAAGTTCTTATTTGAGTCTCACATGTTACATGACTAGTTATTTGTTACAGCCAGGATTTTTCCAATCAGCATTAAGGGTGGCCCATGTCCGATGCACAAGAACAGTTCTTGAAGGTATAGGTTTTGCACAATGTGTATGATGATGTGCTTTGTCTATTAATTTGTTGGAAAGTATCCCACCTGATTCCTGTTCACTGCCAAAGGACTGTTCTGGGCAGGCACATGGCTGCCAAAAGTACACATATACATCAGGTTGTTTGATGTCATGAGGGACAGTTGTATCAAACAGGCCACTAGTCTTTGTTGTATCAGATGTGATGCTCCTTCACTATTGTGGATGATGTAATGGTAGACCAATTACACGTGACATAGCATTTTATGCACTTATAATACAGTGGATGTTCCAAACATCACATTGGTAAGTTGGGAGTTTACACAATCAAGAGTGAGCAAGGGAGCCAACATCACTAGTCACATCAGAATTAATAGCTACATTTTGGAGTCTAAACATATCCAAATTGTGTTTTGCATCAGATATAGTTTTCATACATGTTAAAAGCAACAGATTTGCATGATGTCTTACTCCTTCACAAATGTGGAAGTAAGCCAGTGTGTTTTTGTACAAATACTTGTGATAGCCATACCATTTTTGTATAAACACAGCCAGAAATGTGTACACACTGGTGACACAGAGTAACACATACCTCAACCCATTTTTCAATGTCCTTTGTTATGTCCAGATGAGAACCCAATGATGGAGAAAAATAGGATACTTAAAGGGATTTTGGCAGATTGCATGTTCCATCACATATATGTTGGAGTATCCCATCTTGAAGACCCAAAATCAGTCTCAACTCATGACTCATTCGGAAAATGGTGAAATGCATCAAGGTGTGATCTGTTTCATATTGTGAATTGCATTTGATTCTTTGATGTGGGTATCATATGTGAATCAGTGCATGTCATATTTACTTTGATGTGGGACCACTTGTTGCCTAAGGTGAAAGCCACCATATCTTGTTCAACAATTTCACAATGGCGAGACAACTTGAAAAAATTTGAGCTATTTTGGAGTCAAATGTGAATAAGTAGTTGCTCTAAACCGAAGTGGATTAGAAATGTATCAAGCCCTATGTATTTACTTATGCTATTGGAATCATTTATCAATCCACAATAACAATATGTCAAAATGTCAATTGCATTACAAAATAATGATTCTTGTGGACAATGTACGAATAAATGATAAGTAACTGCAAATGGCAAATTTAAACCGGAGAATTGATGTCAAAAGGAGAAATTGTTATACACAAACAAAAATGAGTCAAATTCTTGTTTTATACAAGTAATATCTGTATTGTATCTATTTCTCACTACAGATATTACTTGTATAAAACAAGAATTGGACAACAATTTCTCCTTTTGACCTCCTAGTCTCTGGTTTAAATTTGCCATTTGCAGTTACTTATCATTTATTCCTACATTGTCCACAAGAACCATTATTTTGTAATTCAATTTATGCCCTGGTTCCGTGTGAGTAGGGTTCCCCTTGTTTACCTTAAAATAAATTTCTTCAACAGCAAAGGTAAATACATAGTGCAAGATACATTGATAAGCTACTTCAGTACTGAAAATATATAATATGTTTTATATTTGTGATATACTTGAGCTACTTGAGGTAAGTGTTACCATTGTGAAATGAGAATCAAAAGGGTGTGCAGGTCCTGTAGGTGATAGGTCGATGGGGTCCTGAATGGATCAAGTCCAGGGGATCTGATCCTCCAGGAGCAAGAGCCCTCACATACCCCGAGGGGTGTCATGCTTCATCATTGGGCAGCTCCTCGTTGGGCCAGCGCTGCAATGCCCAACGGGCCCTGCAGGGGGGCTCTTTGCCGGAGGTCTTTTGAGCTGCCGTCTGTAAAGTGTGGGTGTCGTAGTGAGGGTGTAGTGTGTGAGTAGAGTGGTGAGAGGTGTTTAAAATAACTGGGGATTCGTAGAGAAAATTTATTAAATGTTTGGAACCCTAGGTTATTGTTGTGATCTCACAGGTAGAAACCAGGAGCCAGGATGTATTTTGTAGTCTTCTTTATTTAGCCTTAAGTCCAAGTTACATTAGTCTTGAGTCCAGCCAGCACTGGTGTGGTACCAGCCCCACCAGGAGCAGCCTGCCTAGCTGCTCAGCCCATCTCTAACTGCCAACACTCATACACTCAGACACCCAGGCATTCCACGCATCACAGGCACACCAACATTCCATGACCAACTCACACTCTGGCTGAGCAGCTAGAGGCAGCAGGGCTAGAGAACATGCAAGTACAACTTAGCAGGATATAACATTATCCCTTTTTCTTCAAAAGAAAACGAAAAATGAAAATATGTAACAACAAGCAAGAACTATAAACAGGCAATATAGAATAATGGTACGAAACTCAAGGATGCAGCAGTAAGTACAGAACATCACAAGAGAGAGAACCATCAAGACAAGAAAGGATGGTTAAGATACAGCACTACAGAAACTTAAGAGCAACAATATCCCCATCCTTCCCCATTAGGAATTATCAAACATTTTTAAGCGTAAACAAAACGTAGCATTAAAAGAAATACCACTTGTAACATTTTGTATCATACACTGTAAGGTGATGAACTATAGCGCAAAGGGTAAAAGACCCCGCAACACAAATGCAAAAGAGCACAACGTAGAGTAGCGCAAAAGGTAGAATACCCTGCAACCTCAATCCCAAGAGTAAGGGAAACAAACATGTGTATGGATCGTCACCCATAAAAACGCCCGTGAAGGGATGTACCATTGTACTGCGCGCAACTGTGAAAGGGGTAAGAACCCACATCCAAACCCCGTGTAAAGGGTTAACCTAGGTACTATATATGCATATGGGAACAACCCAAGTCCCAGCCTCCATGTAGAGGTTACATACCCCCATGTAGGAGTAACAAACGTGAAATGTGATGGGGAATTAAGCCCACAACCATCCCTCATGTATGGGAACAATGTGATGACCACCCACAAGAACTTATGGACGCTACATCCATAATAAAGCGAAAATCTGTGGCATCACGACAAAAGATGTGCTGTAGAAGATAATCTCATTATCTTAAATTCTAAGCAATGAGGACACTATCGCTTTAATACACTACACTCTAGGCACAACATATAAACATGCCCCAAAAGAAAGTAGTATGCCCACATGGGACACGCCGGTGAGCGAACTCTCACCCGAGTTGTGCTTGATGAAAGGACTTGGAGCAACACCCTAAACATTAACTGAAAGTTACAGACATAGCCAAAAACTTGAGGAAAGCGCTCCTTGGTTCATAAAGAAACATGAGGCAAATAGATGGATTCCGATAGAAGTCTGTCCAAAATGAGCATAAGGTGGTAAAAAAAAAAACGGCAATGTGAAAACAGCTCTGACATACATGAAACGGAGGATTCCACTCAGAGGATGTCCAGAAGAAGCTACGATGTAATGTTCAAACCCCAGAGTTCTGCGTAATCCAAGGACACCATGAGGCCACCCAATACGAGATACTTCACACAGAAAGAAAAATGTACCTTTGTTTCTCTTCTTTCATGGAATAAACCAAACACTCCAGGGAAGATCAACAGTGAAGTTCCCGTGAAGATGTGGTCTTGAAGCCTCCAATGCCGTACTGGACCAACATGAATGCTGCCTGGCATCATACTTGTGTGCGTGAAACGACGTTGAACGTAGATCAAACTTTATTAGAAGAGCCCCAAACAGCGTGATTGGCAAAACGAAGGTTGAACACCATCAGGTAGGGTGTGCCAACCCCAACATGGCGGCACGCTAATGACGTCGTGCCGGAGGGCTCACGGCACGTGGATGCTTGAAAACATGAAGAAAAATACTTCTGAGCTCAAACCATAATGTCACAATTGAAGGCTCAAAGTTAAAGACGGAGGAACGTCACAGGAGGAACAGCGCGAGACACCAAAGGAGAAGGTAAGCGTGCTCGGGCGTTCTTTTTTAAACATGGCATGTAGCAGATTAACCGATAAAACGGCCCAAACGTTAAATGTTGAAATATATGTGGATCGATGCGCCAGGACAGGCTAATGCCACAATGTACATTTAACACGCTGCGCAACAGATCCACATGTGTCACAGAAGACAAAACCTTAAGATAAAAAAAACAAAGTTTGTCTCAAGTCGAAAGTACCTAGGGAGCGATTCCAAGCCACAGGAAGTATCCACAATGCAGGGCTCCCAGACCAACAATGCACGCCTCGTAGCCGCCCCTCAACAGTGTGGGCTGTTAAGCCGCCTCTGTACAGCCGTCGTATCCATTAGCAACTAGTGCCTTAGTAGCAAGCAAGGGGGTTCAGAAAACAGTTCCCCAGGTTTAAAGCTTCTAAACACCACCAACAATGTAGATCTAATTGTATGTAAGAAAGCTATACTGGGCTATGGAAACAGTGGAAGTAGCACCACTTACCCACTTGGTTTCATGTCCTTCCATGTATCAACAAAGTGCATATCTTGGCAATGCCACACAGAAGCAGTGTAGCGCTAGTAGGTAGTGACGTTGGTTCAGGTTCCAACATGCTATGCTGCAGATGTCAATTAAGCACCAAAAGTTCTTCATCTGTGCAGTCACTGCACGCTGTTTGTAATGACATTATAATGATGAAGAAACCCAAAATGTGCCTTTTTCTTAAAGACACTGTTGAGCGATGTGGCTGGAACACCAACAACTGGTTGTAGTGAAGCTACCCATCCAACTCACCAAACCCTTTAATAGGTAACAACATGGCTGGAACACCAGATGTGACTGTAGAGTAACTACTTCACCAACTCACTGTAATCCTTTATGTAGAAAACGTTGTGGCTGGAACACCAAATGAGGTTGTAGTTGAACAACTCCTCCAACTCACTGTAGCTTTGTAAAACCATTTGAGTATTTCCAGGCTTAATAGTCAGTTGGTGATGACATTGTCCGGTGGGGCTGTCCGTTGGTAAGGACACTGGTCGGGCTGGCGATGGCTTGCCTGGAAATACTTTCTTTGTAGATGTAATTGCTTGTGGGATCTCTTGGTTTCTCTTGAAGTTTCTTTGTGGTCCCTTTGTTTCTGTGCTATACCAAGAGTCTCTAGGGTCCAAGTCTGCTCGCCGCCAAAAATATGCTGTGATATGTTGTGATCAATATGTTGTAGAAACCAGGAGCCAGGATGTATTTTGTAGTCTTCTTTATTTAGCCTTAAGTTCAAGTTACATTAGTCTTGAGTCCAGCCAGCACTGGTGTGGTACCAGCCCCACCAGGAGCAGCCTGCCTAGCTGCTCAGCCCATCTCTAACTGCCAACACTCATCCACTCAGACACCCAGGCATTCCACGCATCACAGGCACACCAACATTCCATGACCAACTCACACTCTGGCTGAGCAGCAAGAGGCAGCAGGGCTAGAGTACATGCAAGTACAACTTAGCAGGATATAACAGTTATATTAAAAACAACTATGGGCTAAAGTGGTTATAATGGACCACGTTAGCTCTAGGTATTAGTGATGGTCAACATGTTTCTTGCCGCAAAGTCTAAAAAGATCAAGGCAATTCGTCAGGACCGTGAAAAAACCCATTAAAACTACTGCTAAACGGACAGTTGTGTGCACAAGTCTTACTTAGTGCCTATCTGTCCCAAGCGGAGAAAGAGTATATAGTATACCTTAAAGCGGTCAAATATACCGGCCTAAAGGGGATGAAAAAAAGGGTGGGGAAACAAGGAAAATTTAAGCACAAGTTGAACATACATCTTGCTAAGGCAGTAATTGTGCTCAAATAGGTGTACATGCCAGGTGATCGCATGGTCAAGGAGTGCCTAAGTAAATCCGGTGGTGTATTCAGATCATGTGCCAAGGTTTACTGGTAACGGTAAGTGATTGCAAAGGGTGTGCGGTCATAAAAGAAGGGGATCAATTGGGTCTGTAGCCTGGAGCACACTTTGCCCCCAACTGCATCTTACTGTTAACATAAGGGCCGTTCCTTCATATGCATAATGTAGGCAAAAAATAGTTTTGCCTACATTATGCATTATTTATTGGGTGCATACTGTCATCTTATGTTTCAGGTAATTATGTATATTTATGGGTGTTAGACCTGGCCTTTGTTGGCATTGTTTCCCATAACCTTTTTGGCAGCCAACCTCATGTTTTGACCCTATTTTTCTGAAATAGGAGTTAAGCGCGTTTAGCACTGCCATGCAGTGTCAAAGCACTATGCTCATCATATACATACTATGGAACGGTGTATATATGATGGGCTGATTCAAGTTAGCTGTAAGCCCTTGTTATGGGATAAGACCTATGCCAGGGGCATGTATCTCTAATGTGCCTTTGTGGGCCTGCTGGACTGATGTGCCATCCACAAAAGTAGCTTATCGATTATGCCACAGGTTTGCCCTGGTGTGGCCTGTGTGCACGGGTTACTGATACTCGGTTTGGCATTTAGAGAGCTATGTGTCTAAGGTTCTGCATGTCTCCTGCTATATTGGAGTTCTCTCTGGTGACAGGGTGTGGTGTTGGAAAGAGATTGGGCGTGTGCGTGTGCGCGTTACATGCAAGAGTCATGAATGGCACCAGTTGGTGTGTTCGGTATGACAGGGCCTGCTTCTCACATTTGATTAGTATGAGAGGGTGTAGGGAAAGGCTGTTGGGCATTATTTCCTACGGGCAGAATAGTAACAGTATACTGTTTGGTATTGATCAGTTCGTAATGGTGAATCCTCTCCAGTAGTACAAGTGGATTTGACATTACTGTGATGGAAATGTCACTTTGGAAAAGTGGACATTTCCATGTGCATGGCTCTGTGTGCCTGGCGGCTTGTCTCCTAATTCACAACTGGGTGATAGGGGGACAGCCACATCTGTGTATGATAGAAAGCCATAAACTAGGGGTCGAGAGAATCTGCAGACCTCTGACTCTGAGGGGCCTTTCTGAGATGTTACATAGGGGGTGGAATTGGCCCCACTAAAGATTGTGATCAAACTTCCCGGGATGGGATGGCAGACATGACAAAATTTAGAGAGGTTCTGTGCAATTCAAAGGTGGCCTTTTGAACTTATCATATCTTTAAAGGCCATGGTGGGTATAACTACTGGGGCTTCGGCCTCCGAAAGTAGAGACACTTTTGGGTTTGGACCCATACTACGCTGGTTCGATACTGGGACATTAACACGAGGAATAATTAGGGCAGGAGGGACTGCAACTGGACTATTTGCAGACCTTTTGTGGCTTGGAGCTTGTCATGCTCCAGGAAGGGGACTATCATTTGGTGTACTTTGACTGGATGTTGCTGGCCTACAGCTAGTGCCAACTGTCATGGCCTTGGTCTTGAAGTACTCCGCAAGGGCTGATGAACTTGCCTCCTGTCCACGAGATCCCAGGGGCACAAAGGATCTCACTGTGTCCACGACATTGTTAGGACCACACTGGGTGTGGAGGAGACAGGTGGAAGTGATCAGAGCAAAAGGAGTGTGTGCGCAAAGACAGCAGCCATCTGAGGTGCCGGGACATGAGGAGCTCGAGGAGTGCGAGGGAAGCTTCCAGAGTCCGAGGGATCCATGCTTGCAACCAGGGGACCTGTGCTCGCTTGTGCTCCAGAGCGTGTGCTGTCCAAGGGGTGTCGAGGGAACCTGAGCTGGTAGCTGAGACTGTCTTTGGCCTCCAGATTGGGAGGACAACAGTGCCTGACATCGCAGCCTCTGTCCGAGGTCGTTTGCTCTCACTCCCTGGACCGACGCCAAAGGGTGCTTTATTTTGGAAAACACTGAGACGAGACCAGAGGGGTTTTGTGTGCCTTTTGGGCATCTGCAGCTGACTGTCAGAGGTCTATGACAGGATACACCTTTGCTTGGTGGGAAAATATTTCTACAGACGTGGAAGTGTGCCAGTTTCCTGGGTCACAACCTTTTGTCTACAGAGGAGATAGCGATCACGCACTCGTATAGGTGTCATCGGGGCACCTGGAGGTCTAATCCGGATGGACAAAACTAAGAAACTGTTTCTTTCCGTATTTAGGTGGTTCCGACTGTCTGCTCAACAGGGCGCCAGCAGGGTCAACATATATCATTGCAGAAAGAAATAAGCATGTACTCCTCCTTAGTTGATATATGATTTTCCTATGGTCAAGAAATAGTCCCAGTTGGTTTTGTTTGTTTAGAAATATTTATTCCTTTTTAGAAAAACCTTTCCGGTTACATCTTCATTTATCCAGTATGGTATGGAATTACATTGGAGGTATTGCGGCAGCTGACACGTGTTTCGCCCTAAGTGGTCAATAGGACCAGGGCTTTCTCAAGGCTATTGATGATTTGGATGACACAGAAAGTTTAATTTAGCCAGCATTGGGCAATAGGTCATTCATCAAATAGTGAAAGTCGGTGCAGCTATTTCTGTTATGACAGTAGACGGATGGTCCTGGGGAAATCTCTCATACTAATGGCGCGCCACTGTAGCCACATATATCATTGGCTGCTGGAGCTGAGAGACTGAAGGGCTGGGTCATGAGGTGTAGACAGAGACTGGTGACTGTTTGACCTTCTGCAATGGGAAAGTCTGACAAATACATATAACTGTAAAGTGTATACCCTATGTGTGTTTCAATTTGATTTTAATGGAGAAGTTTTACAATTGCATATAACTGCTGAGTGTGTATATATAATGTGTATCTCGTTTGGATCTCACTGTGCGTGTGTATATAAAGACAATCACTTTTTATGCATCCGGTGTTGAGTCTTTTTGTGGTGAATACAGTGTGTTGGGAGGGAGTGCTGTGCCAATACTTTACACTTGAGCCCTGAGGATACGCCTGACTGCTCTGTGCCAAACTACCAGAGGGTGAGCACAGGGTATTGGACAAGTGTGCCATACTCATCCTATTTGGAACAGGTGGTTCTGACTGGCTTTGATGCAGCTCAGCCAGCCCAAAACTGCTGTGTCTAACAAAAGGCTATACATAATACGATCTCAACCCAGTTATTGATGGCTAGCATATTTTAGATAAATCAAGAGATTTTGGGTGACATTAAGAGGTAGTTAAGAAATTTGCTGATAACAAACTGCTTATCACTCATTTTACTACCAGAATGACCACGTATACTAGTGACTGAAATGCAGGCATCTCTGCTAGCAGTGACACTTTCACCTCCAGCTGCAGCAATTGCTTGTTGATAGTGAAAGGTGTAAGAGTTTTTTAAAAACTTTAGTCTACCTAACTTGCAACAATGTACTTCCTGTGTAGGCTCAAAGTTCCTTCCAATACCTAACTTTTGCTTGTTCTTGGCATCTTGGTCTCTAAGTGCTGATTTGGTGATCATAGTATGTAATGTCAATATTTCTCTGTGATTGACTGCCTTTTGCGAATGTGTGGTTTTGCAAAAAACATAGGGCCAGATGTATCAAGCCTTTTTCCCGTTCGCAAACGGGCCGATTCTCAGAATCGGCCCGTTTGCGAACGGGAAGCCTTTGGGATGTATCATCCCAAAGGAAATCGCAAAATAGGGAATCGCTAAATTTACGATTCCCTATTTTGCAAATGCAATATTGCAAATTGCGATTCCTTAAATGCAATTCTGGAAGCACCCAAAAGTTTTGCGATTCGCAATTAAGGAATATGTAGGCATCGCAATTATTATTGCGAAACCTACATACATTGCATTTTGCAAGTCCTTAATAGCGAATCGGTAAAATTCGCTATTAAGGACTCGCAAAATACAATGATGATACATCTGGCCCTTGATACCCAAATATTGTAACTCTCGACAACATCCACACAATCATTTTTTTTTTTAGGTGGAAAAGTGTGTTTTTATTTTGTCGTTTCCTCTTTTCTTTCTGCCATCACTTTTGTTTGCTCGACCTTGGCTGCCAGAGACTGATGCACGAAAAATAGAGCACTGGCGGTCTCTGTGAATGTTCCTGCATCCTATGCAAAAAACAAGTGGGAACATGGAGTTCCCCAACTATGAGATCATCTGATACCATCAGTTTACAGCACAAATAATAAAAGCCTTTTCACCGTCCTTTCTCAACCTCATATGGTCATGTTTTTAAGCTTTGCTGCCAAATCTCATAGCAGCTGAGCTGCTTTCATGTAGTAGACACAAGCATGGAGCATATGGCTAACAACTTCACAAGTGAGTCTGCTAATGAAATCGGCCTATCCCAGCTAAAGTCAGCAGTGTTTACTTATGGAAAGATAGGCAGAGCTAATGTCGTTTTTCACTAAGATAAGGTAAACAATAAGGACTGATTATTTTAAACATCTTAGAAGGCACCCGAATTCAGACTACAGTTTGCAGCAATGTTAGTAGGGCACTGGCAGCATCTCTGCTTTATGTTGGTTCAGGTTTGACCTCATCTTACATATGGGAAAAGGGGTTGTCTTTGAAATATCTTCTGCTTGGGTAAATGGTATCATGGAACCTAGCCTTGGAACAGGTTCACCGCATATAAATGGGTGCAGAGTGAGATATTCAACTTCCCAATTTATCACAGTGCATTCCAGTTGTGCGACTCAAAGCTTCCCATGGTAGTAATATTTGGTGCCTCCCACATGGCGTTCCGCAGTTAATATGTACATTTTGGTTCCTACATCAGTCCTTTCATTATAGTAGGAGCAGAGTGCTCCCATTGTTAAAAAAAGCCTTCTTTGGACGCATCCAAATTGGAAAACTACAGTCGAATATCCCGGCTCCCTTTTTGGCTAAAGCCACTGAATCCTATGTAAATTCTTTCCTCACAAAGTACGTATAGACCAATGAGATATTGGACCCTTCACAAAACAGTTTCAGACCACGCCACAGCACCGAATCCGCCTTGTTGGCGGTGACTGAGCAATTACGTAGCACTTTGGATGAAGAAAGCTCTACGGCCTTGATTCTCCTCGACCTCAGTGCCGCTTTCGATACGGTATCTCACGAAATCTTACTGTGTCGTTTGCAGGAGGTGGGGATAGGTGGCATGGCCTTGGCCTGGTTTAGATCATTTCTGGAGGGCAGGACATTTCAAGTTACTGCACCTCCTTACTGTTCTTGGGAATCCGCTGTGCACTACGGAGTGCCGCAGGGATCAATGTTGAGTCATATGCTCTTCAATATTTACTTACAACCTCTGGCGGCAGTGGCAAAAAATAGAGGGTTGTCATTGGTGTCCAACGAGATGACACCCAATTAGTTATTTCTCTTTCCAAAAACTGAAAACATAATCTCTTTAAATTTAAAGAAGATATGATGGCAATAGTAGACTGGATGACAGCCAATTGTCTACAGCTGAATGCCAGCAAATCTGAGATCCTGCTGCTAGGGAAAGATAGCCACCTGTGGACATAACAATGCTGACCAGGAGCGCTGGGGCCAGCACCCTCGCCCAAGGAAGTTGTGAAAAATCTGGGTGTCTGGGTGGACATCTGTCTGTCCTTTGAAACTCAAACAAAAGCAGTTGCAGGGGCCTGTTTTGGGCTTCTGCGTGGAATCAGGCCCCTGTTAGCGTTCTTCGATTCACAAACCCGCCAGATCATTATCCAAGCGTCGATCTTATCGAGACTAGATTATTGCAACTCTCTTTATTTAGGCGCAAATAAATCCAGAATCCAGCACCTACAGAGGGTACAAAATGCAGCAGCACGATCCCTTCTTGCTCTTCCCAAATTTTGCTCGGTATCAAGACACCTACCCAAATTACATTGGCTGCCAATTGATAGGAGAATACATTTTAAGACCCTATGCTTGGCTCATAAAATTCTCACTAAGCAAGCCCCTTCTATTCTTTCTGGCCTGCTTGTGCCATACTCACCACAACACATGTTGCGCTCAGCGGATCTGCGCTTAGAATGAACCCCCCCCCCGAGTCAATAGAGCATGAGCGGGGGTCACTCTTTCAAAGCGCTGGCAGCTACACTGTGGAACTCCTTACCTGTGTCCATCAGAAATATCGACAACCATCTGGCCTATAGAAAGGCCATAAAAACTTGGCTCTTCCTGAACTAATTTTACAGTCTCTATGCTCATCATCCAGCAACGCTTGTGTCCTGGATCTTTTAGCGGTGGGACGCCCCGTCGCTAGGGCAGCCATGCGCTGTATAAATCTTTTAACATAACATAACATAACATTACTATGAACGTCATCTGGTCGACCTTTCACTGCTTCCAATATAAATCAGTCTGCATTTCAGTTATTTACACTTTTCCATTGGGTTCACTTTTTCTATTAATTTCTTGTTGCTTTTTATGTATTTTAGTTTGATTTGATTTGATTTGAATTAATTTTAGGTTTTATATAGCGCTCGAATGCCCAGGGGCGTCTTGGCGCTGGAGCAGACAGGGGGAGAGAGGCCTGAACAGAGAGGCCTGAACAGAAAGATTCTTCGTTTTCAGTGAGGAACAGCCAGGTTTTGACTTGTTTCCGAAAAGTCAGGAAGACAGAGCAGCATTTGATGGCTAAAGGTAGAGAATTCCAAAGAGTAGCTGCCTTCAGAAGGAAACTCCTGCCCCCCCAGGCCGATAGTTTTGATCTAGGCATGAATAGTAGCCTTGCTTCTGACGATCTGAGTATTCTGCTTGGCGCGTACCAGGCTAATTTACTACGAAAGTAGCTGGGTCCACAATTATGCAGTGCCTTGAAAGTTATGCATAATGTTTTAAACTCAAGGCGTTTTGCAATAGGTAGCCAGTGTAAATTGCTCAAGATTTGGGTTGCTGACTTATGTTTAGGAATTCCAGCAATAAGTCTCGCTGCCACATTTTGTAATACCTGTAGTTTCTATAATGGCTTTTTGTGGATCCCAATAAATAGTGAATTTCCATAATCCAGTTTGGTCAGAACAAGAGAGGTGACGACCAATTTTTGAAGTTCATTTGGGATGAACGATCTGATTTTCCTTATCAGTTTTAGCGTATAAAAAACTGAAGAAGATAAAGCTTTAACTTGGTGATCGAAGAGGAGCTTATCATCAAAAATGACTCCCAGATTTCAACCCTTTTGAGCTGGAATGGGTAAGGATCCTATATTCTGGGGCCACCAGGTAGGGGACCAGACAGATCTATTGTTACCGAAAACTAACACCTCAGTTTTGCCAGAGTTTAGCTTTAGGCAGTTCGTTTTCATCCAGTGATCAACTTGCGTCATGCATGAGCTGAACCTGAGGCCTGCCTCTGTAGAGTCTTTAGGTATAGACACCACAATTTGTGTGTCGTCGGTGTAAGACACCACCGAGAACCCCAGGGACTTTATCAGCTTCACCAGAGGGGCAACATACAAATTAAAGAGGGTGGGGGTCAGTGAGGAGCCCTGCGGCACCCCACATGGTAGACTAAATTGTTCAGAAGTGCAATTGCCCATTGCCACATGGTTTCTTCTGTTTGTTAAAAAATCTTGTAGTAAGGTCAAGCCAGCTCCTCTAATTCCCATGGTCCTTAGACGGTTGATCAATATCGTATGGTTGACCGTGTCAAATGCCGCCGAGAGATCGAGTAATATCAGGACTGCTTGGTCACCTTTGTCCAATATCCATCTGATCTCTTCGGAGGCGGCAAGCAGAGCCGTTTCTGTGCTATGCGCCTTTCTGAAACCCTACTGTGAGGAATCCAGGAGATTGTTATTATCAATACAGGTCATTAATTTCACATTTAGTGCTTCTTCAAGTATTTTGGCGGGAAATGGAAGCCTAGAGATGGGTCTGTAGCTACTGGGTTCCAGAGGATCCAAGTTACTTTTTTCAATATGGGGAGGATAGACGCCATCTTCCAATCAGTGGGAATGTGTCCTGTGTTGAGCACTTTGTTTAAAATTAGTGTGAGCTGTTCCTCGAACACCTCGGGGGCTAGATGAATAATGTTTGGGGGACAGGGGTCTAATGGGGACCCTGATTTGCAAGCCCTGATGAGTTTCATAACTTGTTCTCTGTCAAGGGGGGAAAACCTATCCAGGATTATGGGAGAGTTGTTCACTGAGACAGTGGATACTTCCTTATGGTTTTGATTGAACGATTCAAAATCCTCCATGACTTTATTTTGGAAAAAACTAGCGAGGGTGTTGCAGAGAGTTTGATTCGACGTGTTCACTTCCCTAGTTACCATTTTTGATAAAGTGGTTATTCTTATAAACAGTTCCTTGGCCGAATTTTCGGCCAGCATGATCTGTTCAGTAAAGTATTTAGTTTTCTCCCTGTGTATCAGTGATTTGTATTCCATAATGGCTTTTATGTAGATCTCTTTGTCACTCGGGTTATAATTAATTCTCCACTTACGCTCTAGTCTCCTACAGGTTTGTTTCTGTGACCTTAATGTTTCTGAGAACCAGGGTTCAGACGGGTTATTACGCCAGAATTTCTGCTTTTTCTCAGGGGCTAGGAGGTCCATGGCCTCCTTTATCCAGATATTATATTTATGAGCAGCAATGTCAACATCGTTATCCCCTGTATTTGTTAAACGACGTGTGTCTAACAGAATAGTATTTAAATCCTGTGAATTTATCTTATTCCAAGCTCTGGAATTAAGGATCTTTGCTGGTGACTTTCTGTCCACATTATGTGACTGGGGTGGGCTAATAGAAAAAGATATAGCCTTGTGATCAGACCATGTTAAGGGAATAATATCGGTGATAACTAGGAAAGGAATGTTCGCGAAAATTCCATCCAATGTGTGCCCCGCAGAATGAGTAGGGGCTTCGATTTTTTGATCAAGGCCTATGGTCTTCATAAATTCTACTAGGTGGACCGTATCCTAGTCATTATCGTTCTCTAGGTGGAAGTTAAAATCTCCTAAAACTAAGTAATCTGATCTTGTGACAGAGTGCTCTATTAAGCTATTTAGATTAGTGAGAAATGATTCTCTATGACCGGGAGGGCGGTACAGAAGCATCCCATTGAGTGAATATTTTTTTGTCAGCTCTAATTGAAAGAGGATGTTTTCACAACTAGTCGTATTCATTCCTGCCGTAAACTTTATATTGATGTTGTCTTTGGAGATAATAGCTAGACCTCCTCCTCTCTTAGATTTCCTATCCTCATGCACCATTTTATATCCGGAGGGTATGGCTTCCAGCAGGTCTGGGCTGGAGGCTTCATGTGCCCATGTTTCGGTAATAAAAACAATATCAATATTATATGCCTCAATATGAAGCGCCATTTCATGCCTATTTTTAACCATTGATCTAGCGTTGATTAAAGAACACTTAAAGGATTTAGTTTCGTGTGAGTGAATTCCACTCCCATCTTTCTTGGCCTTGTAGTGCCCGATGGGGATATTAGTAAGGGTTAAATTGCATCCAGGACAAGTTGAAGAATTCAGGTCATGGTCAGGTTCTAAAAGGGAACAGCTTTGGAGTTTAGCTGAAGACCCATAAGCCCGGAGTTCCACATTGGAGTAGACTATAGGGGGTATTGTGCCTGGATTAAAATGAGCAGGGGTTCTGGCCCTCAACGCGATCTGGGCGCGTCCGGCTTTGCATTGAATTAAGTAGGCAGCCCCCGGAAGTAAAAGCGCGGTCCCCCGGAAGCGAGGCTGAGGCTCCTATGCTCGAAAAGTGAACCGCCCACTCTCTCCGTTTAAACGGGAGCCCCCGCGACGGACCGGAGAGTCAGCACAAGTAAGTCAATCTAGAAGACCATGCATACAGTTAAAATACAGATTAAGAGGTTAAAAAGTAAAACAACGTTTTTAAAATGTCAGGCAATAAGCAGAGTGATCGGAAAGTTAAAATAAAGCAGACCAGCACCTCCCTCGTGTTCCTATCCGCTGCGCATCCGGCTTTGCATTGAATTAAGTAGGCAGCCCCCGGAAGTAAAAGCGCGCTCCACCGGGAGCGAGGCTGAAGCTCCTATGCTCGAAAAGTGAACTGCCCACTCTCTCCGTTCAAACGGGAGCCCCTGCGATGGACCGGAGAGTGGGAGAGTCAGCACAAGTAAGTCAATCTAGAAGACCATGCATACAGTTAAAATACAGATTAAGAGGTTAAAAAGTAAAACAACGTTTTTAAAATGTCAAGCAATAAGCAGAGTGATCGGAAAGTTAAAATAAAGCAGACCAGCACCTCCCTCGTGCTCCTATCCGCTGCGCGTCCGGCTTTGCATTGAATTAAGTAGGCAGCCCCGGAAGTAAAAGCGCGGTCCCTCGGAAGTGAGGCTGAGGCTCCTATGCTCGAAAAGTGAACCGCCCACTCTCTCCGTTCAAACGGGAGCCCCCGCGACGGACCGGAGAGTGGGAGAGTCAGCACAAGTAAGTCAATCTAGAAGACCATGCATACAGTTAAAATACAGATTAAGAGGTTAAAAAGTAAAACACCGTTTTTAAAATGTCAGGCAATAAGCAGAGTGATCGGAAAATTAAAATAAAGCAGACCTGCACCTCCCTCGTGCTCCTATTCGCTGCGCATCCGGCTTTGCATTGAATTAAGTAGGCAGCCCCGGAAGTAAAAGCGCGGTCCCCCGAAAGCGAGGTTGAGGCTCCTATGCTCGAAAAGTGAACTGCCCACTCTCTCCGTTCAAACAGGAGCCCCCGCGACAGACCGGAGAGTGGGAGAGTCAGCAAAAGTAAGTCAATCTAGAAGACTATGCGTACAGTTAAAATACAGATTAAGAGGTTAAAAAGTAAAACAGCGTTTTTAAAATGTCAGGCAATAAGCAGAGTGATCGGAAAGTTAAAATAAAGCAGACCAGCACCTCCCTTCTGCTCCTATCCACTGCGCATCCGGCTTTGCATTGAATTAAGTAGGCAGCCCCCGTAAGTAAAAGCACGGTCCCCCGGAAGCGAGGCTCCTAGCAATGCTTTTACTATCCCAATCAGTAGGTCAGAACTGTTTCTATTTAAACTAGATCAATATGCCAATATCAATTGCTAACCACAGTAAAAGAACTTCTCAGGATTTTCTGTGGTATGCATTATTGGCACATTATCAAAGAATAAAGATCTAATGTGCCAAGTCCAGCTTTTTTAGTTCAAAATCATACATTTTCCTAGCTCGGGGGGCAGAAAACCGGGAACATCAGGATATATAATTAGTCATTATTAGAAAAACACATAAAGGGCCAGCAGATCAGCCATTTGTCTGTTGGACCCTGAGTGCAAATAAAGGATGAAGGGATGCCATGAAAACACAAAGGGGCAGATTCACAGAACTAATCTGAGATAACATCCTAAACTTACTACTTTTGGTATTCACAGAAGGCATTTAGTAGTAGTAAAGTTAAGACTCCTAACTTTACTACTACTAGACTGAGACAAAATCCTAACTTTACGACTTTCGGTATTTACAAAAGGCATTTAGTAGTAGTAAAGTTAGGAGTCCTAACTTTACTACTACTAAATGCCTTCTGTGAATACCAAAAGTAGTAAGTTTAGGATTTTATCTCAGATTAGTTCTGTGAATCGGCCCCAAAAACATTGCAGCTGTCTGATGGTAATGGTTTGAGTACACTTTAAAAGATGTTGGGGCATATTTGCAAAGAAGTGATGGAGTGCGGAGTTAGCCTTCTTGGCTTAACGCTGCGCTCCGCCACTTCTGAAATGTAGGGCTGCACCGTATTTACAACAATACGGTGTAGCCCTGCATTCCCCCCTGTGCTGGTGCTAATTTCAGCTGCCTAGCGCCAACGCAGGCACCCTCGCACCATATTGCAAGGGTGCCTGCGTTGTGGGGAATGATTGTTTATGCGAAGGAAGGTGTCCCTTCCTGCACATAAACAATCTTAAATGACGATGTGTAACCTCTGTGTTTGCTGCTTTGTTCACCACACATAGAAGTTGCAACTCGTCATTTTTAAAATGATTGTTTATGTTCAGGAAGGGATACCTTCCTGTACATATACAACCATGCATGCCGTTTTGCTGTTTTTATGTGTGCTGCACAATGCAGCACACATAAAAACAGAAAAAACAAGGAGAAATAAGGCATTTTTCCTCATTGCGCCATGTTAAGCCACTCGTAAATATAGGGCAGCGTCAGAATCAATGTGTGTTGCGGCGCAACGCCCACTACAACACCTATTGCCCACCCCTTTCTCGCTAAGTATAGCGTGAAAGGGTGCTTTATTTACAAGGCAGCGTAATGTGGCTTAACGCTGACTTGTAAATAAGGCAAAGCCCTGATCGCCACACCAACGTCAAAAAAGTGACCTTCTGGTGGCAATAGGGGCTTGGAATTTCTATATCCCATTAGAATTTTGGTGACATTGAGGTTTCCCACAATATAGCACCTTAGGGCCTAATTACAATGTTGGTCGGAAAGCTTCCAAACGCTGGTCGTAGGCTTTCTGACCGACACTGTAGGTTTAAAGTCCGACCGCCATATTATAATGACGGCGGTCATAGTTTAAACCGGCTGGGGAATATGACTCGGTTCCGACGGGCTGAAGGGGCCATCGGCCTGTCAGAAAGGCATCATAATCCCTCAAGTATGGCGTTTCTGCTATTGGGATTATGATGGCACTTTACGACAGCAGTTCCATGTCAGCCTTTCCGACAAGGAACTGCTGTCAGAAAGTGTCTTTGGGGCCTCTAGCAGGTGCCCCTTCCCCCCAGGCCCTCCGCATGTGGCCGTGGGGGCACCGTCCAGCACCGTGCGGCAGACACCATGAGGGATGTTTAAAAACCTCCATTTTTCAATGGGAGCTTGTGCTGCGGATGGTGTTGGCCAACCACACAAGCTCCCATTGAAAAATGGAAGTTTGCAACGCCACCATTTGCGGTCACATCCTAATTGCGGTGTCGGAACCACTGACCTGAGGTCGGTCGGTTCCCACTCCGCAGTGATGTCGGTCGGAGACAACTCCGACCTACATCATAATTAGGGCCTAAATATGTTAGACTATTTTAAGATTCTTATGAAATATATATCTGCTTAGGTTGCATTAAATCAGTGAATTTTTAGGATAAAGACAAATTGTTGTAGGCCTATTGTCTTTTGAGCCCCTTGGGACAGAACCACATCTTACTCAAAAGGAGAAGCAGCAGCTGCCTAATAAATATTAAATCTATTTTAGGTTGCCCACAGCATTTTTCACTGCCTCTGGAACAGTGCCATTTTGGGTGTTGGGAAGCTGCCCAAATCTTTGGCATTCCGCATTCTTCCTTATTCCTTGACGGGCAGCAGACACATTCTGAGGAATTTTGGAGGCTATTTGTCCAAATTACAGTCAGTGCATCACAGATGAATATGCTAAATTGTTATAAATGCAATAATGGATTCAAGGGGGTGCACAGTTCAAATAGGCAAAAGACTAGGACCCTGATTTTCTAACACTTCGCACCAGGTTTGCATCGTAAAATTGACACAAATGGGTGTAAATTCATAAAAGTGGGATTCAGTTTAGAGGTTTGCACTGGAAATTAGCCCTAAAGTAAGGCAAAGTAGTGATATGCGCTTCTTTGTGTCAAGGGGGCATACCATGGGTGATACATGGGCATGTCAATGGAACCAACAATGGTTTTTTACTCAATGCAATAGCTACTAAAAAAAGGTAGCAATGACTGTGCAAAAAATGTGCCCTGTTAAAGCAGGCATATTGTCGGAGAAAACTTTTTCAAATTTCTAGGTGTGCTGTAATGTTCAGCACTCATGCAATCTTGTACACACTATAAAATATGTCTAATCATAGTATTTTGTACAGGAAAGGAACTCATCTAGAGAAAAGCCTGTACAGACACCTGCACTTTGGTGCAAGGGTGTCTTTTTGGCACTAGGCTGCCTAAGGACTGCTATTCCGCCCTTTGGCACAAGGCAGCACTGCAATTTTGTTTGCTGCATTGCGTTGCGGCAAATCTAAGTAAATCTGGCCTTACTGGTGCATTATCAAATATTGGAAAATCTTCAAGGAAAAAAGGGCATCTAACACTGCCACTCCAATACAGAGTTTAAATCAGCATGCAATCACTCCTTTTTTGATCATGCAGAGATCACATAAGGCTGCTAACACTGTAAAGGAATTTAACTGCAAAGGGTTTTAGCAGTATACACTGGTCAATGATAATCCTGCATCACGATATTTGTGGATCACAATATTAAAAATTCGATATTTCTGCATCTCGATATTTTTGTACTCAATAGTTTGCCTGAATAGTGTATATATGCTGGCATTGAAGTACTGAGTATAGTGTACTCCTACTATGCGCTCCCTAACCTAGTTGCTTAGGGTGGGGTGATCTGCCAGATTCCCCTACTGGATGATCTGACTCCCCATTACCTGAGGGTAAGTGTCTTCAGGGGCCTGTCTTGGTCACAAGTTGGACATCCCTCCGCGCAGAGGGAAACAGGATCAGCTGGGTTGTAAATCTAATAAGCAGCAACCTTGCAGTGACAGCAGAGGGCTCCTCTGTTCTAAACAAGGAAGTGCTCATGTATTTATAATAAACAGATCCATTCTACAGGGCTGAGACCTTTATCCTCTTATGATGGCTCTGTCGCCTACCGTACAATCAACAAACAACAACATTTGCACAATTAACTTTATCTCTTGTACTAAATGTTCAGGGTGTCATGATAATGTTCTGATAAAGTTGAAATATAAGCAAATGTAGTTTCTCAGAACCATATCCTGCAAGTCATGCAAGTAAATGTGTCAAACGTCAGCGTGTAGAAAAGAAGGCAACGTACGAAACGTGTGTATGTAAAATGTCAGAGCTTTTTCAGGGGGCGAACCAACCCCAGTGACAAGACCTGGCATCTTTTGGTGTCATTTCCCCTAACTCCTGTTTTTACTGTGTGCTGATATTCGTTTTTGCTGGCTTTAGGACTCTGTGCCCTTTTTCACTGCTGACCAGTGCTAAAGTGCATGTGATCTAAGTCTACAATGTAACAGCATTTGGTTTCTCCATGATTGACATATTTGATTTGCTTATAAGTACCTAGTACAGTGCACTATAAGTGCCCATGGCCTGTAAATTAAATGCTACCATGATTGTGCCACCCACAGAAGTAGCCCTTTAATTATGTCTCAGACCTGCCATTGCAAGGCCTATCTCTCCCATAGGTTAGCATTGGTGCTGCCTTGCAACACTTTACAAGTGTAACTTAAATAGGAAGAATATGTTTGGTATATCTGGACTCACAATTTAAAAACACATCTTTTAGTGAAGTTGGTTTTTAAATTGTAAGTCTGAAAATGCCACTTTTAGAAAGTTGTCATTTTCTTACGTTAACCATTCTGTGCCTCTGTCTGCCTCTGGAATACACGCCTGGTTTGGGTGACAGATTGACTCTGTGCATTCTCTCTAGACATTCACACATTAAGGGAGCTGAGGTGGGCCCTACATATACTGATGGCCCATCACCAGGCTGATGGGTCTTTCTGAGCTAGAGTGAGAGGGAAGAGCTGATACTTGCACCTGAATAAGGCTGTGTCTTTCCCCACACAAAGAGTTGCATACTCCCCTGTAGTGTGTCTGGAGCCAGGACAGAAAGAGCATCTCCCTACTTCAAAGGTTAAAATGGATATAAGTACTGGACCTCTGACACCCTATAATCAGAACACTTCTGGAACCGAGGGCATTCTACCAGAAAGAAGAGCTGTTGTGCTGCCAGGAGGGTCTGCGATTTTGCTGCTTGCTTTGTTGTGTTGGCCTGCTGCTTCTTGCCCAGGAGTGAGAGGACTGGACTTGACTCTCTACATCCTGCATCTCTAAAGGTTTTCCAAGGGCTTGTTGGGCTTTTCTCCTGTTGCTGAAGTCTCAGGGATATCAAAAATGTCATCTGCATCATGCTATCAGCACCTTTGCTGTCAGTCCTGCTCTGCAAAGTAATGCCAAATCCAGTCCCAGGCCTTTGGAAGTGAGAGTTTGGTGCTGCAACCCAAGAAACCAACACATCAACACTGAAGTGTTGTTCAGAACTGGCACATTTCCCTGTGATATCGATGCATTGCCACTGCCTGCACCAAGGGGTGGACACCACTCACCGGCTGCATGATGCAAGAATTTTGACTTACAATGCAGCCTCAACATTGCCAATGCAGCACCTCTAAATCTTGCTGCAGCATGGTTCTCAGACACCTCATCGCCGATGTCTGTGATGCACTGTCCCCGACACATTCCCAGCCCTGCGTGACTTCGCACCAACGCATCGCTGGCAGCCCAGTGATTTCACATCGACACCACGGAACTGACGCACAGCAGTCTTGACATCAACGCATCAATGACGATGCCCGACTTCTGAACTGATGCATCACCTTCAACAGCGACACATTACCTGCATTTTTCAATGCATTGTTCCAAGCTTCGACACATCCAAATTTCTTTCAGGGTATCTGTATGACTCTTGTATCCAGCCCGCACTCCATCTGGGTCAGACTGAACTTTTGGATTTGCCCCGGTCAAGCACGACCAGATAGCCCTAGTTGGAGCTATTGATTTCTAAGCACTACATTTTGATTTAATCTTGCAAAATCATAACTTGAATTGTGTCTGCTGGATTTTTGTTGTTTCGGTCTTGTTTTACTCAAATAAATATTGGCTATTTTTCTAAACTGATGTGGAGTACTTTTGTGGTATTTTCACTGTGTTACTGTGTGTGCACAAATACTTTACACATTGCCTTTTTAGTTTAGACTAACTGCTCTGTGCCAGGCTACCAGAGGGTGAGCACAGGTAAACTTTTAGTGTGTATTACATTTACTCTGACTAGAACTGTGGTTCCTGTTTGGACAGGGTGCATACCTCTGCCAAACAGAAACCCAATTTCTAAGAAGGTCATAAAGGCTCATAGGGCAGGGTGCATTGTAATTAAAAAGTAGAAAAGGTGGGTTTAGGTTTTAAGTGTCCTGGTAGTAAAAAACACCTACATTAATTTTTCACTACTGTAAGGCTTTTCTCTCCCATTGACTAACACTGGGTTACCTTGTTACAATTAATACAAACTAACTTTGGATTGGAAGTGATCCAACGATCTGGGACTAATAATTTTCCACAGACTAGGCCCAAATTCATTACCCACAAGTCCCTTCACGCTGGGTTAGTGAATTACCAAACAAATTACCAAAATTACCAAAATCCAATTTGTGTCTTCATTTCTATTATACAAATTGTGGCGATGCAATCTTCATATAGTTGACAGGGTTTGGCAAACCAATACTTGTTTCTAGAATACTCATGAACTAGAAAAACACCTCTAATAAAGACAGACACATTTGTATATTTATAATGTTTATCTAAAATAATGTGAAATAAATGCTCATCAATACCAAAATACAGTACAAATCATAGATCATCACAGAGCAACAATATCAGAGAAATAGTGAATAAAAACACATCTCAACATGTCAGCGCATAAAGGAGTGGAAAGGCGAAGAGACAAAATACATTTGCAAATGATTATGCAAATTCAGTTTTCCGTCTATACTAACCAAATTGAATAGGAAATCTACTCCCTGGCCATGAGAGCAGTAAGGCCCCTCAAGAAGAGTTGAGGAGGCAAAGATTAAGTCAGGAATCAGCAGACAGGAACAGCCAGCTCAAGAATAGGAGACAGCATAGAAGGCCTCTCCTCACGCAGGTAGGAAAGCAAGCCACCAACAAACTCTCAACTAACTCGCCAACAAAAGCCTAACCCCTCCCACCAGGAACCTCAATTATACCCTAAAACCCAAATGTCCAACCCACATTTGTGTCAGAACAGAGGATTTCTCTACACATGATTGGTTAAGGAAGGGGGTGTACTGTCGCACCACTCTCGTCATGTCCATCTCACTCAATGTCTTATTGTTTATTTATTCTGCATATCTACTTCCACCCCAGGAAATACAAATTCGAGCCTCTGTCATAGCATTCGTTTCCTCCATCCCAGTCATGTAGCAAATTATGTGTCACATTTATCCATTCGTGCCGCACGAAAAGGAGATGTTCTTTTACTCATGGAAAGTTTTGTTTCTATCAGCTGTCTCTTGGCAGGCACACAGGACTGGCGAAGGACACTTGTCTTCTACTGTCATCGTCTTGCTCAGTTCTATTTTGCAGAATTTATTTTATTTTCATTAACCCCGTGTTTTGCCACGGAAAACCATGCTTGTATGAAAAACAAACACAGGCATTATTAATCACTTATAATGCTTTTCATTACACATCCACCCCATGTTGCATCTATCCATGCACAACCCATTTAAATATTATTTTTCTAGCAAATGGTATTAATGTGCACTAAAGCAGCATTAGTTCTTTTATTTTTCGTTTGTCAAGAAGCATTTGCGGCCTACTTCAGTGCTTTAGTATGCACTTGCACAGTAGCATTTTCCCTCATGTTAGGCTCTTTTCCACATTAGTTTTTCACCGCACCAAGTTAGTAAATGTTACTGAGGGTTCAATTCAAGCAGGTTTTATTTCGCGAAAACCCTGCTCCATCAGAAGCACCTGGAAGAATACTGTTTGAACTTGGACAGCAAACTCGCCACAAAACGTCAGATCAACGCAGTTGCCTCCGCCTACTTCCACACACTCCCCATGCTCTGAAAGATCTTCAGACATCAGGGAAGACATCACTCAAGCCCTAGTATTCAGCCAATGGGACTAAGGCAAAAAATTCAATGCAGGACTCATCACCCAACTCCTAAAGAGACTCCAGCCGATACTGAAAACAGCATCTAGACTCATCCTCAACCTCTCCAAACAGACCCACATCACTCCCACCTCAAAAACCTCCACTGGCTCCCCATCCAGAAGAGATGCCAATTCAAGATTTTGACCAAAGCCACAAGGCCCTCCATGACCAAGGACCAACATACATCAACCACTGCCTGAACTTCCACCAACCCTCCAGACACCTAACCTCCACCTCCCTCATTCTCATTCACACTCCCCACATCTGCCGAGGCAACAGTGGAGGACGCTCCTACTCCTTCCTCATCGCCAAGTCCTGGAACGACCTTCCCCTGCACCTCTGAACATCACCCTCTCCCAGTGAATTCACAAAGGGACTCAGGACCTGCCTATTCGACTAAACCCAGCTTGAACCCAGTGCGTGGATACCCTCGCGGGTGAATATCCACACTCTACAAATCCAAGTTGATTGATTTACTTGAGGGGAGAGTGCTATTTATCCTGGTCTGTAAGACGTGGATCCTGCTAGCTTTCCCTGGTGGCTACCATTTGCCATCTGAGAGTGTCAGAAGTGGTGTACATAGCTTAGTCAGTAGGAGATTTGGAGGTATCCATGTCTGGGTGTATTGTCTCCAGGTCTTCCAGCCAGAGTTTCAGACCCGCCAGGGCATGAAATTCTGTAGTCTTGTCTTCAACAGTAACAATCATAATCACTGGGTCTCAGATCCAATTTTTAAGTCTGGACCATAAGGCCAGAAACATCTTTCGTAGAATGTGAGTTTCATAAGAGAAATCAACTGAGAAGTAAATCTTACTGTCTTGAAAGAGGTAGGGACTGTATTTTCTGGCTTTAGAAAGAATTGTTCTCTGAATGAGGCTGGCGATGATCAGGCTTGTGTAGATCTAGACAGAGGGGTAGGCACCATAGCCCTGAGGGTACAGTGAAATTAAGGACAAGGAAAATGTCAAGCCCATTACCGTTGTTATGAAAGTATGCAAGAAATGTAAAACATCCCGCACTTCCTCATATCAGGAATGCCAAAGATCTGTAAATTATGTCTGTGACTGCAATCTTTCAGTTCCACAAGCTGCTTTTGGACTTTCCACAATTGAGTACTCCAGGTGATAGTCTCTTGCACTTTAAGGTAGAGTTCATCCACTCTTCGATCCGTAGTGGGGTCTCCAACCTTTTCTTTTGTGAGAGCTACTTCTGCTCAAGGAAAGACTTGCAGAGCTACTAGCATATTTTATCACTGTAAAATAGTGACAAAACATGTTCACATTACACTATGACCGCCATAAACAGGAATACCAATAGTGACCACAAAAGCATTCCAGGCAAGGTGACCAACAGAAATGCCAGGAAAATGTTTATCCATATTAAAAACCTCCACCCGAGTAATGAATTAACATTTGAATCTTCACATGTATTGTGGGACCAAGGACATAACCTTAGCAGTAAGTCTCCTCAACTCAAACTGTACTATCAATAGGCTATCAAATTTAATGTGCTTTAGAATTGCAATATTTTATTTTCGTCAGCATATTAGTTATTAAAAATGCACATATTTTTCCATCAAATGCCACCTTTCACTTTTTGGCAAGCAAACTCAATTTTCCAGGAAAAAAAACTTTTCTGAAAAAAAGAAAAAAAATCCTTACAAAACTGTTTTCATTTAAAAAAATACACAGTGCCCAAATATAAATACGTCATTTTCATTGAGCACTACCATGTAAAAATTCCTCACTTGGACAGATTCAGCTTCCAATACTCAGGTATTACAATCATACATAGTCCATAAGTGCTCACCATAACACAACGAATGCCTGTGTTATGCTAATATTAAAACCACAATTATACAAAAGCTACCGCTATGCTAAGGCTGGATACCAGAGCAACCAGGCTCCCCATCCTATACTAGTCATGGTCATTATTATGCAAGAAGCAGCCGCCATTCTGCCAGAGATGGCTAAAAGTAGGCCAGTCATGCTCTTAATATGTTAATGGTGGCAGCCAGTATGGCACAGCTTGACCAAAAGTGCCAAAAATAGTCAAGGATGGCCATTATTATGCTAGTGGCACTATTATTCTATGAACAGACACAATCGCACCAAAGATAAAACCCTTGACTCTAGACGTGGCTTCTGAGAAACAACACTGTTTATTTGGGAGGGACACAATGTCAGACAGACACACACATAAATAAATGCAGATAAGGCTCTTAATTTTCTCTCACCTGGATCCATACCCTGCTCTCCTCATCTCTTGGGCTAATCATGCTCCCAACTAACACATTTTCAATCTGGCTCCTGCAGTCACACACTTTGATTGGTCAGCACTGGTAACTGCTGGCACTCTTTTTTGATGATGCATTGTTTGCACATGTGGTGCAACTAATTGACCAGTACATATAACATGGCCTTGTGACTTAGTTAGATTTAGAGTGGATACAGATGATCATTTAATTCACCCTTAGGTACGCCTGGTGTCTTCAAAAAACGAGATACCAGCTAGGTCGTAGCCAAGAGCCGTTTATTATGTTAATGAACGTGTGTGTAATCAACCTGCTCAAAAGGGAGAAATCCTTCTTTAGGACGAGAACCCTCACTCACCCGAGGGCTACGACCTAGCTGGTAGCTCCTTTTTTTAAGACACCAGGCGTACCTAAGTGTGATTTATATGATAGAGTGGGAGCAGTACGCAGCTGGTTGGGCCATTCCCCAGATCCCTAGTGTGAATATTACTTATACAGATGGTCAATTGGCAGACCCCATAAGCCAACACAGTGCATGTTTGAGTGTTATCATAAGGCCCTGCCATTGATTTGGCTGGTTGTCATTTGAAGGGTTTTGAAATGAGCATTGCTGCTTTGTTTAATATGCACAGACTCTGAGATTGGCTTAGCTTCACCTCTGAGAGCTACTTTGAGGTTGCTGGCGAGCTACCAGTAGCTCCCGAGCTACTCGTTGGAGACCCCTAGCCGATGTTGCATCTACACCAGTTCATCCTTAAGCGCCTTAAGGTCCTAGTTCATTTCTGTAGTGGACTGCTCCACCGTAGCTATTGAGGCTTGAATGTTTTTTAATTCTTCCATGATAGAGTCTAGAATCACACTTGATGTCGCTATGGCGGAGGCAGTTTGTTGTGCTGGTTTGCGCTGTGTGGCCTCTGCCAAAAATAGGTTGGCGTGCAATTTTGTTTCCAATTTTTTTTTGGGGTTGCCAGGCATATAGATGGAGATACAGACTGAGGATCCCAGGGCTTTTACCAGCAATAGTCACTAGATAACATGAGTTGGTAAGCACCCACAGGCATACCAGTAGGCAGGGTGATACATGTGCAGAAAAGTAGCAGCAGGTGAGTGGCTAAAACTAGGGTAGGAGGCAGCAGGCACCCAGTACGAGGGCAGTGTGAGAAGGATGCAGGGGGGAGGTCATGGCCGCTAACCACGTAGCAGCCCATTCTAAGATGGCGTAGTAAATACTGCAGTCCAAGAGAGTGGTGTAGCTGTCAGTCACTACAGTGAAGCAGGCCAGGCCAATAATGGGAGAGCTCTGGTCTCGGTGTGTCTGCTGCGCCACACTGCCAATCCGACAGCAAGTCAGCCCTGCGCAGTAGGAAATGGGTGGTTGCTGAAGGCTGCTTGCCACCAATGTTGCAGGCAGCAGCACCTCCCAGGCAGTAGACAAAGAAGGAGGCAGTCTCCAATCTTGATGCGCTCTGCTGGTACCTAGTTATATGCAGCTTGGAGTACCATCAGCCATGTAGGCAGACTCAGAACCTAGGCCATAACATGATGTACGTATAGTGTTGTGAGACCTCTTGATCTTCTACGGTTGGAACCTCTTAGCCAAAGAGGCACAGACCCCAGAAGTATCTGCGATGTCAAAACAGTGCAGGATTGCACCGTTTGCAGGCAGTGTTGGGTGGAAAGTTGCAGAGCCATGCTAAGGAGCCACCATCACCTTCGCTAAAGTATACAGTTTGGACTAAAATTAATTGTAATTAAAAATCCTCTTTAATGGTAAAGTTGGATTTTTGGTTATAATTTTGGAAATGCTGCTTTTAAAAAGTTAAAACCATGCTGAGTGGGGCGTCATTACGCCCCAATGCCGGTCGCACAGCGAAATCATCGATATACAATGATGCTCCAATATAATTCAATCATCCATTTTACTCCGTTTTATCTGAATTTATTCCAATCCTTTTGACACTCTTTCTGTTTATATCAAATATATAATATATTGATATTTGCAGTCACCCCTGAAGAAGGTCTGGTTAAGCCCGAAATGCATTGGGTTGGAATAAAGAATATTGCTTAAGAAGTATCATGCGTTTTTGCCGTGTTCTTGAAAGAGGTCTGGATGGGCACATCTTGAGCACCTGAAGCTTTTGAAAAGGCATGACACCTTGCATATGGAATAAAACAGAAAGAGTGTCAAAAGGATTGGAATTAATTCAGATAAAACGGAGTAAAATGGATGATTGAATTATATTGGAGCATAATTGTATATCGATGATTTCGCTGTGCGACCAGGATTGGGGCATAATGACGCTCCACACAGCATGGTTTTGACTAGTATGCCATCGGGCAAGGCATTAGCCCAGTTAGCACGCGTACTTGGATTATTATTGGATATATTATGACAAGAAAGGTGTGCATTCCGTCACCTTCATGTGGCTTTTACAAATTTGGCATTTTCCCATCCTAATCCTGGATGAGGGTGGTGCTGTAGCCTTCCACACTTGCACTTCAAAGGTCTTGCCTCCAGCACACACAAAGGAACCTAACACTAGCCTATTGTCACCCCAGACTTCTTGTAACCTTGACAGGGAAAGGGAATAACTTTCCAGAACCAGATGTGGTGGTAGGGCAGGGTGTCAGCACACAAAAAGCTGGTACCAGGTATAAATACAGGACCTCCTGAGCCACTCATCCGTACTCTCCTGGACCAGTGAACATTAGAATAGAAGGACTGCCTTGACTCCCAGTAGACTGCCCTGCTGTTTGAGACCTGTCTTGCTCTACAAAAGACTGCCCTGCAGCTACCAGAGGACTGCACTGCTCCTTGAGAATAGCCTTGACCCCCAGAGGGCTGCCCTGCTGCTTCAGGACAGTCTTGCCTGTGAGAAAGAAGACTCAACCTGCTCCCTTCATCCCAGGTGTTAGACCTGTCAGCTTAGGGTGGTTTTCCCCCAAACCTTTTGCCTATTTGCCTCCCGTTTGCTGACATTTGCTTTCTTGGCTTTAGGACTCTGTGCACTTTACTACTGCTAACCAGTGCTAAAGTGCTTGTGCTTACTACTTAAAACATGGTAGAATTGTCCTACACCTGACTGGCACATTATCTTTACTTTTAAGTCCCTAGTGATGTAGGTCAACATGGGCCCAGGGCCTGTCAATTAAGTGCTGCTAGTGGGCCTGCAACACCTGTTGTGCCACCCACTTAAGTAGCCTTTGAAAAGATGTCTCGGGCCTGCTATTGCAGCATGCTAGCAGTTTTAAACTGCCAATTTAACCTGGCAAAATTAATCTTTTGCCAGGTCTAAAGCGTCCTTTTTAATACATATAAGTCAGCCCAAAGGTAGGCCCTAAATAGCCCATAGGACATAGTGCAGTGTATTTATAAATTTGGTCATGTATTTTTAAGTATTACATGTCCTGGTAGTGAAAAACTTCCAAATTAATTTTTCACTACTCTGAGGCCTACCTCTCCCATAGGATAACATTGTGTTACCTTAATACATTTAAGAAGTGATAAGATTTGTTTGAGAACAGGTAGTGTTGGACCTGACATACCTGGTTTGGTTTTCCCTCAAATGTTTTGCCTTCTAACCTCCTGTTTTTCCTGACTTTGTTTTTTGCTGGCTTTAGGACTAATGGATATAATGGAAGTTATTTCTGTTTACTTGTTCTGAGTATTTACCATACCACCTTTATACTTAATTTTAGGCGATTGAACACTTTTTATACAGATCCGAACAGGTAGGATCCCACCCCATGCAAGTTGTTGTTTCACTGTACACTATATATATGTATGATCATGCATGATTCATTGACAAATATAAAACTGTTACGGAGTAAACGTCTATGTGGGTCGCACGTTTGTATTTAATAACACAACACACTTCACGCCTCACTTTTCAATATATGATACATATTATTTTCTTTTGACAACATTCATATAGATATCATTCTACTGTGCTGTGTGTTTCACAGTCACTTTCAAACTGTAACAAATTATGCTTGAGGGTTTCCACTTTAAGGTGATTTGTATTCACCTTTTTTTCAAACTACGCTTGAGGGTTTCCACTTCAGGATGATATGTATTCACCTCTTGGCAATAGGGTGATATGTGCTCACCACTATTGTTCTTTTATTGTGTAACATTCATGATGATACGACCCCTGTTGTGTTATTTCCAGCCCTGAAGAAGTGGAGGGTTATTCCCCACATGACGAAACACGTGTTGGCTGGACGTTTGGTTTGAATAAAAGATAAAGAAAGGACCATAAGAGACAGTACTCTTCTTTTGTTTTATACTCCAACTCTTGAATGAACTTTCATTGAACACTAAAGCGTGTGCATAGGACAGGACATTATTTACTTGACGGGCCTTTTGGTCCTACATTATTGGGGGTTCTAGGGTGTTTTTCCCTCACCTTTTGCACCGCATGAATTTTGAATGGGTTTGTACTATGCTAACTTGGCAGGCGCCAATTTTCCTGTGTAATTAACAACCCCACAACATTAGTACATAACAGGCCCTTTGTCCATGTTCTATCGTCTAAGCAGGGAAGCCCATTAAGATATTGATTAGTCTACTCTAGCTTTTGGCTGGGGGGGTCATGTTGGACATGGTCCTTTCTGCAGGATCATCCCCAAACCTTTCGCCTTCACCCTCCTGTTTTTCAAACCTGTTTTTGCTGGCTTTTATGACTCTGCTTCCTTTACCACTGTTAACCAGGGCTAAAGTGCTTGTGATTTCTTCATAAAACACGGTAGAACTGGCTTATACCCAATTGGCATATTTAATGTACTTGTAGTTTCCTTGTAAAGTAGCACTGCCGGACCCCAGGGCCTGTGGATCAAATGCTACTATTGGGCCAGCAGTACTAATTGTGCCACCCAATGAAGTAGCCCTTTAAACATTCTCAGGCCTGCCATTGCAGCCTGTTTATACAGTTTTAAACTCATTATGACCCGGCAAGAGACACCTCTTTCCAGACCCATACCTCCCCTTATAATACATATAAGTCACGGCAAGGGTAAGCCCTAACCAGCCCAGAGGGCAGGATGCTATGTGTTTAAAAAGTTAGATGTGTACCTTTACCTTTTGCATGTCATGGTAGTGAAAAACTCTTAAATTCATGTTTCACTGCTGCAAGACCTACCTCTCTCATAGGATAACATTGTCTTAATTATTACATTTAATAAGTGATAAAATAGTTCCATGAGCTCAACCTAGCCCTGCCACCACACAGTAAAATCCTTAGAATGAAAGGCCACATAGAATTATCCAGGGAAGTTTTCAAAGTCATGAGTCTTGTGATCATTTCCTGTGATCTTCCTGTCAGATTGAAGGTCATGCAATGTCATTTCCTTTGATGCCATAACTATGCAATCTGAAACATCCTACCTGCTTTGTTCACAGAAAGGTGGCAAGTGTTCCATAGCATCGTTATGGGATGTGTCAATCTATGTTCTCTATGTGGATCAAAACAGTCCAAATCAAGAAAAGGAAGTATGGTCAAGGTATGTTAAAGGGTATGGGTGAGTCCTTACAGATTTACATAATGAATTGCCTATCATTTGTCTTTTAGCATTTCTAAAATGTTAACTTTTAATTCATTGGATGTGAGTTATCCAAAAATGGATATATTTGGCAAAGTATTCCAAAATCCTTAAAATGTCCCTGAGTTTGGGGCCGCTCAAATTCCAATATCTTGCAGAAATTCATGTGTATTGATTAGAAGCTAGATGCCCAAAAGGGAGGCTGCATGAGCCTGCATTACACTCCTTTCCTCCTCTCTGCCTCTCCCTCTTTCTCAAACTCTCCCTCACACTCTATCTCTTTTTCTCTCTTTTTACCTTTTGTTCCCTTTCCTTTTTCCATATATCACTCTCCCCATCTCTCAAACAGGTCCTCTGTTGTACTTTTTTAGTTAATGTCTTTGAACTTTTTATTTAGCTGTGATTGCTTCTCATTGTTATATTAAAGCTAACATTTTAAAAGCTAATACTAACCATTAGATAAGAAGGGGTTTGGTCCATTTCATGAATTCCTGATGCTTAAAGCCACAATGGATGGATAATAATGAAAAACACAATACTAATCATCAATATCATCAAATAATCTTCATCTGGCTCATTAGAACCATAAAAGAATGCATAACATCCAAACCAGTAATATACAAACATTGATACTTAGCAGCAACTTAGACAAGGATAATAAAAATAAGTTCATAAATTCAGAAAATACAGAAAATCCATGCTGTATTGCATCAAGCAGCTCATTTATCTTTCGCTCTGTAATAATGCTACAAACAGATTAAAATAGTTAAAGCAGAGGTTAAAACATTACTTGCCCACCATATTTCTCAATCTTACTGCACCCTAGATAAATTTATGAACCATTATACAAACAAATTCCGATTGCAGTAATTAAAGGTGAAGTAAGGCTGGCCAACATCTTCTAATATTTAAGGACCTTACTAATTGGATTAAAAACAGTTTCCTGGGCAAAGTGAAACAGAGACCAAAGTTAACATCCGGTCTTTGTCATGACCTAGTCTGGAAAAGAAAGCCGGGGTTGATACAAGTGCGAACCCTTCAATGTTTACTGTAAAGCAAGCTCAGGTCTCCTGTAAACATATTCTTTGGTATTTCTTTATCAATTCATTCCATTCATCATCATTCAGCTTGCTCAAAATGCTTGCACTTCCCAAAACAAAATCCAATGCAGTTACTGGAGTCTGTGTTATAGTGGTTGACACATTTTCAGTTTGCAAAGGCAGGTCCATTGCAACCTGGGCTCTAACAGTTATCTCCTTCATGGCTTCCAAAGAGAGGGCTTTAACAGCGGACGCGCTGTTTGGAGACACCGCTCAGATAAGCCTGGTTAATTCTAACCTTGCTGTCTGAATCTTTTTAATCGTTTAGCATTTTAGCATTTTTTTACATTTTGCCGCATTTAAAGAACTGTGTATTGAATTTGAATCTGCATGTTATCTGCTTTCTCCCTGCTCCTTCACCGTGCAACCACAGTGCAACAGTCCCTACGGTGATTGGACAGCGGACTCTCAGCCAATCAGGTGGGGAGGGGGCGGAGTCAGTTGTACTCCAAAAGATTGAAATTGATGCCCGCAGCGCGGACGCGCCGCGTCGAAGGTGCGCCAAAGGCAAGCCCGTCTGCGCCCGTCCGCGGCCGGCCGTGGCCAGGGGCCAACCACTATGCCCAAACATCCACTTACATGCATGCAGAGCTCAAAGACTTGGCCCAAAAAGACAGGCAACTACATGACCTGTCTCTTCAACACAAATTACTAACTTTCACCGCCATTTCCTCGCTAGAGATAACACTAGTTGACAGCCTAATATTCAAACTGGATTCCCATCAGAGTACAATGGTATGTATACTTCTGTACAGACCACCGACAGCGATGCCGGCTTTTCCCAAAGCACTGGCAAATTGCATCGCCTCCCTGAACGTGGACTATGCTAAAGACCTGGTCATTGGCGATATGAATTATTGGGCTAATGAGGTGGAAGGGGGCAAGGGAGATAAAGAATTGACCGAGTCCCTACAAAGTTTGAATCTCATGCAACACATTCATGTACCCACGCACATCAAAGGTCATACACTTGACCAAGTCTGCTCTATTAACCTCACCCTTCAGAATTTAGTAACCCTGCCTTGTGTATGGTCAGACCATTATATAATTAGTTTCACCCTATGTGATATTACTTTACCCAAAACTTTGCCCTGTCAAAAGGGCTCATCCAGGAATTGGAATCGCTTAAATGTGGACTCCCTACGTGACACCCTGAACCTTGAGTTACCCATAAGCTTGGACAATTTAGATAACTTTGAGAGAGAAATCGCCAACTGGCAACTGAAAACCCTCAATACCCATGCTCCTCTACAGTCTCAATCCGAGAGGATTAGGTGGCATGAAGCTTCTAAATGGTTTACAACCGACCTAAAAACAGCCAAACTCAGAACACGCCAGGCAGAAAGGAAATGGTGAAATACCTACTCAATAGAATCCAGAGAACAATATAATTTGAGTTTAACAACCTACAAAAAAGCTATTTTGTAGGCTAAAAAGTCGTTTTTTACTAATAAAGTATTGAACTCTATCAATAAGATTAAAGACATCGTCAACACAGTAAGGGAACTATCTAACCCTGATCGTGTGACCTCTCCGATCACTGCCACTCAGAAACTATGTAATGATTTAAATTCCTTTTTCATAGATAAAATCAAAAAAATTCAAGAATCCATTGATTCCAGCCACAAGGATGTGGAAGTAGTGTCAGGAAACTCCAACTCCGCTCTTATGGATAATTTTTCCTGTCTAGATAAAGAACAGCTCTTGGAACTCCTAAACAAAGTGAAATCGCGCTCCCCTAAAGATGCCTGTCCCCCCCCATATACAGGAATCCATCTTCTCAGCATTTCCTGAGGTAATCCTTCACCTAATTAATCTTTCCTTAGCTCAAGGGACAGTACTGTCAGCTTAAAAAAAAACAAGGGATTGACCCTCAGAGGCTGGAAAATTATAGGCCTATATCCCTTCTTCCCTATCTGGCCAAACTATTAGAGCTGCATGTAGCCAAACTGTTTAGCACCTTCATTGAAGGCACTAATTTTTTTAGACCCTCAACAGGCAGACTTTTGCTCTTCCCACTCCACTGAATCTATCATTCTATCAGTCATTGATGACCTAAAAGGAAAGGTTGATGAGGACTGCGCTCAGGCCCTGATACTCCTGGACCTGTCTGCAGCCTTCGATTCTGTCAACCATGAGATCCTGATGGAACGCATTGCTGCAGCAGGTCTCAGAGGTGCTTCCCTAAATTGGTTTAAATCTTTTTTAGAGGGCCAGAAACAATCAGTGTGGCTCTCACCATACAAACCCGGCATCGTCAGCATGAACTGCGGAGTTCCACAGGGCTCCTCTCTGTCTCCGCACCTCTTTAATGTATATATTTGGCCCCTCATACTCACTCTTCACCAGATGGAGGTGAAGATATTGAACTATGCTGACGATATGCAGCTGATATTCTCTATTGATGACTCTACAACCTCCAAGGAAATTCTGAGAAACACCATGTTGTTCATCAAAAATTGGATGAACAAAAACCAATTAAAACTAAACTCCGAAAAAACTGAAATCGTCATCCCTAACAATAAGTTATCGCATTGGACTCCAGCCTACTGGCCATCGGAACTAGGCCCTGCACCTACTCCTAAGAACTCGATTAAAAGTCTAGGCATCCAAATTGATTCTGATCTCTCCATGAACTCACAGATTAGTTCATGCACCTCGGCTTATTTTTTCCAACTTCGAAAATTGCGGAAAATCAGAAGGTACTTCAGCAGAGATGCATGCATCCAAATCATCATTGCCCTGATTTTATCTAAAATTGATTATGCTAATGCAATTTATCTTGGCCTCCCATGCAATCAGAAACATCGTCTGCAGCTGATCCAAAATCAAGCAGCCAGTATCATCTATCAACAAGGCAGACGATGCCACGTCAAGCCACTGCTGAAGGAACTCCACTGGCTTCCAGTGGAACATCGTTCCATGTTTAAAACAGGATGTATACTGTTTAAAGCTATACATGGTATCGGCCCTCAGCATATATCTTCAAGAATTCATAGATACTATCCACAGCACACTTTGAGATCTATGTATATGAATCTATTGGTGGTGCCTAGATTCAGACGCAAATGGATAGGAGGGTCGCGTTTCTCAACACAGGGTCCACAATTTTGGAACTCTCTGCCTTCTTCACTGAAATTAGAAACAGACCTTCTGTGCTTCAGGTAAAAGCTGAAAACCTGGCTGTTCACCCAAGCCTACAGCTAGATATGGACTTATCTAAATCGGTGCCTCCAAAGAAAAAAAACAGCCAAGCGCCAAGAGACCTGTTGGTGAACGTGCGCTCTACAAATTCTCAATAACATAACATAACAAAACATAACAACAAGTTATTTTTCAATTAGCAGATGAATGAAGAACTATGGGGCACATTATCAAGAAACGGCGTTAAAATTATCGCCGCTTTAGCGGCAGAAAACTGCCGCTAAAGCGGCGATAATGTGCTTGATAATATGCCCTTGAGAACTCCAATAGAAGCCCATGTTCTGGTGTCAACATGGGCTTCTATTGGAATTCTCAAGGGCATATTATCAAGCCCATTATCGCCGCTTTAGCTGCAGTTTTCTGCCGCTAAAGCGGCGATAATTTTAACGCCGTTCTTGATAATATGCCCCTAAATCCCTTCCGGCCTGACTCTTTGCAGTCATAGAACAAACATTGGATTGAGTCCTTTCAAAGGTCACTTGCACCTTAGTAACTAGCACAGGCTTGTGACCCGTAGGTTGTCTTACCATATTCCCTGTTCCTCCTGGCCTCATCTTACTTTTAAGTCAGTCAACTTGTTCTAGTTGTGTAAAACGATTATGAATGGGGATAGCAAATGGTACTAAATATGCAGGGAGTCTAGGGAGTGCAGCTTTGGCAGGCTCATACAAATATCCTACACTGTGTCATTCCAATACAAGACAACCTGTGGAGTAAAGTAAAAACCCCACGAGCTGAGGGTCCCTGAAATGAATAACAATCTAATCCACTGACTCCCTTTTGGGACTGTTCCCCACCCAGGCTACTCTCGGAACAGTAAATATGTCATTATACAAAGTGACACAACTGCGAATCCTGAGAGTTCAACCCAGCAAATGAACATTTTAGTTTTTTAATTGGAGATTATCCTTAGTTGGATTTGAATTTAGAGTCGGGGCATTTTTTAGCACAATCACAAGGGGGTGTGGCTTCTGGAGGTAGCTGTAAAACCTTGTCATGTTACCCAGTACGAGACCCACATAAAAGGAACTGTCAGTTTGTGGCATCATTGCATCTGATTCTGAAGAAGAGGAGGCAGTCCCCAAATATCTTGGTTGAGGAATGTGACTTAGTGTAAGGGGTGGCTCACTTCATGCTGTGTTAACACCAGGACACAAGCGGGCTTAGCTGTGCCATTTGTCAGTAAGAATTCAGTCAGCATATTTCCCTGTTGTCCACGCACGGGTCTAGTGTCATTAACACTACATGAAGGCCCCGAACCCTGGCTGCTGCCTTATATATCCCTTGATCTAATAGCTAATTGAGTGACCAATCTATACTCCTGTGTACAGCAAGACTAAAGATCAAAAAGTTTTTCTAGGACTCCCTCAAACACTTTGATGTGTTCATTTTGGGTGGGGCATTCTCCATAACCTGAACTTAACGATTGTGTTGGCATAACTCCTGCTACACACTCCCTATTTGAAGATGCTATGTTGGTCACTAGCATAGATGGTGTTTTGGATCTTCCGGGTCATCTCCTCACATGGGAATTTGCCAGCCGTCCATTTCCTGTATTCTTTTTAGGTGGAGGGGATTCTGTGAGTTCATTACTGTTAGTCATTTTGTTATCAGCGTCCATCAGTAAGTCCCTGTTAAAGACAGAAGGTTTGGGTGCCTCCCTTATCTGCTCTCTTATGCATGGGTGTATAAACTGAACGGTGGGTATTAGGATCTAATACAGCACCATTGTCTACCCTTTAATAATGCTTTTTTAGTTACGCCCAGTCTTTCTTCCACACACTCTATCTCTGAATTAAGAGCACCCATGTTGTTTATGAGAAAATTAGTTATAGAGGTAGTTAATGGATGGTCCTTAGTAGGCATAGTCAAGGTCACAGATTTCCTCTTACCAATGTTGTACAGTTCACAAAAACTCCAGGAGGATCCTGGGGATTTACCAAAAATAAAGACCAGGAGCAGTGGCCCAGCCAAGCCACGACCGGAAGTGGACGGGCGCAGACAGGCCCACTCTTGCCCCAGACTTCACCCGGGCACGCGTCTTTTCACGTCCCTCGCGCATCCTCCACCACTGGTAGCGAAGGTGCCGTAAATGGCAGAGTGCAGTGTGCCAGATGGAGGAGCCTACAGTGTGCAGTCCTCACCTAGTGCCCTGCTGTATCTTGGCTCATGAGAAATCAAAGACATTTCTCTCGCCACAGGTAATGATGGTGCCTTAAATGGCATAATGCAGTGAGCCATGTGGAGGAGCCTGGGGCATGCAATCCGCTCCCACTGCCCCAATGAAGCCTGTCTTAGAAGAAATCATAAGCTCCCGCCGCGAGTGATGAAGAGCCCTTAAATGGCGCAGTGAAGCAAGCCGGGTAGGGGAAGCTGGAGCATGTAGTCCTCTGCTGCTGCCCCGACGAAGCCTGGCTCACAAGAAATCAAATGCCAAAGAAGAAGACAAGGGTTTGCCCAACTAACCCCACATCACCTGGGAAACAAATACTGAACATACAAAGTGGTATACTTTAGGTATAAATTCAAAAATTCAACGGAAACCTCTCATGCCACAATGAAACAATACATTTCCATCTGAATTATTGACTTAATTTAGTAGGGTGGACAGTTTTGGTTCTTTATATATTTTATTGGATTCCCAGATGAACTGGCACTCATTGATCTAAAATAATATAGTGTCTTTTAAAAGGGTCACCCTTAGTATAGGTGATTTCTCCCATCGATTTGGACGCACTCATGTCAAGACCATCATTGACATTTTTAAAGCTAAGTGTGTTCCCACAGTAAGGTCCAGTTGGGAGATCTGTCGATACTTTTCTATATGTCCTATTCAGATTGCAGAAAATACGTTTCTGAGAAATCTACTAAAGATACTACAATATATCCCAGCCAAGTTTGCGCATGAAGAAGTAGGCATGGTATATATTTCTGATTTTATTCGTCTTCGCCCCTTAATAGTGTGGGTATCTGTATGGTTGAAAGAAGAGCTTGGTTTTAACAAACTAATTTTAAAGGACTGCATGGGTTTGGATCACAGGTTCAATATCCCTTGGTTATCTTAAGAACACCATGAGAGACTTAAGTAGACCTGATCTTTTCTCTGACCCTGTCCACATTACTAAAGCAGATATCATGTAGGTGAAGCAGGCTTATGCCACCAAGGCAGGATCAGAGAGGGAGGCTTTTGAGCAGACTAAGCATACAATGATTGATTATTATCTGATCAAACCTAGGAGAGGCCTTGAACCCTATTTGACACTTGAGATGACCGGCCACCATAAAAGGTTGTTGACCCTTTTTAGACTTAATAGGATTCCTCAACTACTGTTATGTGACGATGGGTGGCACAACATTTCTGAATTACCTGCATGTATCTGTGACAATGTTTCTTTATTTGATAATTTGCATATTGTTTTAATCTGCCCTAGGTTCAGTACCATTCATTTTAAATATATTCGACCCCTCCTGATATTTTTTAATTTTAGACAAGTGCGACCAGCTTTATCTTGCAGTCTGTATCTACCCCGCATGTGTGTTTCTTTTTAACATGGTTTTGATCAGGTGTTTTAAGACTGAAATAGCAGGATGCACTATTATAGTATCTTTTTGTTGCCCACTCTTTCTGACTGCATTGAGATGTAATAATTTGATGTATTTTGTTTTTGCTTTTATGAATTGCATTGTTTAATTGGAATAAAGCTATTTAATGATGATGTTGATGATGATGATGACATAATAAGTCATGAATACTTTTAGCAATTAATTGCATATGCTTGGTGTGACATCCTCCTCCTTGCTCGGGTTTTCTCCAGGCAGGCAGTCAGGCTCCAGGAAACTGCAGTAACCAGTCCTGGCCGCTGCCCTCATGCTGCATGAGAGCATCGCCAGGATTGGAGGGAGTGGCCACTCTCACAGCTCCCAAGGCCATGGAGCCCTATGCTATCTCTGACCCAACTGTCTTTGATAGCTAGGTTAGAGAGGTTTAAAATGCGCATGTCTGGCTGGCCGTCGCAAGACAGCCAGACAAAAAGACATGCGCACTTTAAACTTAAAGTGCCCTGCCCATCACTGTTTTCTTCTGCCTCCTGACTTGCAGCAGCACAAATCAGAAAGCGCCGCCCTCCATCCAGACGCTTGGCTTGGGACAGGGTTTTGAAAAATAAAATGGTAACAAATTAACTTTATTACCATTTTATTTTTCTATCTCTGGGGGCAATTTTTTAATGGGATGACACTTCTATTTAGGATGTCGGTTGGTAAGCCTCTGACTGCTCGTCATAGGCTTACCGACCGACATCCTTGGTTTGAAGTCCTACCACCGTATTACGATTATGGCGGTCGGAATCCAAACTGGCTGGTCAATCTGACTGGCTTCCGACGAGCTCAAGGTGCCTATCAGCCAGTTTGAATCACCACATAATCGCTTACGGACGGCCTTTCCACCATTGGGATGTAAAAGCTATCGGAAAGCAACTTCTCCACGGCCTACAGTTATGGGCCTGCCCCCCTGTAAATCTCTGCACCGTGTGTCAGGCACTGTGAGGTGCCTGCCACAAGGTGCAGGGATTTACACAAACTCTCATTTCTCTATGGGAGCTCGTGCTGCGGCCGGTTTCCGACCACGTCACAAGCTCCCATAGGGAAATGGGAGGTCGACATCATAATCTGGCCCGTAATCTCCCCGAAGCCTAGAAATGAATGTGTCCATCTGTAATGACACTGGTGCTCATGTAAAGCGCTCTGATACCTTGTGGTTTCACGCTATATAAATCTGCACAGCAAAAGCTGCATGCAAACAAATGATGGCTTTCACATGAAATCAACGGTGCGTCCCGCACTGCGGGTAACAAAGGCGCCTTAAATGGCACCGTGCAGTGAGGAGGGGACTCGTAGTCTTGTCCTGTTGCAACGATGGAGGCTGGCTCAGGAGAAATCAATAGCACATCCCGGTTTCCGGTTCTCACTGGCACTTAATCATCAACACCAGCGCTTTCCATGAGCACCAATTAAGGATACATTCATTTATGGTAGGCGTGGGTAGATTAAGTGATTTGCCCAGAATTAAAGTATGTTGAGCTAATGCCAAGATTTGAACCTGGTTCCCAAACTCTTAAGTCAGCAGCTCTGGCCATTAGGACATATCCTCTCCCTGCTTTCATGGTTAGTAGTTGGTTTTGTTTTAGGTGGCGCTAACAGGAGAAATGGGCTGGTGCAAGCTGCCTCCTGACGAGAGCCCCAACACTTATGTTTTTTACAAATTAACCCCTGCCCGTCCCCACGCCTCCCTTCAATTAGGTATATGAGTGAAAAAGCAATACGTTCAAATTCAAGGCGTGTTTAAAAGTCAGGATTGTTGAGGGGCGAGGTTTAGACGCCAAACAAGATGGCCGCGTAGCTGCGGAGCTCCGTGCCACCGTTTCCTGATGTGATTCTATTCGGGAGGAAATTCCTTCTTTTTCAACTGAACGATGTAGGATACCTTCTCTACATCACAGCGGTGAGCTTTTGACATCCTTATATGCCACTATCTTTCAATTTTTGGCTATTTTGATGACTCGACCTACTTCACTCGTTTCACGTCCGCCATTTTGTTTTCTCTGCACCGCGACCTCCGTGTTTCGAGGTGACTCCTCAGCGCTCAGTTTTTTCTTCTGCTCTTGGGTCATAACTGGCGTTTGAATTGTGATGCAGGACAAGTGGTTCTCTACATCTATTGAATCTTTGCTGCTTTTGAGTTTTTCCTTCAACATATGGTTGCTTGGTCTAGGGTTGGGACTACTGGTAGGGCTAGGGCCTCTATTGGACGTAGAGATCAGGGTTTTGAACTGATTGGGTGCTTGGACTAGGGCTAAGATTGGCTGTAAGGTCCTGGTCTCCTATTGGTTCTAGATTTTTAGGGCTAGTGTTGTGATTGGATAGTGTTAGGGCTAGGGTTCCCATTGGCTGACAGGGTCACCTGATTTCTAGGGCTATAAAAGGCCAGGGTTAGGGCGTCTCAGCCCGGGCGTCGAGGACAAGGGCAGAGAGGACAAGGGCAGTTGCCTGTTTGAGCCTGTTAAGGGCAGAGAGGACAAAGGCAGTTGCCTGTTTGAGCCTGTTAAAGGCAAAGAGGACAAGGGCAGAGCCTGTTCGAGATAGGCCAGGGCCAGGAATGCTGCCCATTTTCCATTAAGCAACACCCAGCCCACACCATCCACATCCACAAACAGAGCAACACACTCACACAAAAGGTACACCACACACAACACTATGCACAGATTAATGTACCAGCATGCACTACTAACCCAACCAAACCACATCTATACACCCTACTATCCCAACTACCACACATATCCACCATCACCTACAAACAGCACACAACCCTATCCTATACCACTAACCAATACACTCATCACTAACACAACGCCAATCGACACCATACCTAACTACATCCCATCCAGACACACGCTCCCTGCTGTAATTACACCTAACATACCACCTTTTATCACTAACAAACATATAATCATCCTTCCATCATTTGTCCAACAAACACCCTCCTCTCCCTTCTACCATAATAACACTAACGTACAACACACACACTGCAGACCACCACACTTTTTAACTCTTGCAACAAACCAGTCTAAGACAGACACTCTTACCTCTACTTCACTGCCACCTACACACATCATACACTCTACTCATAAACACATCACCACCCCCTGTACCGTACAACCTCCTCTCCGTTCCTTCCAACACATCTCACACAATGAATTTATGGACCTGGTCAAAGCAAGCAGGCCTGCTGGCAGCCCTTCTGACCCCTGTCCACCACAAACTTTCAAGACAATTCTTTTAACAACCTCTGCTGCCACTCCAGTAAGAAGAATCATCAATGATTCCTTCACTGCGGGAATATTCCCAGAAGAACTCAAAAAATCACACATACGCCCTTTACTGAAGAAAACAAACTTGGACCCGCTGAACCCTGACAACTACAGACCCATTACAAATGGACCTTTCCTGGGCAAACTGATAGAAAGAGCAGCGTTCGCCCAGATGTCACAATTCATTGAAGAGAATGACATACTTTCAGACTTCCAAACAGGATTCCGTCCGGGAAGAGGCACTGAATCTGCCCTCCTTGCCATCTGGGATGACCTGATAAATACAGTTGACCACAACGGAGTTGCTGCGCTACTCCTCTTGGACCTCTCGGCTGCCTTTGACACGGTTGACCATGACACTCTGAAACAAAGACTCTATGAAGTCGGCATAGAGGGAACTGCTCTAGACTGGATCGCATCCTACCTTCGAAACAGAACTAATGTCATCCATACCCCACCTTTCTCGTCCAAACCATACTCCACAAAAGCAGGGGTCCCTCAAGGTTCTATCATCTTGCCCATGCTTTTCAACATTTACATGAAGTCATTACCAGTACTGATCAATAAATTTCACCTCACGTGCTATAACTATGCAGATGACACGCAAATACTCCTTTAACTGTAATGCCCCAAAGACATTGGAAAATCACCAATTTTCAGCTGTCTCAGAGCCGTGGATCAGTGGATGACTTGGAGCCATCTCAAATTGAATACTTCAAAAACGGAAATACTCACGTGTGGCGATTGGAAACATTACAACCCGCTTGCCGCATGGCCTAATGAACTGGGATCACCACCTAAAGTATCGAAGGAAGTAAGAAACCTCGGAATGACCATGGACTCCAAGCTGTCGATGAATGCCCAAGTGGACAAACTAGCAAGATCAAGCTTTGTCACTATAAAAACGCTGCGACGAATTTTCCCTCATTTGGGATTTCCGCACAAGGTCCAAGCTACCATCTCCCTTGTTCTGTCCAAACTCGATTACGCCAATAGCCTCTACCACGGATCACCTTTAACAACCATGAAAAGACTACAGCGGATTCAGAACTCGGCTGCCAGACTACTCTTGCATATCAAACCGCGAGACCACATCTCCCCTGCCTTGAAAGCCCTGCATTGGTTACCGGTTGCCAGAAGATCCACGTTCAAGCTGCTTTGTATCACCCACAAAGCAATACATGGAACGGGACCACTCTTCATCAGGAATAAAATCACCAAACACATTCAACAGAGGAACCTCCGCTCTAAAGGAGCATCTCGCCTCAAAATCCCAAGATACAAGAAAAAAAACATGGGTGGCACATCCTTCTCTGTTCAAGCAGCCAAACTATGGAACTCTTTACCCCCAACATAAGATCCACCGACAACCACCTTACCTTCAGAAAACTACTCAAGAATTGGCTCTTCCCCACATAAGCACCATACGCAAACAGAAATTTACAGCATATCCCTCTGTATATAAGCATCTGTTTTCACTATAGACATGTACCTATCTTTGTGTATTGCTTTGTATAAACATGTAGAATAATTATGTTGTTGAGAGGAAAAAAAAATAATAATAATAAATAAATAAATAAAAATCATCTTTGGTCTACATGTACTTACTTCCATTGTGCATCTATGTACCTTCCATGTACTTGGATCTGTGTCTCTGTTACTTTTCTCCTGAAAAAGCATATCCAATGCACTACCCTATTTCTCATCCTGTGCCTCTATCAATATCTTGAATCTACATATATTTACCTCCTTTATGTATCTATACACTTTCAATGTACTTATGGATCTATATATTTATCACTTTCTTCTAATTTAGCATTTCCAAGGCACTACCCTATTTCTCAGCCTATACTTCTCTCAATATATCTTCTAGCCCAACCTTCTGACTCATCTCAAACTTCTTTCTACTACTCTTTCCAATGCACTACCCTATCTCTCATCCTATACATTTATCAATATATCCTCTACATCCACACTCATTTATCCCAAACCCCATACCACTACTATGATCCCCAAAATAACCCTTTCTAGACTCTCTCCTACTCTAACCATCCTTGCATCATCTGACACCTCTTTACTATACCGATCCCCTAAAACAAACCTTTCTAAACTCTTCCCTCTGACTCCTCCCCTCAAGCTCCCTTTTACTCATCCAAAAGCCTCCTCCTACTGCTAAGACCTTAAAAAAAAAAAAAATTCACTCTTTCATCCCTCCACTATCCTTTTCAATAAAAATTAACAGACTAACATGTTCAATTCTCAAATTCCATATTCAACTATACTAATTCACCACTAATCCTTTATGGGTTCCAGAGTAGCGTGCTACTCGCCAATAAAGCGTCTCAACACCCCATCTGGGTTACAAGCGCTATATAAATGCAAACCTTTTCCCTTTTCTACCCTCCCCAACCCTTCTCAATCCAAATAACTGACTAACATATCCACCACTAAAATTACTTTCATGTTTCACCATACTAATTCATCACTAATACTTATGAGTTCCAGAGTAGCATGCTACTTGCGCTTCAAAACCCCATCAGGGGTAGCAAGCGCTATATAAATACAAACCTCTTTCCCTCTTCTATCCCGCCACCTACTCTTCTCTACCCAAATAACTGAATAACATATCCACTACTCAAATTACTTCATATTTTACTATACTAATTTTCAACACTAATCCTTAATGGGTTCCGGAGTGGCGTGCTACTCGCCAGAAAAACGCTTCAACACCCATCAGGGGTAGCAAGTGCTATATGAATGCAAACCTTTCTTCCCTTTTATCCCTCCGCTATCCTTCTCACTCCAAATAACTGACTAATATCCACCACTGAAACTACTTTCATATTTCACTATATTAATTCACCACTAATCCTTTATGGGCTTCCGGAGTAGCGTGCTTCAACACCCCATCAGGGGTAACAAGCGCTATATAAATACAAACCTTTTTTCCTCCTCTATCCTTCTGCTATCATTCCAAATCCAAATAACTGACTAACCTATCCACCACTTAAAATGTACTTGCATGTTTCACTATACTAATTCAACACTAATCCTCTATGGGTCCCGGAGTAGCGTGCTACTCGCCGAAAAAGCGCTTCGACGCCTCGTCAGGGATAGTAAGCGCTTTATAAATGCAATTACAATACAATACAATACAATATGGGAATGTTATCTGCCTGCTTTGAGAACAGCCGCCATTTTGTCCTCTGCTCGACACGCACTATGAGGTGAATTTTTACTCTATACTGGTGGTCAGCATATTATTGCTTATGTTGGTGTTACATAACCTTGACTTTTCTTGAATTACACCACATTCGCACAAAGAAGGACTTCTAGATTTCAAACGCTTGGGAACTTTTGTGTAGCACTTCGAATTATTTTCTTCATCCTCATCTGAAGAGCTTAAGCTTCCTCTTTTACTTCAATTTTTCTCCTTACCTCATTCTTTATAGAGACTCTTGGGATTAATGAGTATCTCCTAAAGAATTTAGTTTAATTTTTTCTCGCTAAACTCTACCGTCCTTATTTGGGGAGGCTGAGGAATCTGAAGTTTACTACTTCTTCCAAGGTTACAGCGTGCTCAGACTCCGACTCCAATGTTAATGACATGGAGGATCCTTCTTCTCAGAAACCTGACCACGCATCAGGCACCATTCCAAAAACACAACTTTCAAGCAAACTACCTGCGCTGTCTACCAAACGGCCAAAAAAAGATCCTCCTTCTCCATTGAATTCTTCCTCGGCCTCCATGGATTTAATCCTTGAGGAAATTCATGCTCTAAAACCTTTCATAGAGGAAACTAACAAAACTCTACAGTTTCTGAATGATAAGTGGTCTTCATTGGATTCGCGAGTGCTCATTGTGGAACAAAGAGCAAAGAACAGAATCTCTTCAAGCTTCTTGCTCTCGTATTTCATCTCTAGAGTCTGAAATATCAACACTCAAAAAACAGGCTGAAGACCTAGAAAATCGAAATAGCAGGAACAATCTCAGAATTTATGGTCTCCCTGAAAATATTGAGGGTTCCAACCCAACTGTCTTTTTTCAGTCATTTTTGCTTAAGCTCTTGGACTTACCTGCTACTCCTTCTCTCAACATTCAAAGGGCTCATAGACTTGGTCCTAAAATTTCTGCGAAACCATGTGGTGTCATCATGCTTTTTCTGCCATACACAGACTTTCTACAAGTCTTGTCTGTGGTCAAGTCCAAAAAACAAATCTTTTGAGAAGGTCATCGCTTATTTTTCTCCCAGGAGGTAGCCAAAACTATGGCAGATCGTCAGAAAAAATTCCTTGATCTACATCCTCAATTACGCTCTATTAACGCAAGATTTGGTCTTCTCCATCCTTGTCTCTTCAAGGTTACCTATAAAGAGAAGACTACAACTTTTGAGGACCCAGCGGCACTACAGGAATTCCTTCGTCACCATGGAGCTGATGTCATGGACACTTCAAAGCCTGCATAATTATTATTTCTGTTTTGCCATTTGTAGATGTTTTCTTGTCTAGGTTATACATGGAGTGTTGTCTCGCTTGTATTTTTGTAATGTTCTAATATTTACATGTTTTTTTTTTAAATATTTCTCTTTTATCTCTTTTTCTAATGTTGTTGCTTTTTACAATGTTGTTCTTTCTTCTTTTCATATACAGGTGTCTTATCTTTACAACTCTGTTACCTATTTGATCTCCCTATTATGTCGAGGTTTTGACTGTGATCCCTCAGGAGTTCGGTGGAGCTCCGGTGCGGTCGTCGTCATCTTCTGGTGTAGTCACTCTCCATTTAGTTTTGTATCTGTAGGTATGTTTTTCAGTCGTCTATTGTATGACTTGTACTGTCTCTTTGTTTTTTATCTTCTCTCTTCTTGATCAGTTTTCTGTTATATGGTTCCTTCTGTACTTTCTTCTTCTCTTTTTTATTTTATCTATTTATGCCTTAATCTCAAGTCTTTCTTTCTAAAACAATTGCTTCATTTCTTTAGCTTTTTTCCCTATCCTTATCTCGATCAATTTTAATTCCTGTTCTTGTAAGCATATTATTGGTTCATACTTTTCTTAATAAGATACATTTCGGGTCGTTACTTGGAATATTAAAGGATTAAATAATCCTATTAAAAGGCAACGGGTGCTATCTCACCTAGCAAAGTTAAAAACTGATATTGCTTTACTCCAAGAATCCCATATTTCTGATGGTGAAGCTGCCAAGCTGAAGAGATGCTGGGTAGGTCATGTGTTTAACTCTCCAGCCTTGGGTAGGAAAAACGGAGTCTTGATTTTATGTCATAAAAAATTACATGTTTCCGTTGTCCATTAGGAAGTTGATAATGAAGATCGTTGGGTTATTGTTAAGCTTCTTATAGATAAAGTTCCTTTAGTTATTTTTAATGTATACGCCCCTACTTCGGTTGATAAGGTTTTCTGGACTAATGTATCTGATAAATTACTTTCATATGATGATGACTATATTATATTTGGTGGTGATTGTAATCAAATCCTTGACCCCATTTTAGATAGACATTCTAGAATTAAATTTGTCCCCTCTAAAATGCACTCACAATTTACCTCCACAGTGCAAAGCATTGGTTGATATTTGGCGACTTTGTCATCCTGACCTTAGAGAACATAGTTTTTATTCGGCCCCACATCATTCACAATCCCGTATTGATTACCTTTTCGTAAGTAAGTCCCTAGCCCAACATGCCATTCAATCTGAAATTGGTTCAATCTTAATCTCAGATCACGCCCCTGTACTTGTAGATATTGACCTTATCCCTTTCTCTCCTCACCCAGGAAGATGGCGTTTTAATAATTCCCTACTCCTTGACCCCATTTTTTGTCAAAAATTAAACTCCTTTGCTCTCTGAGTTCTTTACTATTAACACTACCCCGGATTCTCCCTTTGTAATGGTGTGGGATTCCTTTAAATAAGCTGCCGGGGGTTTAATTATAAATTTTGTTTCACAAAAGAAAAAATCCTTAGAAGCCCAATCCTCTTAATTACTTAATAAAATTAAGCAATTAGAATACACATATTATCATTCTAATACTGAGTCCTCTCTGAAAAATCTTATTGACGCTAAACTTACTTTTAATAGATTATCTACTGATGCTGCTTCCAATTATCTATTTAAAAGTAGTTGTCGCTATTATGGGGGCCAAAACAAAATGGGGAAATTACTAGCTAATTATTTAAAAGTGAGAAAGGAAAGAACGAAAATAGAATCTTTGCAGGGCTCTGCCGGTACCCCTATCTTTAAAGATAAAGATATTTTAAACAAATTTGTTTCATGCTATAAAGATTTATATACACCTGAAGCTTTACCAGACCAGTCTGATCTTCTTTCCTATTTTCAATCCATTCAATCTCCTTCATCGAGCCACATTGACTTTGAGCAGAGATTTCCCACGATGTTTCGGTGTTGCGCAGTGGGAAAGCACCCGGACCAGATGGATTTACCATTGAATTTTATAATCATTTCGCGAAAATCCTTTTGCCCAATCTTTTACTTTTATTTCAATCTTTCTCTGATAATGGCTCTTCTTGAGGTACCTTTCAAGAAGCAATGATCTGTTTAATTCCTAAGGATGATAAGGATCACACTCTCTGCAAGAATTATCGGCCTATTTCTTTAGTCAACACAGATTATAAGATCTTTGCAAAGATTTTGGCACTTCATATTGATCCTATTTTGCCCGATCTCATTGGCCCTGAACAATCGGGTTTCGTTAAAGGGAGGCTAGCATCTGACAATTCTCGAGTCCTCTTTAATGTTTTAAGCAAGGCTTCTTCCTTGGATCAGCCTATTGCCGCGATTACCTTAGACCCTGAAAAGGCATTTGATAGATTGGTTGGGACTTTATGTTTCAAGCTTTGAAATGGGCTGGCTTTCCCCCCAAATTAATTGCTTTAATTTCTTTATTATATTCGCGTCCCCAAGCTTCAATATTTGTTAACGGTAAAACTTCTGATTACTTTCCATTGCGTAGAGGGGTACGACAGGGATGCCCTTTATCTCCATTATTATTTGTTATAGCATTGGAACCTTTTTTAACTAAAATTAGACAGGATGATCGTATTACTGGTTTTCATTTTGGTCCTCATAAGGTTAATATGTCAGTTTACGCTGATGTCATTCTTTTGTATTGTTCTAATCCTGAAACCTCTCTTACTTTGTTTCTTCAACAGGTGGCCTCTTTTTCTACACTCTCAGGCTATCGTCTCAACGCTGATAAGTGCGAAATTTTGCCTTTAAATATTTTGTGTCAGAAGCATCTTTTCGAACATTCCGGGTTCTCTTGGCAACCGCTTAAAATCAAATATCTGGGCCTGTGGTTTGCACCTCTATTATCTGAAACATTAAAGCTAAACTTTGATTATATTATTAAAAAATTAACTGACACTATTAGTCATTGGCATCCTCTTTTTTATCGTGGTGGGGCCGTCTAGACTCAATTAAGATGATGCTCTCTCCTCTTATATTATATATTATTTCCATGATTCCTATTCACATTCCTGAATATTATTTTAAGAAAATTGATTCCACTTTGATAAAATTCTTAACGAAAGGTAAGCCATCTCGGATAGCCTTGTCCTCTCTAAACAAAGACAGACCTAATGGAGGTCTTAGGTTCCCCGACTTTAAAACTTACCATTCTGCTTTCTCATTAAAACAAAATGCTCGGTGGATATCTACGTATCTTCCTTTTTACCCTCCTCTTTGGTTAAAAATGGAGAACTTTCTTATTGATCCTTTCGACTTTCAAGAGATTTTATCCTTCACTTTTAACTCTGCTTCTTTACGATCCCATGTCATTTCTTACTCCCGTAAATTTTTGGTTCCTCTGTTATCTTCATCGTATCCCTCTGTTAGCTCCCTCCATCAACAACCCATTTGGCATAATACATTATTACGGGTTCGCAATCATTCTATGTACTGGAAAACTTGGCATTCTAAAGGTTTAAGTTGGATATCCCAACTTATATCTGATAACCAACCCCTTACTTTCTCTGATCTCCAATCTAAATTCTCCCTTCCAACGTCATCTAGATCGCAATATATTCTTCTTTATCCTTCTCTTATCCAATATCTCCATAATCTACCAAATACTAGTGATCTTCCTGCTTCACATAGAAACTTATTTTCAATATTGGACAATTCTCCTTTAGCTTCCAACATATACAAATCTTTACAACTTCCCCCAGATAGACACAAAACTAAGATTGAACTGGCATGGGAAAAGGATCTATCACAAGATTGGCCTATTACTACATGGGATAAAATATGGTCTAAACTCCACAAAACCTCACGAGCTGGAAATACCATACAAACCCTTTTTTTCATTTATCATCGAGTACTATTTTCCCCAATGACCCTAGCATCCTTTTCATCAGGAATATCCTCTACGTGCTGGTCCTGTCCTTGCCCTGCTGCAGACTTGAAACACATGTTGTTTCAATGTACTCCAATCCATCTATTTTGGCGATTAGTCTGGTCTCAAATTAAGAAAATTTTTAAAGTCCAGATTTCTTTTTCTTTCACAAATTTGTTCCTAGGTACTCTATCTCCCCAATGGCCTCAATCACCACTGAGTTTTAAACTTTTAGATTTATTGTTAGCTATTGCATTTAATTTAATAACCTCAAACTGGAAATAAGCTGATAAAGTCACCTTCAGATCCTGGTGGAATGCTGTCTGTTTTCATCATCGACTTGATACTAATTATGTATCTCCCATATCTCTAGCAATCAAAAGGGATCTTCTATGGCTTCCTTTAACCACTTATTTATCTCTAACTGCCTCTTCAAAGGTTACATCTAAAAATGTATCAGATGATGTACGGAAACCACCTTAATTTCTCCCCTTGACTCTCCACTCCCAGATAATTATTTAGTTTTTTACTATTGATTGTTTATTATTCTGTTTTTCAATTTTGTTTATTGTTATGCTTACAATGCTAAATAATTTACATAGTATGTTTGTTACCTTCAATTGTTATACATTAATTACACTTTGCTTCAATTCCCCTCCCCTTTTTTCTTTTATTGTTCTATATGATGTATTTTTTCTTTTGTATACAGCTTGATGGTCCTATCATAATATATTCTCACTTTATTTACTCATCTTTATGTCAAATAGGTTTTGTTATATCATTTTATTGCTGTTCTCTTTTTTTTGTTATTCTTTAATAAGATCAAACTTAAAAAAAAAAAGTCAGGATTGTTAGAATTAATCATCAGAGATTTTATGTACGCTGTGAGATCGCAGGCACTACATCTGTCTGCAGCTGATCTGATTGTTGGAAAGCAACAAATAGTCAGCTATCATTGAAAGCTACACACGTTTTATAGCTGCAAGGAGTTTATTAAAGCTGCAGAATGTCTTGTGGGAATCATATTGTCACTCAGGCAGCAAACAACACAAGCAGAACAACAATAACACATATTACAAAAGTTTCTAATGCGCAATGAAAAACTTGCCACTTCATTGATATTTGTCTTCGTGCAATATTAAAAAGAGCATTGAATAAAACGCATTCGATTTGCAAAATGCGTATGGTTAGGTAAAGGTAAAAAGATAAACAAGTTAGATGGTCAAGCGATACGGCTTCGGAACAAGTTTTAGCACTTTTGCTTTCTTGAGAAATACTTGGCAATTTTTGTGCACCTTCTGCTCAACCTTTATCAATATTACCATTTTCTCTCAAACCCTGATTGTAAATGTATAGCCTAACTATGCACTGTCATCTAACTGTTTGATAAGTCGGACGCTGCCCGATCTAGTGATTCATAGGTGGGAAAACAAGCACGATTCACAACATGCGTTCTGTAAGAAAGTGTTGCTTAATCCAGACATGTAGGTGGCCTAGATCCTTATTTAGGGGCCTATTTACGAGAATGTCAGGCAGTGCAGCACAGCAAGTCACCTTGATGCGCAGCACTGCATGACACCCATGCAACGCCCATGGAACACCTTCCCAGGGCAGAGTAAGGCAACGCAGCAATTTGTTCTGCATTGCCTTACTCCAGATTAATGGAGCCACTCAGGGCCACGCAAAGTGTCCTTGAGTGTTTTATAAATCACATGTAATGCTTCTGTTGCTCTAGCATCACGTTGCGTGGTGCAAGAGCGGCGCAATTTGTAGGCAGAATTGTTTTTGTGCAGGAAGGAGCATCTTCCTGTACAAAAACAATCCTGAGAATTTTTTTCCTCTCTCTATGTGTGCTGCTGCATGCAGCACACATAAAGAGAGGAAAAAAGAGGAGAAATAAAGATATTTCTCCTCGTTATGCCTCACCCAGGGAGACATATCTTTTTTGCGCATTCCCAGATTTGGTAATTATGGGAATGCATCAAAAACCATGGGATTTGCATTGGAACTCCCACCGTAACGCCCATGGAAGGCCTCCCTTGTGCTGAGTAACGCAATGCAGCGATTTGTGCTGAGTTTCATTACTCCATAATTTTGAAGCTATTCAAAGCCACGCAAAGTGGGTCACATGGCTTCATAAATATGACTTCGAGGTTTGCGTCATGCAAGTACCACGTTGCTTGGTGCAAGCATGCCTCAAGGCTCTCATAAAATATGCCCCTTAGGTTTTAATGGTCTGGCCATTAAGTAGCTGGTGGTGACTGATACACCCCCTATATCAACCCATTTGCATACTTGCGTGATTGTTCAGCAGGGGATTTGGGGTGACAGGGCTACTGCAGAAAACGTGAATGCCATTTGGCGAAAGAAGAAGCAAAGATTCACAGCTCGCAAACCATGTCTTGGGGGTATGGGAGACATCTTATCATTGTTTTGTGTTTTCCAAAAACAAACCCTCTAACCAAGGAATGGAGGGCTCCTAGTTGTCATGAAAATATCTTGCATCTTACTTGACATGGGCGAATTTACAAAAAAAATGCTAAAGTAACACATGACAAGATCGTGACCATATACAGAAACTTTGAACCCCAACCTACCCCTATAGACTTTCCTGACAGATACGCCACCACCGAAACCGACATGAACCACACACTGATGACCTGGAGCATCCTCTCCACCCAGCACACCACCTCCACTATGAAATCATCCACTCGGGCTTTCCCACAGACCCATGCCCGCACCACATCTTCAACCTCGGAAATCAAAGGATCTGCCTGGAACTCACCACCCTACACAACACCTCTATCACCACCGCAACATTTCCCAATGCCTGGAAACACACCAAAGTCAGACCACTACTCAACAAAAAAAAAAACGCCGACCCCAGGAAAACTCAAAAACTACCAGCCAATCTCCCTGCTCTCAGTCCCACCGAAGATATTGGGAAAGATCATCAACATTCAACTCATGACACACCTGGAGCAGAGCCAGCTACTCAACACCTCTCACTCAGGCTTCCCCATCAATCACAGCACCGAAACCACCCTAATTGCAGCCACCGACGACATCCAAACCATCCTCGACCGAGGAGAAACAGCAGCTTTGATCCTCCTCGATCTCTCGGCAGCCTTCAACACTGTACCCCACCACACGCTGATCTATAGACTCTACCACATCGGCACCCAAGGTACGCAATCAGCTGGCTATCCTTCTTCCTCACCGGAAGAACCCAGAGGATCCACCTCCCACCTTTCACCTCTGAACCCAAGGAGATCATCTATGGTGTCCCCCAGGGCTCATCCCTCAGCCCCACGCTCCTCAATGCATACATAACCCCGCTGCCCAACATCGTCAGATCCCATAGTCTCAGCATAATTTCCAATGCAGACAACACCAAACTCATCCTCACACTCACCAATGACCCTACCATCGCCAGAACCAACTTCCACAGATGCATGACAAACTTTGCAGACCGGATGAAGAACAACTGCCTGCAGCTGAACACAGACAAGACGGAAGTACTGATCTTTGACGACAGCAGCAACACATGGAAAGACTCCTGATGGCCATCAGACCTAGGACCCTCTCCCACTCCTGCCAACAATGCCAGAAACCTAGGAATCATCATTGACAACAAGCTCACCATGAAATTACAGAGCGACGCCATCTCCTCTGCCTGCTTCCTCACTTTGCACATGCTACATAAGATCTTCAAGTGGCTACCCCAACACACGAGATGCACAGTGACACAAGCCTTCATCATCAACTGACTGGACTACGGCAACACCCTCTATGTAGGAATCGCTGCACACTTCCTACAGAGACTTCAGACCATACAGAATGTCGCAGCCAGACTCATCCTCAGCCTTACCCAAAGAACCCAAATCACACCCCACCTCAGGCAACTCAACTGGCTCCCTGTACAAAAGAGATACCAATTCAAGCTGCTGACCCACGCACACAAGGCTCTACACAACCAAAGAGCCGCCTACATTAACCACCACCTGAACCTCCACCAACCATTGAGAAGACTATGCTCCACCTATGTTTCACTTGCCTATACTCCCCACATGTACCGAAGCAGAAGTGGAGGGCACTTCTTCTCCCACATTTCAGCAAAGACCTGGAACAGCCTCCCCAAGCACCTCCGGACCATCACCTCACTTCGGGAATTCTGAATGGCCCTCAAGACCTGGCTGTTCGAATAAGCCTCTGGGACCTGCAAGTGCTGGCATATCCTATCGGGTTATTAGCCATATTTTATAAATCCTGATTGATTGATTGATTGATTGATGATCTTGGGGGCAAAACTTGTCAATCTGTCAAAGACTATCAGCACTGCCACCACAATGATTGGCAAGTAAATTAGGCAGAACCTTTAATGTGGACCTAAAGGGCAAAATAATGTCCCTTGAAAAGATACTGGTCAGTGCTGAATTGGAGTAGGTGTTTGGGAGGCACTGGCACTCATCTTTTCGGGACCAGCACATATTTTCCCTCTTAAGAGCAAAATACGCAAAGCGGAAAGCTGGAAAAAGAGAAAGTTGAAAAACTGTCACAAAGAGAGAAGGATGGCACTGATTACAGATGGCTGAGGTGGATTAAAGGCTATGCAGCCTCGGTATTCGGTGTTCTGAGATTTAATAGGTCACCAGAACTTATTCTATAACATATTAAGCACTGACAATGGTACATATCAAGCTAGGCAAAGAGTGTTCTATTTTGTGCTGTTATTCCATTTTGTGAAGGAAACAATTGTCTTTAAGAAATATGAATCTGAGAGAAACGGGGTTTATAAGTAATGCAATGATTAGTAGTTTCCACTTTTATTTTTGGTTCAGATTATCAAATGGTTTCCATTATTAATTATTGTAATAATACGCTGCCTTCTTTGTGGGGCCACATCTGAGCCATATTATTGTTGGATTTATTAGAAAGTGATTATTTGGCGATCCGGTGATAGTGTCTAACATGTATGAACGTTTTTTCAGTGTAGAGGGACAAACAAAAACCTATGCCTTAAGGATCTGACAATTATGAAATGTGATCTGCAACAACAAGGAAAACATATTAGTGGTAGACGTTTCTGACATTGCTCTTGACTGGAATTGTAAACCATTACAGCTGCAGAAATATGTCCATCAAGGACAGAGGGATCATCACCCACTGCTCCTGGGCCCTTTGCTGCTTTCCACATGAAAACTTGTTTCTGGAACTCTAACCCACCCTCACTAGAGGTGTCCATGCATGCCCTATAGCAACATCCACCACTCAACGTTGAGCTATTCACGTGTGCTCCACTGCTCAGGCTACCCACACAGACCTAGCGATCACTGGCTGCTTCTCGTACCCCTGCCCTTCTTCTTCCTGGCCCTACACTGTTGAATTTCCGCTCCCCTTATTGCACAACGAGTTGGTGTGCTTATAAATTGCAGCACAGCCATCACTAGTGTTGTTGCTATGTCTCCTTTACTCTTAAATCAAAATGTTGGCTTTCTTATTTTGCCTGAGACACAGTATGAACCATGTTCCAAACTAACATGTAGTCAGATAAATATGTGATTACACCTTGACAGAACAAACAAACGGGCAGGTGGCATAGCTATCACCCCAGAGAAACCCTCTCATTAAACTATCTATTCCCACAATTCTGACCTTTTCCACATTCTAGCCATTGAGATCTACAACCCATTATCCTTATAAATCAGACACCACCTTTTCTGCCAACCTACTGGAAAAACAGGAGGCTACCAAATAACCTGTCTGCTTCTCTTGCAGTCACATCTTTTATGAGACATCACATGCATTTTAATAACACACATACGGCTGAGGAAAACATTCCTCAAAGACAAATCTCTGATATAACACTCATTTTTCCTCCATGCACCAAAGGTTCAGTTATTGATCTTATCATCCCTTAAACTGAATATACCAATATATCAAGGCCCCTCAAGTTGGAATCGCCTGATCACTGTCTTATCACTTTTGCAATACAACTTCCCAAACCCCTGAGTTACCAGGGTACACATCTGGATGTCAACCATAGTCATATGTGCATTGAAAGGTTGATCCTGGGCACTCTGCCCCATTCTTTTTGATTCTCTTTTAAGCCCGGTCTCTCTCTCCTTGAGATGTATACAGGCCCCTTCCTTGTGATCTATCACTGAATCATAAAACAATTAGGAAAGCAGTGGAACAGGCTGGGGTCTCCCATCCTTCAGAGTATATTCCACCCAGCTTGCAGCTTTGCTAGACTATCAAACTCAGTCTGGTGGGATTCCTCTACTCCTCATGTTTTACCTAGGCAGGCATGGCCTTACCCAAAATGGAACCCAAGGTCCTCCATGGTATGTAGCAGTGCAGGCACTTCTGCAGTCAGTGTACAGTCACAGCATATTCAGTGCCCAGTACTTTAATCCACATGTATTATGCTGCCACCAGCATACTCACAGCCAGCACACACATTCAGTCTACGCACACTGTTCAGTACTACAGTCCATTTGTTCTGTACTTGAGTGTGTCACTTTGAACACACAATACCAACACACACACATTTACCATGTGCACAATGTTCCACTATTGCAGCCCATGTGTAGTGTTTGTCTGCACAGGCACGTGCACTCAGTACATGTGCACTCTTCAACATCAGCCTGATGTTGGGCAGGGCTGAGTTGAACACAGCATCAGAACTTCAGAAGAGGTGAATGAGCCTGTAGGCCTCATTCCAGTGACCCAGGGCAGAATGGTCATGTTCACTACTACTGATCACTAAACGGTATGCTTCCACTACCACTCTTGTGCTGTTTTACTGCTGCCAAAGGCAGTAGCATACCACAACTATGAGGGTGACACTTTTGTTGCCCCTCCCGGTCCAACAAAACGCAATCCATGACAAAGGCCTATGTCATTGCACACATGCATATTCCATGTTCCCCTATGGGAATATACCAGCATTAGGGATCCAGACAACAAAACAGCTGGGCACTCAGGTCAGGGGTACGCAACTCTTACCATGCAGGGGACTTTTTTGACACAACACCACCATTGCACCATATTTCGAATATTTGTGTATATCCACAATAGTTTGTGCTTGCATTTTGACTATGACTCCTGGTTTTATGGCATTTATTTTTTGGACATTTCCCTCTGTATTTATTCATATTTTTTGTCAATTTTAATTGTATTTTTCCATATTTTTTTCGGGGTTAATGTAAAAAAATTACAGTGCAGTGGGTATATTTCCATATGTATTTAATCGACAAATGCTTACTCATGTTTGAATGTCCAATGGATTTTAGCTGTTTACAGTACCATGTAGTCATTGGAAATCATTTGATTTGCAGAACAGCTTAGACAGCTGTACTGATGCAGTTATTTCAGCTTCATTACAAAACCTTTTACATTTTTGAGCTTCCCTGCCTGTCAATCTGCACAGTTATAGACATAGCACTCGTGATTGACAGTAGGGAGTATTGTCTAAAAACAAACCTATTTTCTGTATTTATCTGTATTTCAAAATAAATACAGACAAGAAAATAGATTTTTTTCTGTCTGTATTTATCTGCAAAAATCAGTCAAAATGAAAACTGGGAGCCTTAATTATGACATATATGCTTCACACATTACTCTGTATTCCTGAAGTGATATGACGTGATGCTTGGCAAACATCTCCAATGTCTTACTTTTCAGGTAAATGCTATGAATTGCTACTTCAGCAGTTAAGTATGTTTTTGCATGGGCCTTTGAGCCTCCTTGCATAACTGTGCAAAACATGGTAAATCTGTCCTGGCAAGGTGTTACATGCGTGCTTTTTGTGGATCCCAACACATGTATGAATGCAAAATTAACAAATTACATTTGGACATCATCACCTGAGCCTAGACCTTTGACAATGACAGATGTCTCCCATGATCTGTGCTGGTATCTGCTGGAAAATTTGTTCCAGCAAAGTGCTGCCACTCTGCATGCTACTTCATATCTGCAACATACATCAATTAGAACATTACTTCAGGGACTCACTTATTGGGAGATTTGTGATTCATCATACACAAAGGGCCACACTTTCATGCAGCAGAAAACAGCAAGACAGCTTGCTGTGCTGCACTGTTTAAGAGAGGGAGAACAGGAATGCCCCATATCTGTCTAGACAGGCAAGATGGCCATCAAGCTAGAGTCCCTAATGGAAGCCCTCAGGGTTGGGATTGCTAACCTGTAAATATCTTGCCTTAGATCCTGCCATCCACTCATGAAAAGAGTATCTGTGAATCAAGAAACAAATGCAAATCATAACTAGCCCAGCAATACATTTTCTACTCACAGCAACAAGTCCGCTACCGGTGTTACTTTGGAGGACTGCTTTATCCCGGTCATCAGTGGCGACCTCTCTGCCCTGGAAAACTCGACCACCTATCCTGTGGGTCTGTTTCTGCATCGGGGACTCCCCACCGCATCAGCACAAGGAAACCCAGGTATGGGCCATGTTTAGGGCAGCGCAGTCGTGTTTTCCTTCGAGGGACCAGCCTCTGACGGCTCCGATCAGCTTGTCACCTGTCTCTGCTACTTCTGTCCACCTACCCCGTCCCCTGGGTGACTGCATTGATTTAAATTATGGGCTGTTGGTGGCATGAGGGAATGCACAGGGTGCATAACTGTTGCCTTGCTGCTGTGGAGGACATTTCTTGCATAGTCCTACCGGCCTGGCCAATGGACAAACTCTAGGTAGGTGGCATGACTAGACCTGGCCGTAGTCTGATCCACTTTGTCCCCCGGGAGATTTAAGCATCCCGATACTGTGGCCGCCGGTGGCTATTGACCCCACCTTGAGCACTCTGGGGTTTACTGCTGCAAGGGTGTGACAACTCCCTGGATGTTCCTGCTGTCCTGTCCTCGGGGTCAGTGACAGTGGTGCTACCGGACCTGCCTGCATTCCTCCGGCACACGCTTTTACCCCACAAGTGGGTTCCGGTAACATCGTAGCGAGACCGACTGGGCTCAAACAAGCACTTTTTTTCCAGCGCAGAGAGTTACAGTTCTGTCATGACGACCTTGCTGCATGTCTCTGACCACCCATTTTGGGGCTCCATCGCATCCAATCAATCTTACAATGGTGGCCTGCTCCAGCGTAATATCAACAAGGGTCTCTAATAAAGTAACCCATAGACAGCAAAGAGGGACTGACTTGACATGCTCGAAATAAACAAAGAACTTTAAATAAAAAGTACATAGACTGTAAAGAAGGACTTACTCGACTTGATTAAAATAAACAAGGGACTGTACACCCTCTGGTTAGGGAACTAGGACTTCTCAGATCATAACATTAACTAAAGACCCTACCTAACCTGAGGTGAAGACAGTAAGCAGGACCTATTTTATTTTATCAACTGCACTGCGATATTGTCAGTGATGATGGACCATTCGAATCAGCTCATCTATCTACGATCATCTTGGACAAAGTCCACCGAAAGCATAGAAGGACTAAACTGTATTGTATGTTTACTAATCAGCGACTAAAAAAGCAGCCATTTTGTAATGGTTTTGATGGTGCCCCCCCAATTTATTTATTCAACCTTAACAAGCTTCTAGGTTGCAAAATCTTTTGCACATTTTTATCATTTGCTATAACATACAAAGTCATCACCCCCCTTACTTTTACAATATCTGTCTTGAACGTTTTGGATGTTTTCACAAGGACCTTTGCACCTGTTCATCACCCAGACATGGAGACTAACCACACTAGAGGTCCAGTTATTATTTTGGAACACGTAGGATACAATGCCTCCAGACTTATTTATCCTCCCAATCTATCAAAAAATGCTTCCAGAACCCTAAAACACAGATTTCTCAAATTAAATCCAGAAATGGTAATTTCCGACCCACAAAAAATGGAGCTATAACTCCGATCTCATTTTCTCAGCTAAAAGAAGAGTACAATGGAGGAAAGCCTTGCTCTCTCAGCTCAGTATTGTGATATCTAGGAAAATTCAGCAATGGCTCAAACACTTGGTTGCCCCTCTCCGACTTACAGAGCTGATGCTACCATCACCCTATACAACAAAGGGATTATCCTCATACAATCCTCAGACCACAACCTAGATATTTTTTATAAAACCTTCTGTATCATCATAAATGCTGTAAATGGCAATGATCAAGCCACCACCCAAGGCTCTCTTGTCTCTAAGGATGCTCTTGCCCCACAGGTCTGCTCCAGGGTCTACAGCACACATTACATCACTAATCAGCCTACTGAGGGAGAACTGAAGACCCTACCCTTGAATCAACAAGCAGTAATAGGCTCTTACCACCCCTCATTAGGAATGATTGCGGAGACACACATCCATGAAAACAACCAGTCCACCATGACTATCCCCGGGTCAGCTAAACACACTCCTGTGGATTCAGCGACCTCGCCAGAGACACTACACAGGACCCAAACAAATGCCTGTGCGAGGCCTGAAATCCATATTATGAATAATACCTTCCTCCAAAAGACACAAACGCCCCTACCCAATCAGTTCACTTGCTCTCTGCCTCATTGCCTCATGCCCCAAGCTATCCACAACCCTACCTACACTCCTTTGGTGCGCAGAGGCTTGATGCACATATACACTACAGGCTTGCACACCGCCCCATCTTCAGGCATTTGTACTCAATCATCACCCACCTGCTCTCACACATCTTTAGAAGCCAGGATTAGGCGGATGGCACTGAACCTCCCACTACTTAAGGTAAATCTAAAAAACCTCATAAGCATCACCACAAAATTGGCGATTAACAAAGGAAAGAACATTACACCTGAGAGTATCAGGCTCAATCACACCCTAGATTATAATTACCGCACCAGGCCGAATTCACACCCCACAGACAACGGGATCTCAATGGTCTTGCCATACCCCCACCTGAATTGGCAAACAATACCCTACCCCAACGCCGACTCGTGCCCCCACAGGTTGAAGGAGACACTTTCCGATAAGGAAAGTTATTTCTTCCTCCTCTGTTAAGATCCTACTTTCTCCACCAACAGGGGCTATATGCCCCAAATCCATACAGTCCCTACTAATCCACATAGGGATACAAGGCACAACCAGAGAGCCGTAAACAAGTCAAACCTACTGCAAGTGTCCATCACTGAGCAATCCTCAGAAGACAAGAAACCACACCTGAAATGCATGCTACTCAATTGTAGACCGGCTGTGGAAACACGCAGTGGGCATCGCAGACCTCATCTTCACTCACTAGCTAGACATACTAACCCTGACTGAAACATGGCTAAATGAAACATCCTGACCCACCCTTGACCTCCTAGTGCCACCTAATCACAACATCATTAGATTAGACAGATCAATCAGACCTGGCGGAGGTATTGCCTGCATACACAGAAACAATATTGCAGGGAAACAATCACATAAAATAGACATCCCCATGCGGATATCTATGCATTGACATTTGAAGCAACAGCAACCCATTGTGCAAGCTACACACGAACTATCACCCTCCAGGGGATAACAACATTTTTATAGAACAAATAATGGAAGCCATCTCAATCAACACAGGACAAAACAGCAAACACATCTTTCTAGGTGATTTCACCCTGCACTGGAAGGACCCTAACTGCCAAGCAGTCAACAGCCTGAAAACCTTCATAGCTGACCTCAATCTGACGTAATTCTGTGTCGGTCCTACCCACAACTTGGGTCCGATCCTGGACCTTATCATTGCCAAGAGTAACACCATCCAGCTGGAATCTTTCATCTCTTGTGACTGGACAGATCATCACTGAATCACCTTTATCATTACAGAACCAGTTAAGACAAAAAAGGGTCAACCAAAGAAACCCAAACAATGGAAAAGGAACATGCATAATATTAACTGGAACAATCTGATATCCATCAGCAGCAACATCCTGACAACTCCCTTGGATATGGCATATGTCCATGACCTAACAAACCATTACAACAACTCCATGTCGAACATTCTAGACTCAATAGCACCCTTACAGCTAAAAAGAATATCTACTGAAGACTCCTAACATTGGTTTAATGCCATTCTGCATACAGAAAGATGTAAGCTTAGACTCGCGGATCGAGCGTGGAGAACTGCAACATATCTCGAAAGCCTTAAAATCCTGAGAGAATGGAGGAGATTTTACAACAAACAAATTAGAATCTCAAAAGCAAATCTCTTTAGAAGCCAATTAGACAATGCTAGAATTCATCCCAAAAAACTATTCGAACTGGTCAAGCTACAATCCAATAACCAACCCAATGCTTCCCCCACAAGTTCTAAACCACAGCCAAACTGCAAGGATTTTCCCTTAATGTAAAAGACAAGAAAGATCGAAAATGACCTGCTGTCAGCTATACAGCACCTTCCTCGCTCCCCTCCCTGTAGCTCCTCCACGCCCCTGATTGCGGAGATATCAGGTCTCCCAGCACACATCACCAAAACAATGCTACTTGGAGCATATTCAAAACTTTGGAGGAGAGGGCTATCCTCAAAATCCTTACAACATTGAAACCCTCAAACCACGACAGCGACCCTCTTTTAACGAATGTCTTTAAGGAAATCAAAAGGTCCCAACTTCCACTCTGGAATAAAATAGTCAATGCCTCGCTACTTCAAGGATCAATACCGGACTGCCTTAAAGCTGGGCAGGTTACCCCTATCTTAAAAAAGACAACTGTGGACATCTCAGAACTTAACAACTCCCGCTCAATCTCTACGATTCCGACATTAGCAAAACTCTTCGAGAAATGTGTACACGTACAACTGTGCAACCACATTGGCCAATTCAGTCTCTTAGACCAGTTCCAATCAGGCTTCCGCCATGGCTGCAGCACGGAATAAGTGCTCACACACATTGTTGATGATGCACTAAAAATGCTGGATCAGAATGAAACCTGCCTTCTCATCCTCCTTGATCTATTGTCTCCCTTCGATACCATCAAACATGACAACCTCCTAGACCTACTTAAATGTAGGATGCGACTATCAGAAATGGTTCTCAACTGGTTTGCCTCATTTCTTCAGACCAGAACTCAAAGAATCAAGGTCAATATGTCCCTATCCAACCCTTCACAGGTCACTCTCGGGGTGCCTCAAGGATCTGCGCTCTCACCCACTTTCTTCAATTTATTCATGGAACCTCTAACCGAGCTGCTGAATTTATCTAACTTCTGCGATCACATGTACTCAGATGACCCCCAACTTTACTTAAAAATCTTTTCCCCCGAAGATATAAGGTCTCTAAACTCAACCCTAGAGAAAACACAACACTGGCTTACTGGTAACCACCTCAAACTAAACGCTCTCAAAACAGACTTCCTTCTAATTGCCCCACCCAAACGTTATCCGGACATTGCAGAGTGGATGAAACAACTAACAGCACTGAATTGTGTTCCATTCATCACAGAGTCAACTAGATCTCTGGGAGTAACACTGGCCAAGAATCTAAACATGCCGAAATACATCAGCTCTGCCACCAAAGGAGCAAACTTCCACATGAGCCTCTTAAGAAAAATAAAATCCTTCCTTCCCCAGGATGACCTCAAGTCTGCTGTTCTAGCTCTAGTGATTCCCAGGTTGGACTATGGGAGTGCAACCCTCTGTGGCCTACCCAGAGCTAAGTTGGCGCCACTAAGGGCCTTTCTTAACTCTGCTGCTAGACAAAAAGGAACAATCACAAGCTCCTGACCTGAAATCACTTAACTGGCTTCCATGGATGGCGAGAAATTATTTGAAAATTGCGTGCATGCCACATAAAGCCCTTCATTTCAACACTCCGAGGTATCTTGCAAAACAAAATAGAGCTGTCTGGTGGCTTCAGAGCATCTAGAAGCACTGGTTTCCTGCTGCTGAAACCACCAACATTTCATAAAAAGAAAACTTATAGCCGAACTGTTAGACCTGGCACCATTGGTGTGGGTTTCCCTGTATTTTTGCCTTTGCCTCCTTTGTTTTTGCTGTGAGTTGGACGTTGTTTTGCTAGTCTAGATGCTTTGGGCACTTTGCCACTGCTGTTCAGTGCCAAAGTGCAAGTGCTTCCTTTGTAAATTGTTGTTATGGATTGGTGTTTTCATAATTGGCTATTTGATTTACCAGTCAGTCCCTAGTACAGTGCACAGCTGCAAATCAAAGGCTGCTAGTGGGCTTGCAGCACTGATTGTGCCACCCACATAAGCAGCCTGTAAAGGTAACTCAAGCCTGCCATTGCAGTGCCTGTGTGCAGTCTAGTACTGCCATGTCAACTTGGCAAGTGCACCCACTTGCCAGGCCTTACCCTACCCTTTTCTTACATGTTCGTCACCCCTAAGGTAAGCCCAAAGTACCCCTGTGGGCAGGGTGCAGTGTATGTGAAAGGTAGGACATGCCCTGATATGTGTGTGGCATGTCCTGATAGTAAAATACTGCCAATTTCGTTTTTCACTTTTGCAAGGCTATCAGTTCCCGTAGGAAAACATGGGGAGTTTGCTTATAACATCTTATAAGCATAACTACCCCTGGGAACAAGATATGAAAATAAAGTTTGATATGCCTGAACTCAGAATGTTAAAATGCATCTTTTAGTGAGGGTGATTTTTACATTCTGTGTTTAAAAATACCACTTTTAGAAAGTAGGTGTTTTCTTGCTTAGCCATCCAGTGTGCATTTGCTAGGATGTGTATTGACTGTCTGGCTTTGGAGTGACAGGGGCTGGGGAGGTGCAGTGGCTCCAGAGAGTCTGGATGAGTCAGGGCTAGGCTGAATAGACCTGGGCTGCATTTAGAGTAGGGGGAGGAGATTTCCTTTCACCGGAATGGGCCTGGTCTGCTAAGGACAATGCTGTCTCCATCTCCTGCCAGGAAGCTGCACCAGAGAGGACATAACTGGTTTTGACTGAGCACAGGGCTTCTCTGCCACCAGAGAACACAGGATTTTGATGTATAAATATTGGGGCCCAGACCCCAGAGTTTTAGATCACTTCTGGGAATCAAGAGGAACCTTTGCCAAGGAGAAGAGCTGGAGAAACTGGGGAGGAATACTACCCCTGTGCTGTTTGCTGTCTGGGGCTGGCCTCCAGTGGCTACTTTCTGCCAAGGAAAGGGAAAATGACTTTGCTGTTTGCTGTGTCCCCTGCTTGAGGAAGATCTCCAAGGGCTTGAAACTGAGCTTGCCTCCTGTTCTAAAGTCTCAGGGACACAAAGACTTCACCACCAGCTCCCCTGAACTTCCTTGCTGGGAGTTCAGACATGCTAACAGGTTCCTGCTGTTGTTTTGGACCACTGGAGGCTGTTTGCCGCTGGGAGCTGGGAAAGTTACGCTACTTCGAGAAGCATGACGCATCTGCACCTGTTTCCGACGCATCGCCGAAGAAATCATCACAGCGCCTGCCCGCGGCTCGAGAATTCACTGCACGCCGCATTGAGTGCACGGGTCTCTGAAGTCCGAGATCACCTCACCGATTCCGACGCAAGCCCTGCTGTGCAGCTGCAAGAACCCACACATCATCCAGGATCGTCGCATCGCGGCGCCAGGTCTGTTGCATCGTTGGGGGATGCAGTAAGAAACCGACGCATCACCTCCCTACGCAGCAAGAAACCGACGCATCACCTCCTCTCCGGTAAGGAACCGGCGCATCACTTCCCCTGCACAGCAGTAAGGAACCAACGCATCACCTCCCCCGGAGCAAGGAACCAAAGCATCACCTTCCCTGAGTGTAAGGAACCGATGCATCACCTTCCCTGCCGCCCTTTTTGTTTGTGTGTGCGACGCATCCAAGGTACTTTGTGTGAAAAGTGTTGCATCTGCAATTTGCTTTGAACTGAACTATTTCTACCATTTGAACGTCATATTTTTATTTCTGTATTGAGTATTTTTGCTGTTTTGGTCTTGTTTGGTTTAGACAAAGATGACTTATTTTTCTAAACTGGCATGGTGTCCATTTGTAGTGTTTTCACTGTATTACTGTATGTGTTCACAAATGCTTTACACACTGCCTCTGAGATAAGCCAGCCTGCTCGTGCCAAGCTACCAAGGGGGTGAGCAGGGGTTATTTTAGAAGGGTATCCCCTTACCCTGACTAGGAAGAAGGGTCCCTACTTGGACAAAGGTACCTACCTCTGCCAACTAGAGACCCCATTTCTAACACAAACCTTCTCAGGCATGGCCCCGAGAATCTGGAACACCCTTCCTCCTCAAATCAGAATGAATCCCTCAATTGCCTCATTCAAGAAAGAAGTCAAAAGGATACTGAAGAAGAAATCTATGCCATTGAACACATGATCTATACTCCAGAACTTGACCTATCACTTGCCTGCGCACATGCTGACTTCTCGCAAACTATACTCTTACTCCGTTCTGCTGGTTGCTGTCCACCTGGACCTGTGCTTTGCTCTCTAGTAGTGATTCCCACATCTTGTCCATGTTCGATGATATTGTTGTTACTTGTATACATGTCACTTTAATCATTGTAAAGCGCTCTGATACCCGCAAGGGTCATGTTCGTGTTATATAAAATGTTATAAATAAATAAAATATCTGTCATGCAGTGCACTGCATCACATTGGCTTTCAGCGTTGATTTGCTCTTAGTTTGGGATATGCTCCCATGTTTATCAAAAGCGCGGAAAACAAGATTCATACATGTTGAGACCTACATCTAGTTGAGAAGATGTGAGTGACAATATATGTACCTTGAAATAGTTACAAACACCACACAGTGGATGAGTTCAAAGGTTTACATATTTTCTGTCTTTATTACCATCATTTTCATATAAGTATGAATACAATTGGTCACTATTTTATCACATCTCACACGACCTGCCATTGTGTGCTCAATACCTGCTTCCGATTCATCATCCTCTTCATCTTCAGGTGGGATTACACACTCATAGTCCCATGGCACATTTGTCTTCAGACAGATTTTGTGCAATATTGCACAGACTAAAATTATCTTACAAATCATAGGAGTACAGAAGTCTTCCTCCTTATTTGTCCAGGCAACGGAAATGGGTCTTTAGGACCCCAAACATTCGCTCAACAACATTCCTGGACTTCCACAGAGCTGAGTTATAATTTTTCTGCCCATCCGTCTGGGGATTTTAATAAGGTGTCATAATCCATGGCTGCAAACCATATCCTTGGTCACCTGAAAAGTGGAAAAAGGCAACAATCAATGATTTGGTAAAATGTTACTTAGACATAACCAACTATGGGGGATATGTACAATGAAGAGGCGCAGCGTGTCGTTAGCCTCCTTGGCTTAACGACACGCTCCGCCACTTCGGAAACGCAAGGCTGCACCATATTTACAAGAATATGGTGCAGCCTTGCGTTCCTCCCAGCGATGGCACTAAGTTTAACAACTTAGCGCCAACGCAGGCACCCTTGCACCAGAGTGCAAGGGTGTCTGCGTGCAGGGGAGGATTGTTCATGTGTAGGAAGGTGTCCCTTCCTGCCCATAAACAATCCTAAAATGCAAGTCTGTCACTTTCATGTGTGCTGCTTTATGCAGCACACATGAAAGTGACGGAATAGCATTTTTAAAAAAAGTTTGTTTATGTACAGGAAGGGACACCTTCATGCACATAAACAAACCATGGCATTTTGCTTTTTCCATGTGTGCTGCACAAGGCAGCACACATGGAAAAAGCAAAAACGAGGAGAAATAATGCATTTATTATTATTAGGAAGTTTGTAAAGCGCAATGGTTACTCCAACGGAGTGTCCCCGCGCTAGGACAACTGGAAACCCCAAACCCATACCACACTAATCGATTACCTACATAGCCTCTAAACAGAGAAAGGCAGCTGAGTGGTTAACGACCGCCCCCAAGTCACGGAAGAGCCAGGTTTTCAATTTCTTACGGAACCAAGGTTCTGACTCAGATGTCCTCAAGTCCACAGGAAGTTTATTCCAGGCCTTAGCTACCAGGAAACCAAAAGATCTTCCACCCACCCTGGCCCTCTGCACCTTAGGCACAGTCATTCTCATACAACCAAGAGATCTCAGATTCCGAGAAGGTTGGTAAACCGTCAGAAGGGGAGTCAAAAAGCGCGGCCCTTTTTTCCTAAGGATCCTGTGGCTAATACAAAGAGCTTTAAATGTAACTCTGGCCTGTATTGGGAGCCAGTGAAGTTTTTTTAAGGCTTCTCCTACCGGGGCCCTCCTGGGAATATTCAGGATAAGCCTAGCAGCGGCATTTTGGACCTTCTGCAAGATGTTCAGATTTTTAGCGGTCACCCCTAGATACAGAACATTGCAGTAGTCAAGACGAGATGTGACCAAAGCCTGTACAACAGTTCTTTTAGCATCCAGGGGGAGAAGGTCCAGAATTTTCCACAGCATTTTCAGGATGCCAAAGCAAGTTCCGGCCACAGCAGAAATTTGCTGGGTAAAGGAAAGTGCTTCGTCAAACCACACCCCCAAATTTTTCACCTTATCCTTCGGCACCGGGCAAAGTCCCAGTTCCTCAGGCCACCAATGCTGTGACCAGAAAGAGGGCTGTTTTCCCACAACCAACACCTCTGTCTTCCCTGCATTCAGCTGGAGACAATTCAGTCTCATCCAGTCCATAAGCTCCCTCAGACAAGTTTTGAAATCAGCAGCCCTTCCTGATTCTTGTTGTTCTAGGGTCACAACTAGCTGAGTGTCGTCAGCATAGGATACCAACTTGATTCCATGTCTCAACACAATATCTGCCAGCGGGCGCATATATATATTGAATAGGGTGGGGCTGAGTGCAGATCCCTGCGGCACCCCCTGGTTTAAAGGACAAACTCTGGACTTGAATGGATGTTGCAACACCTGAAAGGTTCTATTTTCCAAAAAGTTCTTCAACCACATCCACGTGACACCTCCGACCCCGACCTCTCCTAGCCTTTCCAGCAGGAGGCCATGGGACCTCGTTTCGCCAACTTAAGACCAGGGTTTTCCTGGTCTTAATTTTGGCGCTGCCTCCTATGTACGCTACCCTTGTACATAGGGGGCAGCATCAAATACAATGGGTGTTGCGGTGGACACCCACCGCAACACCAACTACACGACCCTTTCATGCTAACCATAGCGTGAAAGGGTGCCTTATGTACAAGGCAGCGTTAAGCCACGTTAAGTGGCTTAACGCTGCCTTGTACATAAGGCAAGGCCCCTATCGCCACGGGAACGTCACAAAAAGTGGCGTTCCCGTGGCGATAGGGGCTTGTACATATGCCCCTATGTGTGTTATGTATGCAGGAAAAATCATACACATTTCTTTAACTTTAACTGCTATGTCTTAGGTGCTGTTGGCCATTGCTTTACACATGTTTTTTCAACATATCTCTACTTATATCTCTTGAGTCTTACACCATTATTTAGCATAAGACAGTTAAAAATTGTGATTGTCAGTACACTGTGATCCCTAGCTTCATTACATTTGTACTAGCTTATTTCCTAGCCTATTTATTCATTGTGTCAGTATTACATTGATGGGCTGCAAATGTAGCCAACTTGAGGCATTAACTTATTCATCTATCGCATTACTGAAGTATGTCAATGTGGCTTATTATCTATGAATATATTTGGACCTTGAATGTTGGAATGTATGGGAATTAGCTGCACTTTGATCTTTAGGTATCACATATGTTACTAGAGTATATATTAATACAAGATTTATACTACACTTTCACTGCATGACATACATGGAAATTAGATATTCTTTTTCCATTTGTGTTTTCGTGATACTTTGATCAGCCTACAGATATACTGCCATGTGTGATACATATGCTTAGGATCACAAGATGTATTCAATGTTCCATTATTTTAGTGGGACATTTATAACTAATCCAGACTTACCACACCATTGCACATACACACATCTCAAACTTTTATAATATTTAACCTTTCTTCTTGTATTGATGATAATTATGGACCACATGATTTATAAGTTGATGTGTTCGACATTGCAGAAATTGTGGTTCTGTCCACTCATGCAATGTGTGATGACACAATACTTCTCACTGTGGGGTTTTTCCAACTTCCATTGCAACATCAGTGATGGCACCACACACTGGGACATCCTTGGCTACATGTTAGAGTAAGATACTTCTACTATGTGCACATGACACAAGATCCAGACACAAACACAGAGATGGCTATTATGTCATTCCTTACAACTTATTTGTTGGTATATTGAATAGTTCTGCTTTCCTCACCAATGAGTAGGCCATTCACATATCTGCTATTCCAAGACTGCTCACTGATGGTACTGTGGAGGAAGATGTATGCATCATGTGCACTTCCTGGAAAATTTGCAAGGACATTGATGAACATCCCTTGATGGTCCACTATTGCCTTGGCATTTACAGAGTAATTGTGCTTACGGTTTCTGTACAGGTGCTACGTGGCTTCAGGGGCACAAATTGCACATGTGTGCAATCAATGGCAGCAAGCACGTGAGGGAATTCAACAATGTTGTTGCAGCCTTGCTTGGTGCCCAATTGGTGTTGGGTAATTTTTGGGAAGAGAAGGTACTGAGGTGTGAGTTTCTATGATGGCATCGAACACAGACAGGTGAAAGGAAAGAAATGCTCCCTGTGAAATGCCTGCCAATCTCGCCTCTGTGATTTGGAAGGATCCTGAGGCCAAAATGTGTAGCACAAACATCAATTTTACTTGTGGAGGGATGGCATTTGTCTTTGCAGTTGCTGGCTGGAAACTAGGCGCTATCTTCTCCAGCAATTCCATGATGGATTTCCACTTCAGTCTGTAAAACTGTATGACCTCCTGCTCCCTGAGGTGAATGAGGGATATGCACTGATGGAAAACATGCTCCATCCTTGTTCACTGCCTACATGTTTGTCTCCTAGCTACTCCCAGTTGCAGCATTACAACCTCCATGGTGTAGTAGAGCTTGCCAGAGTGGTCTATGATGGTGAGGAATTTCTACTACATGCTCGGTTTGCCGATGCGCAGCAAGTCTGATGCATTTCTATCAATGCGTTACACTATTCCATGATGTGTGATGCAGTGATATTCTGCTAAATACCATTATGTTACATTTGCGTTACAATTTGCATGGGAACACCTACATTGTATTTATTAATTCCTGCATGACGCAGCTGAATTCACTGCAGCTTTTGCACCAAGCAATTCTAAAAAAAGCAACGCATTTGGCCACTTGTGTAATTTCTTAAATATGACTTACTGCTTGCCTCATCCTTGCGCCCCCTTGTGTGGTGCAAGGATGTCCCAAACCCTTGATAAATATGCCCGTCTGGCTGAATAAGTCCATAATTGATGATTCTTATATTATAGAAGCCACTAAAATACTAAATACTAAAATTGAAAGTACCTTGTACTACTAACGGTAACTAGTCACAATATCGAAAAAAACAATATTGACTGGACAGAATATCGAGTTTTTTATATAGAATGGACAGAATATCGAATTGCAAAAATATAGTGGTGCAGAATATCGAAATTCAGGTAAGAATATCGATTTTCATAATATCGAAGTTAGTAATATCGACAGTCATAATATAGTTGTTAAAAATATCGGATTTTTTATAGTGTTTTAAGTGTTAGTATATGTGTTAAAAGTATGTATTATTTTTGTAATGTACGTTTGAATTTTTTTAAAGTAAAGAATTGTATGTTATTTAAATTTTGCGTAATTTAATTCCGTAGCGTGTTGTGAGTTTATAGGGGAATAGGGTGGGAAGTAATTTAATTATAGTAAATTAAATATTAATTTTTAGGAACTATTAATTATTTTTAATTTAATTTTGCGTTTTAGTTCTGTAGCGGGTTGTGGGTTTATAGGGGAATAGGGTGGGAAGTAATTTAATTGTAATTAAGTAAATATTTATTTTTATTTATTGATATTGATAATTAATTTATTGTTAATTAATTATTAATTGGTAATTAATTTTTATTAATTGGTAATTAATTTGTATTAATTGATTAATTGATAATTATATTAATTGTATTAATTTATTATTCGGAGCGGGTTGTGGGTTTATAGGGGAATAGGGTGGGAAGTAATTTAATTGTAAATATGTCATAATTTATTTTTATTTATTGGTATTGATAAATAATTTATTGTTAATTAATTATTAATTGGTAATTTATTTATTTTAATTGGTAATTAATTTTTATTAATTGATTAATTGATAATTATATTAATTGTATTAATTTATTATTGGGAGCGGGTTCTGTGTTTATAGGGGAATAGGGTGGGAAGTAATTTAATTGTAATTACGTAATTATTGAAATTATTTTTGTGTATTGATAATTAATTTACTCTTAATTAATTATTAATTGGTAATTTTTTTATATTACTTATTAATTTTTGGTATTGGGAATTAATGTGTTGTTAATTAATTATTGATAGGTAATTAATTTGTAATAATTAATATTTATTGGTATTTATAATTAATTAATTATTAAATAATTTGTAATTGGTAATTAATTTTTATTAGTTTTTTATTGGTATTGATAATTAATTTATATATATTTAATTATTAAATCATTACTTTCCCTACTGTTGCACTCATTGGAGGGGGAATAGTAATTTTTACCCCTACGCTATCCAACACTTTCCCTACTGTTGCACTCTCTGGAGTGGGAATAGTAATTTCTACCCCTACGCTATCCAACACTTTCCCTACTGTTGCACTCACTGGAGTGGGAATAGTAATTTTTACCCCTACGCTATCCAACACTTTCCCTACTGTTGCACTCTCTGGAGTGGGAATAGTAATGTTTACCCTCCCGCTATCCAACGCTTTCCCTCCTGTTGCACTCACTGGAGTGGGAATAGTAATTTTTACCCCCCGCTATCCAACACTTTCCCTACTGTTGCACTCTCTGGAGTGGGAATAGTAATTTTCACCCCTACGCTATCCAACACTTTCCCTACTGTTGCACTCTCTGGAGTGGGAATAGTAATTTTTACCCCTACGCTATCCAACACTTTCCCTACTGTTGCACTCACTGGAGTGGGAATAGTAATTTTTACCTACCCGCTATCCAACGCTTTCCCTACTGTTGCACTCAGTGGAGTGGGAATAGTAATTTTTACCCTCCCGCTATCCAATGTTTTCCTTACTGTTGCACTCACTGGAGTGGAAATAGTAATTTTTACCCTCCCGCTATCCAACGCTTTCCCTACTGTTGCACTCACTGGAGTGGGAATAGTAATTTTTACCCTCCCGCTATCCAACGCTTTCCCTACTGTTGCAGTCACTGGAGTGGGAATAGTAAATTTTACCCTCCCGCTATCCAACAGTAAAAATATTGAATATTTTTTAATATTATTAAGTTAACATATATATGTATTAAAAAATAAAAATGCATGTTTTTTTTTATTTACATTAATTTTAAAGTTATTTAAGTATTTTTGAGTATGTTTTACTTAATTATATTCATTATTTAATTATTTTACATTACTTTTAAGACATTTAAAAAATTCTATATTTTAACAAACTATGGGGCCCATTACGATGGCGGGCGGAAGCACAACCGCCGTGCTGGCGGATGCAAAAACCACCAGTTACCGCCGGCACGCAGCAGTCCACACGCCCGCCCAATTACGATGCGAAAAGCAGGCCAAACACCGCCGGCAAGCCAGCAACACCGTCCGCCATCAAAGTGCGCCCGCACACGTAGCGGCGCAGCACAACTGACACACACCGTCCGACGAAACACGTCCCGCCCGGCGCATAAATTACGATGCCGCAAACAAACGGCTCCCACGGCAAAGAGACACCGCACGTGAAAGAGAGGCGGAAACACGGACGCCGAGCACGGACAACGAAGAAGCGGCACCCCGGGCATGAATCCAGCACTGCAGGCCCTTCCCATGCTTCTGCTGATGCACCACCAAGGACGCAACGTACCGCGGAGACGCAGGTAGGCACACACACAACAAGTGCACGCAAACAGCGCACACAGTGCAAGGGCGGAAAAAGCGGACAACCCCCCACCAGCGCGTGCACACTACACATCCACCATTGCATCCACATATGACACACAGGCCAAATCCTAACATCGCAGAACACATGTGTACACACCACCTGGGACTAGTAACCAACCACCCCGTCACGGCCCCAAAGCGCCGATGACGCCGCCACACATGCGCACAACGCAGAGGCCAACCGCAGCGCCATGCATGCGTCGCACACAGACACAGGGACACAACCAAGCAGCACACACACCAGCCCCACCCCGAACGCACATGACACGTGACAGGCCGGCCACAGACATGTCCCCAACGCCCAAGTCACGGACAACACTCAACGCCACACAACTGACGCACACATGTCAGTGAAGTCACGCAACAGCAGGACACACCCCAGTGTAACAAACATGGCGAAGCACACAGCGGCAGCAACACCAACTAGGAGAAGCAGGGCCCCTTCGGGAAGAGGAACGCCAGTACCACACTGAAAAACCCATACCACCCTGCACATATGAACAAGACACATGAAACGGAACACCAAAGAGCCCGGGGACCGACAACAGGTGGCCCAAGAATTACATCCACACACAAGGCCCAACGCAGAGCGGAAAGGCAGCCTGCCGCCCACACAAGGGAGAGCAGACAGCACTGAATGACCTTCCATTCCAACACCGAAACCACAGCCCTACGACAGAAGCCGGTGAATACAGCCATTGTCCAAGAATAGACCAACACAGGCATGCCGAGGAGACCGACCACAGGGCAGATAGCGCATATCACAGAAGCACACAACGGACGGGGAAGAAAGAAGAAAACACTCCCCCATGTCGGCCACATGCAAGTTAATTGGAAGGAGTCACACAGCACCGACCTTGAACTGTCTGAGAAGCATGTGGGAAGAGGGCCCGTGTCCTCCAAACAAGCCAACAGAACACAAGTCCTGTCTCCCCACGACTACACAGAGCTCACAGCAACCCCGGAGCGTGCACATTGCAGACTGCACACACAGCCGGAGCACGCCACCTCTACGAACCGCTGCG